>JAMPIV010013089.1:0-392743 GCA_024509875.1 Oreohelix idahoensis
GTTTTTTTGATGTTGTGTGTTGGGATTTGTTTTGGATTGGTGGGGTGTTTGGTTTGTGTTTTTTTTTTTGAGTTTTGATAAGGGGTTGGGGTTGATTTTTTTAATGTTGTTAGTAGGGTATTTTTGGTTTTTTTTTGGTGAAGTTTTTTTTTTGGTTTGTGTGTGTTTTTGTTTTTTTTATTGGAATTTTTTTTGAGGATTTGTGGTAGTTGTTTTTTTTTTTTGGTTTTTGGGGTATTCTGTTTTTGATTTTATAAGTGATTGTTTTAGGGGGTTTTTAAAGGGTTTTTTTTTTCCTCATAGATATAGTTATTTTTTGAATTTTTTGTTTTTTTTTATTTTAGACTAATATTATTGGTTTTTTTTTTTTTGAGGGGGGGGTTTTTTTTTTTTGATTTTTTTTTTTTTGTTTTTTTTATTTTTATTTTATTTTATTTTCTTTATATTTATTTTTTTTATGGGGTTGGATGGTGGTTTTGTAAGTGTATTTTTTTTTTGTGGAAATTTGTGGTGGTGGGTTGATGGGAGTTTTAATATTATTGGTTTTTTATTTTTTTTTTTTTTTTTTAATTTTTTTTTTTTTTTTATTTTTATATTTTTTTTTTTTTTTTTTAAGGGAGTTTTTTTGTGGGGAAGGTGATGGTTTTAATTTTTTTTTTTTGAGATTGAGGGTTTTGTGGGTTTTTTATGTGGTTTATTTTTATTTTTATAATTTTTTTTTTTTGGGGGGGGGGGGGGGGGGGGTTAAATTTTTTAGTTTTTTTAAAATTTTTTTTTTTTTTTTAATTTTTTATTTTTGTTTTTTTATTTTTTAATTTTAGGGGTATTTTTTTTTTTTTTTTTTTAAAATTTGTTAGGTAAGGGGGGTTTTTTGGTATTTGTTTTTGATTTTTTGTTAAGATTGTATTTTTAATGTTTTTTGTAGTTTTTATAGTATTGATATAATATTTGTAGTGTTCTTTTTTAAATTATTTTTTTTTTCTTTTTTTTGTTGATTTTTTTATTTTTAGAATATTTTTTTTTTATTTTTTTTTTATTTTTATAAATTTAAATATTTTTTTTTTTTTTTTTTTTTTTTTTTTTTTATAATTTTTAAACTTAACTGTTAGTTTAAGACCAAAATTTTAGGAGTTATTTTAAGTTATCGTTTATTTTTTTGGTAGGTAAAAATTAGAAAAATAAGATCAATTAAGATTATTAAAGAACATCCTGTAATTCAATCAAGACATTATGTACATTATCAAATAAGAGCCCAGCATGATTGTATCAGTAGTGCTATTGTGCTCTACCCAAGTACAGCTAAACACTGTGAAAGTGTCTTCTAGAGTGCTAGCAACAATACAAGAGACTGTAGCAAAAAAGCACCCCAAAAAAAAAGACAATGCACCAACAGAGACTTTTATAGAAACAGGTCGAGTCACTCCAAGTTTACGAGCCCTTGGCGTTTATTTGGCCGCAGAGCATATCCTCCGATATTTGCTGGAAAGCCCCATCGAACAGAATTAGAATACCTTCTATTTCTAAGTGACAAAACATACACTATCAATAGATATCACACGGAACTGAGGCACCAGATACTAATTTTTAGAGCTGTCTCTTTTATCCCTAATAATAGATCTTCTATCATTTCAAGCCTTTGTCTCTAGACAGAATTTAAGCGTGTCGCGTTCAGTCTAAAACTTATATGCATAATTATCTAAACATAGGGCGGCGCTCCTTTTCCCCAGCTAATTATATAGATAAGATATATGATAATCTATACTATATATATACTATATATATATAACATATTATATTTCCACTAGCCCGCTGCTACGCACCACATCTAAGACGACAGCTAGACTACAGACGTGGTATACCTATAACAAATGATGATACATACATTATGATATACGAGCTGACCAGAGTAGCCGATTACGTTTAAAAGGCATTTTTTGAAGTCTCATCGAAAATCCCATCACAACACATAAAAATAATTCATCAAAGCATTTACTACATACTCAAAAAATCAAAGATGGCTTCGACAAGAAATAGACCCAGTTAGTATGACCCTCTTCCCTCGATTTTTAGAGCCCCGACAGTCGGCCCGTAGAAGAACTAAGATATAGCCCCAAAGGATCACAAATACCTCTAGTTGTAGCTAATAATTTGGTCCTTTTTGTTAAAGGTATTAACAGACGTTGATATTATATGATCTTTGACTAAGAAAAATATAGTTTTGCAACAAAATCTTCATAAGAAGAAGTGGTACCAAATAGTGACATCAATACATAGGAATCACTCCATCAGTCTACTGTTCACGCATTCTTCTCTATTAGGGCCATTCAGACTCGTCACTACCCTTACGCTTCATTCTCTTGGTTCCCGCTCTGGTAGCAAGCACAAACATCTGGAAACACATCCGGTTTAGGACCTGCTATCACGAATCTGTGATGAAGCCGTGGCCCAGCTCGCAACCCTGTTTCTTCAGACGGGTCAGAGCGGCACTGCTTCAGAACGTTACTCTAGTCGTGACTAATCTAAGTATAGGATCCATCTGTTATGTCACAAGTAAGAAGGTTGGGTTCGAGCGGCACACGAACGTGTCAACACAGCGACAGTTAAATCCCTTATTACTAGTAATGAGAAAGTCACCTGGGTGCAACTTCTCGCAGTACAATATCTAGTGGTTCACCCTCACACTTTCACTTTAATTGAAAATAACGTCGGTATTTTTACCTTTTCTCAGTGATATTATAACGTCGCCATAACAGCTGAAAATGTACATTGAAGTTTGTTAAAAATATGATGGCTGCGAAGAAAAAAAAAAAGCACCAGTATAAAGCATTTATTCTTTTAAAAAAACCCGTTAGTGAGAGTTTATATTCTGTCGATCTCATAGACAGGCACATGCACTTCTGTCTACTTGTTGAACGTGATAAAAAACCACTCGGTTAAAGATATAAATGTTTAGTCTCTCACAGTTTTTCTCTGTACGAAATGCGCTGGCAAAGTTTTGTTTACCCCAGTATTCACTCGAATAAAGAAAAAAACACATATGGAAAAGATTTTACATATTATGTACTAAACTATATTAACTTACATTATCAACTGCAAGCGTAAAGCTTGACGTGATCTTTTAAGACCTTCCCGTGAAATAAGTTTATATATTCATAAATAACATCATCATGAATTAGAAATAACATACGTATTTCCCTCAACACGCAGTGATGAATCTTAGCATTGTTAACTGTAGTTTAGAAAGAATATTCTCGTCTATTATTTTGCAGTTTTATATGTGATTATTCATGAGCTGCTGCAGTTGTTTAAAGCTAGAATATAAAAATTTATTCTGCTTTCCACTGAAACACGTCAGCTATGAAGAAATATATACATACTTATAAAATTTTAATTCCTCAGCAAACAGAAATCTAACATAGTGAAATGATAATAAGCTATTTAACACTTTCACAAGATGATCACTCGCAACACTACTAGATATAAAATATATTTTAAACCTCAACGAACAGAACTACTAGGCGAACGCACAACCACTTAGAATTTATTCCTCAAATGCCAGCTTTTAGTCTAGAAGCACGGCAAAATGTCGAGTCAAACTAAGAACGTACCAATGTTCAAGCTTATTTCCTTAGCACTGCAAAAATTTGGATTGAACAGAATGCATAATCTAAAAACCCTTCCTTCCCGGGTAGAAATATATGAAAATGGACCAAAGGATCCCACGCATTATTTTGAAAAACCCCGAACTAGCGCACGGTCCTCACTTTCTCCCTCCTCGGTTCTAACACTTATCGTATAAACCCCCCCCTCGGTCAAAACGCTGCTCAACTCTCTTGTAAACCACTTTCCCGTCTAACTTAACGCCTGGCCATAGACTGCCAAATGTCAGATGAAGATGCTATCACACCTACTGTACACAGTGTCTCATTTTCCTGAGCTAAGCAGATGCTGGCGCCCTACGTCACCCCTCACGCCGAGAGACCTCAGCCGAAGAAAAACGCTCGTGTCCGGTGAATAGACACAGTAGCTGACCAACGCCTTCTCATTTAGGACCAGACTAGAGACGAAAATCCCACACTCTCAGCCGAGCAATGTTTAAGTTCACGAAACGCAAGGGACCAGCCATGGATTTACGGCAGAAAACCCCATCGTACTGCACGATCATGTCTGCCCAGCACGAATAATCCCCCCTACCTCCAGTTCCCTACCACAATGACAGTTACTCCCACGCCAATCCATCTCCCCCCACTTCCCATTCACCCCTCCCTCACCCACCCCTACTCTTCCCCATAACTGTTCCCATCCCCTCCTCACTCCCCAAACAATGCACCATTTTCGCACACCGAACACAGTTTCTGCTCCCCCTCCCTCCCATAGTACAACAATCCCCGAACCCCAGTCCAAAGAGCGATATATACACTCGAGACAACGGGTAGAATACAAGAAAAGAACCTAGAAAAATGCTACTTAGCCTATCCACGGATTAACTGTGCGACAGAACGCCCCCCCATTAAGATATGCCAAGTACATGAATCCCACGTGGGCGTATGCAACAAAGACCTGAGGGTCATAATCCTTAGCTTCATAAACCACTATCTGTCACCCCTGCGTAATTTAAACGAATCCACAAACGAACGCAGCATTCAGTACAACAACGTGCCAAAGCTCACAGTCTTCTCCACCATACGTTTCGGCTTTCTCTGATAAACAACTCCCCACCCGGTCGCGCTTTCAAAAGAAACGTAACTCTTTTGACATCCCCCCCCCCACTCCGCTGTATTGCAGTGGAATTATCCCTCTAGACACTCACTGTTATCCGCGTATTCATATTTGGGATCGTCAAGATGTTTGGTAATAAAGCACCATCGGTCTAAGACATTCCTCCCCCCACCACCCGCCATTTACAAATGACATAAATCCCCTGCCCCACCACCCATTCCTCCTATCCCAGATCTGCGCCTAGTAGCCTTACAAATCACAATCAGACGTCAAAAAACCCCCCCCATGCAAAACATACCACTCATTACCAAAACAACTGGTAGGGAGTAACGACCAAAAAAAACTCTCCTGCTTGTAGCGTCTCTCGACTTTAGAACGACTTTCCTGTATCGACTTAGCGTGCTTGTCGTATCCCTTTAGTTGGTCGTTTGCTAGAGCCCCCTTACCGAGTTTCAACCGACGTTTTAAATCCGACTACCATATTTTATAACTTGCTGAAACTGCCTGGTCTCAAGCCATAAGCCCGCCACGCATGGGCGTCACGACCACCCCCAGCTGTCGGCGGGCCCCTGTACATGGGTCGCGCAGTCATACCACAACGCAACCTGGCGTAAAACTGCTGTGGACGCTATGATGAGGATCTAACTCTTGGTAGCCATAATACCTAAGCTGCAGGAATACAGACACGATCCCAATCGTCAGTTTTCACTTGTGCACAGTTTACTTAGCAATCATGTTGAGTTTCCACAAAACCACTTCCCCTACTACCCCCAACTTCAAAACCAGATGTGAACAAGGGCTTTAGTGAGATGTGCCATAATCCTATCTACGATCTTATACAATCTCATACCCATCAACAGGTCAAAGGTAATGGATCAGTACCGTTATCCCGTCAACACTTGCTGAGGGAATCCCAACCGATGAAATCTCACTAAGGTCTTCTGCGAGCATTTTTGGCATCTGCGCATGTTAGCGGGATAGTAGCATTCTGCCTCATAAAAGTTCATGTGTCGACTAACAGTCACGGAGGAGGACCTGTTCCGTCTTTTAGTCGCTTTCATAGTTGTCGCATAGGAATATGATCAAAGAAATTTTTCTATATTATCTTCGCTTTTTTCTACCCGTGTCCTCTATTTGTATTATCGCTAACATGTTCATCCTTTTTCCTGTATTTTTCGACATTTGAAATTACGTTTGCGAAAAATATTTTCTTTTCCAGGCCAAAACTTTACCAGTTTTCCTTTCTCAAATACTGACTATAACCTTATTACATAGACGTGTCATCCCCTGCTCAAAAGCGTATAGTGGTTCAGAATAACGCCCGTCCTGGATCAACACATAAAGTCATGACCATAGTCTATACCTAGCTCTCATGACAAACAGCGCTCTGTGCTAAGATTCACTGCGACATAGAAGTGTAGAAAGTCACATACTGCAACAACATGAATGAGAGACATATACGCCATGGTTTTCAGATGACACTCTGCGCTAACCATGTGCCATATAAACAGCGCATGAAGGTGCGAAGATCGCACGTTTTTGGCAGTTAGAGCTAGTCAGCCTAAGGTAGACGAGTGTTACCCAGTCAAAAGGGGATGGCTCAGGGCGTGTTTTTTGGAAAGTAGCACTCATCTTTGTCGCGTTTTCCAAATAGTATATTAAACCATGATTTGTTATGACTAGAATTTTCAATTCTTCACTCCCTAAGAGTCTGCATAGAAACAAGCATCACCAGCAAAAGACCATATCTATGTGTTTTGAAAAGCTTTAGGATTCTGGGCAACAATGTTCGCCGTGTTCTAGACTACCATATCATTGAAGCTGGATTCTAGTACTGTGTCCCAGAAATATGCAGTAAAAACGCATCCCCGCTACTCAAAACCGCAGGCGCCGGTTTATTATGAGATTGTAATAAAAAATATTTATATTATTTTTTGGTGGCATAGTATAGAAAAGACCAGCCTCTGAAAGGTTCTTTACGAGTGTCCAAATGCCACGTGTTTGAAACTGAATTGCGGTTCGTTTTTTGTAAATAGATACCAAACAACGAGATGGTCCAATAGTGTTTATTACGCAATTTTTGGACGACAGCTCATGTTCCCACGTGAAAGCAAACAAAATTTGGGTTAACACGATTCACCGACGAACCAACTGAAATCCTATAAAAAGTAACGCTACACAAAAAAAAAAATTCGAGTTCATTTTCCAAGCATACATTTATGGCGTATCATCGATAAATTAGAGGATCTTTGCATTGGCCGACTGCATGCAGGCGTAAAGTCAAAAGTCAGGGTTGCCAGGCATCTAAAACTGCATCAGAGTACCATGCAGTCGACTTTGGCACCGGTATCCAAGCCACTGGCTCAGTAGAAAGACCGCATCGCAAAGTGACAACAGCCGCAAGATCGCTTTATTCGGCTTCGGTCACCTCAGAGACAGTTTGACAAGCAGTGCTTCCCACACTGCCCAGACATTGCCTGCAGCCGTCGATGTTCTGATCTAAACTGCTTCCGGAATAGACTGCATGACGCAGGACTTTGGGCATACGAACCTCGACAGAGGACCTGCCCTTAACGCGCCGCCATGCGCAAAATCGCTTCTGGGCCAAGCAGCATCGTCCCTGGCAGCTGACAATCATGGAGACGTGCTGGTTTAGTGAGAATCTTTCTTTTGTTGCACGTCATGAAAGACGGCGTAGGTCTACCCGTAACAAATGGAACGTTTTGATCCAAAAATGCGTTTGATGAAGCTCCGCCGCACGGTGGTGGGAGGAGCAATGGTGTGGGGAAAGATCATGTTACAACGGAAAGATTCAATTGGTGTACATTTGAAGGAGCCTTGAAGGCGCAACGTATGCGTCAATTCAATCTTCGAAGCACATGTCCTTCCACGTTTGGCCGCCCAAAGATCTTTGGTTTCAACAGGACAACGCAAGACCCCATTGTGCTCGGTTACCACCGGCACTTTCCTTGACTGCGAACAACAATCTCAACCTTCCCTGGCCATCCATGTCTCCAGACATGAGTTCCATTGAGCACCTGTGGGGATGACTGCATAGATTCCGTGTTTGTCGCCGAACTTTGCTCCAGCCAATTGTCGTTATCTGTTGTCAGAAAGTAGTGGCCGAGGGCCATCCCAGCAGCCCACATCAGACTCTGATTCGCAACAAGCCCAGCGAGATCCAGTGCGCAAAATTCGATGCAAGAAGAGGCCCACACCATACTAAATCGGAAAGCCCGTACGCCAAAAAACCTCAGTGACCCAGATGCAGAAACAACTGTCAATTGGATGGTTGGAACCTAAGTACTTGTGTGCAATTTGAAAAAATTTAACTCATTAAAAATTAAAAACGTTATTGAATGTCAAAAATTTATGGCTTGTGATGTGGTCTTCAGTAGCTATGCGATTTTCTTTTTTTGAATAGTTAGTATCGTGGTATTAATCTTAGTTCCGTGCGTGATGTAAAATATTATATATTAGATACTAGTATTTTGTGTATTGTTTAAAGTGTAAAACGCCTATTTCATTTTCACTAGTTTCTTTTGTGCATAGAGAATTAAAATATAGTCTGTTATTTTATTTTTCCTTAGTGACGTGTTTCGTGAAAAGCAGAATAAAGTATAAATTTCTAGCTATAAACCAGGTAGCTATAAGGAAATAAATTAACTACTAAATAATCATACACGAGAATGAATTTTAAAATTAACTATATAACTGAAATGCTACTTCAGTGGAGTATGTGACGGGATACGTAATGTATTCCTAATTCATATGATTGGATTTTATGTAATATAACTGTATTTTACTGGAAGTTTAAATGAAAAGTCTAGCTATAACGTCTTGCAGTTTAAAAAATGTAAGTTACAACGATACCTATATGTTAAAATATTTATATGTGTATTTTTTCGTTTATTCCTGTGATACTGGTTAACCACAAACTTTGCCAGCGTTTAGGTACTGATGGATGATATCTGTGAAGAACTAAAAACATTTGTCATTAAAGGCCTGGTGCATAATCTTTACAAGTACTCGAAAGGTAAATGAATTAACAGCCTTTCTCGCCATAATTTAACTTCCTTGAAGAAACAACTTCAAGTACATTTTTACCTGTGTGGCAAGTAACATATTAACGGTCAGTATCATTCCGACGGAGTTTTTAGACTAGTGGTGTGTTGACCAAATAAAGTCCTAACACTGAAATGAAGTAGACACCGATATAGACATTCTCAATTCTAGAAACCCTAAGCTATTGACACTGTGCTGCGTTTGATTAGTTGTTCCGTGCGCCTGGACATTTTTAATGTCACCTAAACAGACAGCCGAAAATATAAGAACACCCAAGGAATCGTCCCTGAAGCAAGAAATTCAATCCCGTCTTTTTGGAACTGGGACATTTTCTTTGGTCAAAGACTTAGCATTGACGAGTCTTATGAGAATGTCCTAAAAATGGTGTTTCCAGAATTGTCTATCAACAAGAGTGAGTGATGAATGAACATAAATGCACCGAGAATCACGGCTGAATGAATAGAGTTGAATGCAAGGACTAGTGATTTTCTTTATTGTTTGTAAAATTTTGGCACCCATTTTGCTGTCTTAACTTCTTTATGCAAGTATTGCTAACCATAATTTTCCCCTTAAAATATACATGAGATATCAAGTCTGTCCGTACCATAAAAGTGGAAAATAAAAGATCCCAAATCATATGGAATCTGTGGACTCTTTGGGCTATCATCTTTCTCCTTTAACTCCTGTTTGGCTAAACCTCGAGAAAAGATCATAACGGTGGTTCTACACATTTCCTTGTATAGCAATTCCTATTTTTTTTTATGTACTATTTGTATAAGCTTGATTTAATTATTTTTATGTTGTGATTAGAAGTTTTAAAAAAGAATAATTATAAATTTCGTCGAGAACTTTAATCAGCGCGTTGGGTCATCTCGTATCCAAATTATCCGTATAATCATTGTTTTATTATTTGTTCCCACGTCTGTAACGTCCTAAACACTGTCGTTCTTGATATGTGCGTGGCACGTGAGTGGATAGTACTATATATATTTGTAATAATATATATGTGTTATAGAACTGTCTGACTCCTCTAAATCTGACGTAGAAGATTAGGTGAAAGAGAGAATATTTCTCGATTTTCTCTATAAGACACAGCCTCTACCACAGTCTACCCATCCTCACTCCGCGAAATCTATTTGCTATTACTATCTCTCACTGTGACTTATCACTTTATTCAAATCTAAACCAGAAGGGGACCAAACCCAAAGTCTTAATTCTCCTATAAAAAAATCTACGACAAATTAGTGGGGCTCGCCCGAAGGATTTTTTGAATTTTAGAAGTGGAAGACGAGTAACGACAAATGTGGTCCTCGTCCAGAAGGATTTATGAACTTAGAATAGGGAAGACGAGTACGACAACTGTGGACTCGTCTAACGGGGATTATGAATTTGGAATTGGAAGACGAAACGGCAAAATAAACAGCTCGTCCTGTAATTTGTCTTTATTCTGAAAATAGAGTAATAGTGTGGATGTCTTGGTGAGTTTTGTTATATCTCTTAAAAATAAATTTATCCCCTAAGACTAAACGATCTGTTTTTATGGGCGTGCTGACCACACAACTAATAATTTGTTTTTTCCACAGCATTTTGAGTAATATACATTTGAGTTACAGGTTAATTTTTTTGGTGCGAATATATCTGTTTTAATTACTGGATTTTTTGGTAAATACTAAAACAGCAGGTAAAGTTTGGTGAGTGTATAACCATTCCACAGGGTGCTGAAGAAGTAGGTGTTTGAGCTAAGCACTAAGGAGTGCGTTTCAGGCAATTAACGGTCCTGCTAATTGCCCACCCTTACCCCTAACTGTTTTCAGGTGTAAAACTTGATAGTGGATTTTAAGTTAAGGGGATTTTTTTGTTATCTTATCCTTAAATATTTTTGCAATAATATTTTGTTTTCCACTGTAATCAAGCAACGTATGTTTCAGTGAAGTAATCTTTAACTACCAGTTTATTTGTTGGCGTAATCGTCCTGCAATAGGTGCCTTACTGCCGATTAAATAGGCATCGATAGTTAGATACTATTATTATTTGCATGAAGTTATCCCAGGTTAACGTACATCATCTTTTGTTTGGGGGTATTTTTCTCGCAACTGGTAGGAACCGAGTGTTATCCATGTACCTACTTATCTTTCTCGACCTAGTCTCAGTCACTGACTTATTATTGCAGAATAGGGGTGAAGCTTAGGCAAATCCTCATAGAACGAATGCGAGAGAAAACGGTGTTTGGAAGGCGAAGAAGGCGAAAGCGTTTTAGTCAGTGACGAACTGAAAATGAATATGAGATGGCGGAGAGAAAGCAGCCGAAGCTAGAGATGCAAGGAAGATGGACGAGGATAAAGGAAATCTCGCAAGGGCGAACTGAAGGGGGGAGAAGGAAGACGCAGGAGGAAAGGGAGAAGAGAGAGACAGCATTTGAAAGAGAAAAATGAGCAACCGACCGTCAGCATAGATTAGCTCTTAAAAAACTCTAGAATTCCAAAGTCGTGGGTGCTGCCCTCTACCTCACCAGCAATGCAGAGGTCCTTCTCCTCATTCTTCCTTAACTGATCACTATCTAACACTCAATCTCTTCAACTCAACCTCCAGCTATTTCTTTCACATCTTGAGCTTTCCCTTTGTCCCTAATGAGAAGATTGTACACATTGTTGGAAAATATATGAGAAAATTTCAACTTGCTGTTCCGGTGTTAGAGGAGGTCGCGTTGTGAAATATGAAACTTCCCCAGGCCCTAAAAGGTTTCTGCTTATGATGTTTACTCTATAACTGGAAAGTTAGCCCACAAACAACTACGAACTTTTGTTGAAGAAATCTTTGCTTGAGCGCTTTTGAAATGGAATGCGCGAAAGTTCTTGCAACTGTTTCGCAACAGCAGGAATGAGAGCTCTGAAACTTTTTCAGCATTGTCTTCCCGTCTAAGAGGGATACTTTGACAAAAGAGCCTGACTATAGATGCTCTCGTCGGAGCGTCCCCTCTAAATGCAGTTGATCACACAGGTCTGAAGAAACTACTCTCATGTTTAAAAGCAGAACAAATAAAAGAACACTTTGTCCTGCGGACATCCCGAAGAGTTAGCGACTCAACCAACGGCGCAGAAAAGCATTGAAGACAATTTTGGAAAAGTCTGATTCGTTATAACTAAACGCTGGCATGAAAACTACCCTGGCCCCAAAACGTAAACCTGACAGAAAGATCATTTTTCGGAAATCGAATTATCTAAGAACCAATCTTCTCATGCTTCTAAATTAGAATAACCACAGAGAAACTGGACCTCAACCCCCCCCCCCCCCCTTTAAAAATCCAAGTTCTACAAGAACAAGTACCCCAACCACCCCAAACAGTCTGATCAACCCGACCGCCCTTCATGGCAGCGCAGCCAGAAAGGACAAGGTGGCAAAGGGAGAACCCCTGAGCACGGGACAAATAATCAGAGTGAGCGCACTGAGCCTAAACGCATCGGATGCTTACGAACAGTCTCGCAAGGCGAAATTATTGACAGTGATTCCCAACCTGTTGGGGATAGACCCTCAACGCGAGGTACTGTTACTTTGAACGGTTCTCAAACTTCTTGCTTATTTGACACGGGGCTTTCTTTTGATTGCATGTTGCCAGAAAACCTGGTTCAAAACCCGGACAAGAGACAGCAGAGACCGTCCAACTTTGTGGAGTTCGTAAGAGTGAGGCACGTACAGCGCTTCCCATCGCATTGGTGGAGATACACTCTGACTTTGTCAGAGGCGTGATCAAAGCGGCTGTTATGGATGATCCCATCTACCCAGTCATACTTGGCGGTAGATACGTGTTATTTTATGGAAAACCGAAAGAGCCGATTGTGGCAGCAGTAACTACAAGAGGGCAAACCAAGAAGGAACGGGAGCCTGCGCTTTAAATTTGTTACCTAGTGGAACTTAAAGAAGCGCAACAAAAGGACCCTACTTTAGCACACTGCTTTAGGAAACTACCCATGGATAAGGAACCCATACAGCACGTGGACATTTTTTCTAAGGATGAAGTACTTTATCGCAGAACGGGCAAGGATGACCAAGGTTACAATCAGCGCCTAGTACCGAAACAGTACGGATGCCAAATCCTAGAAAGGGGGCACTCGCTTCCCTTCAGCGGACATATGTGACAGAACGCCACAAACCAATGGATAACCACTCATTATTGGTGGCCAGGAGTAAATACTGATATTATCAGATATGTCAAATCCTGTGCCCAGTGCCAACATGTGCCACCCAAGCAACGGGCACCCCCAGTCTCTTTGGGTGAAATGCCAATAGTGGGAACACCATTCGAACGGGTTGTGATCGACATTTTAGGACCCTTAGAAAGGACTAAAAGAAGGAACAGGTTTATCCTGGCCTTAGTCGATACATGCACTTTATGGGCAGAAGCTATCCCACTAACATGCGCAGATGCTAAGCATGTCGCAGAAGCCCTCGTGCAGATTTTCACTCGGTTGGGATTCCCTCAGCAAAGTGTTTTACGGATAACGGATCTCCTTACCGAAACCTGTTGATGGATGAGATCGTTAAGATCTCGAGGACCCAACACATCTACACTAAGCCATATACTCCGGCCGGAAATGTGCTCGTAGAACGTGTTAACGGAAACCTCAACATGATGCTAAGTAAACTGGCACAAGTGAAACCTGACGATTGCGATCTTTGTATTCCTGCAGCTTTATTTGGCTACAGAGAATCTCCTCATACGTCCACAGGATTTCCGTCAGCCACGCTTTTATTCGGCAGAACTATCAAGGGGCCGCTTGAAGCCTTACTTTGGTCGCTGACAGACCAGAAGGCTGATGAGACAGTTGTCTCAGCAAGTAAATATGTGTCGGATTTAAAGGAAAGGTTGAAACTAGGATCGGACCTAGCAACGACTAACATTATGCGAGCATGCACAATGTACGCTAACCGATACAGGAAAGTCGCGAAAGAGAGAGAACTGGAAGCAGGAGAGAAAGTTTTTGGTGTTACTCCCTACCGGAACAACCAACTGAGAATCGGATGGCAAGGGCCGTTTTACCGTCCTGAAAAAGATTTCTAAGGCTAACTACCAGATCTCTATTGAAGGAAAGGAGAAGGTTTTCCATTTAAATCTGTTAAAAGAGATATTTGGAAAGACCGGTGCCGACCTCCGAACATCTCCTGACGATCGCCAAAATTGACGAAGATGACGTTAGTGGCAGGAAATTCCACTGCAATCACTCGTAATCTTTCAAAAAATGTCAAAAGCGGCGACGCTCTTTGAAGCGCGCATGGGAGACATTCCAGAGAAAGGAAACTTTGGGGAGTAGACTTGAGTAGGAATTGGAGAGAGATGGAGGAGGAAGATGAGAGGGAAGAGGACAGACACCCTGAAGCTACGGATATAGGAAATTTATTTCCATAACGTAGACATGGAGTGCTTCCATATCTTAAAGGGGGGACGTTCTGTCACATAGGAATTATGATCAATAAATTTTCTATATTCTCTTCTTTTTGCTACCCGTGTCCTCTATTTTATTATCGCTCTTTCATCCTTTTCCCTGTATTTTTCGCATTTCGTTCGTTTGCGAAAAATATTTTCTTTCCCATCCTAACTTTACCGTTTTTCTTTCTCATACTGACTAGTAACCTTATTACATAACGTGTCAGTCCCTGCACGGGCGTATAGTGTTAGTATACGGTCTGGTCAGACACAGAAAGCAGACACAGGTCTATACTGCTCTCATGACACAGCGCTTCTTGGGCTAGATTCTCGACATGAACGTTGTGAGAAGTCACTCTGTCAGACATGATCCACTATGCCTGAGCAGTTAAGCCACCCTGTTGTCTATGGAACAAGTGATAAGGAAAGGGGAGGCTATTGTGAGTTTTTATGGAAATAGCATTCATCTTTGTCCGTTTCATAACATATTAACCAGAGTTTGAAACTAGATTTTATCATTCTTACTCCTAAATCGGCAGTAGACAGATCGCCAGGCAAGATGAATCAACTTGTGAATTGAATAAGTCCTTTAGTTTCTGGAGCAACCAATTTGCCGATTCTAGACTACCATATTATTGAATGAGGTCTATTTCGTGGTATGTAATCTGTAGTTCTGGTAGCGGAGTTGATAAATATTATATATTAGCCGTATCTGAAGTATGTTTGTGAAGTGTTTTTAGAAAGTGTAAGAAAATCGCCTATTCTCCCCACCCCCTTTTCACGTAGTTCTTGGTGTGCATGAAGAGAAATTAAAATATAGAGGAAGTAGATTATTTTCTAGTGACGTGATATGTGAGATTGTGTTTCAAGTGGAAATGCAGAATAAAGGTATAGTTTCTACTTAAAACCGTTAGGTATGCTAGAAGGAATTAAATTTAACTGCTTAAATGGGATCAGCACCTTAACGAGAATAGTAGGTGGTATAAATTAACTTACAACTGAAATCCTACATCAGGGGTATCTTAATGTGATACGTCTCTACTTCCTAAATTCAGTGAATGATTGATTTAAGTATATAACTTACCATTTTACTGCATGGAAGTTTTAAATGATATGTCAGGCTATAACATGCTTCAGTTTAAAAAATGTAAGTTTACAACGAGTACCTAGTATGTCTGTATAATTATTATTTATATGGGTAATGTTATTCCTTTAATTCCGTGAATAACTGGGGATAACTCCAAACATTTGCCATTGTTTAAGTACTGTGATGGTTTACTATGAATTAACTAAAACTTTGTCCGTAAAAAGCCTTGGACTGAATAATCTTACAAGTACGTCGAAATTTAAATGTATTTATTTTTTAACAGGAAGGTATCGCGCGATATTACGAAGTGAAGCTTCCTGAGAAAACAACTCCAGTACATTTTTAGCCTGTGTACAGCAAGACTAACAAATTAACGTCAGTAAACATTCCGACGGAATTTTTGACCGAAGTGATGGTGACCAGAATAGAGAGTCCGAGAAATGAAGGACAAGCCAATCGTGATAATTGTATTTATTAATTCTTAAGAAAGGAAGCTATTGAAGGTAGGAGACAGGAAGAGAAGGTAGCGCCTTTCATTTAAGCCGAGAGTGAATAGACAGAGTATTATTATCGAATAATCAATTTTAGAAGACCCAAGGGAATCTATCCCCTGAAAGCAGAGAATTATATCCCGTCTTTTTTGGAACTGAGGAAGAGGATTCTTGAGTCAGAAGACTGCCATGTGAGAGAGAGTCTGTAGAGTGAAGAAGGTCCAAAGACACTGTGTTTCCAGGAAGTAGGCCTATCAGAAGCTAGAGGGAGAGTACAATCCTTAGAACAAATGCAGGTGATCACGCTGAATGATATAAGACGCCGAATGCAACGAACTGAAGGATTTCTTTATAGTTGTAATTTGGCAAGCTGCAGTTGTGCTGTCCTTAACTGCAACTTTCTTGCAAGTAATTGCTGACCATATTTCCCTCGAAGGTAGAGCAAGATGTATCAAGAGTCCAACCTTATAAAGGGTAGAAGTCAGTGAGCCCAAAATACACGGAGACGTATCTGAAGACAGCTGGGTATCATCTTTCTCCTAGACAGGGGAGTTTTAAAGTTAACATCGAGGAAAGATCATAACTGTGGTCTATCATTTCTTGTAAGCAATTCCTTGATTTTTGTATGACTAATAGGTAATGCTAGAGAAATGTAATATAGTTATAGTTGTGAAGATAAGTGTACTTTATTTTGATTAATTAAAATTAATCTCGTTATAAGAGTCAATAGCCGAAAGATTAAAATAGTAGGTATAATAAAATGTTATGGTAAAGTTTTCCCATACGTCTAAATAACGTCTAAAGGTCGTCTGTATGTGCGAAGGTGCACGTGAAGGGATAGAAGTTATATATTATAAAATTTAATGGTTATTCTGGGAAATATTATATTATTATATAATTTATAATAATATATAATATATATATATATTATAATATGGGGGATAATAGATATATTAGACTGTCTGACACCTCTCAATCTGTCGTAGAAGATTAGGTGACAGAGAGAAGATTTCTTTACTTTGAATTCAGAGACAGACTCTATCACAGTCTACCATCTCACTCTCAGGAAATCTATTTGCTAATTACTATCTCTCACAGTGACTATCACATATTCAAATCTAATCAGAAGGGACCAACCCAAGTCTTAATTTCTCCCAATAAAACCAAATCTAACAACGACAATTAGTTTGTCCTAAAAGTCTCGAGTCACAACCCGGGTTCAAATGGTGTGCCACATTATTGTGGCATTTCACCACTAAAGAGACTGGGAAGTTGTTCCGTTTTGCTTGGGTGGTAGCTAACATGGTTGCACTGGGGCAACAGGATTTTGACATACCTGATAATGGTCAGTACATACCTTTACTCCTGGGCCATCAATAATGAGTGGTTATCCGTTGTGGTTGTGGCGTTCTGTCCACCCATATGGTTCCGCTGAAGGGAAAGAGAGTTGCCCCATGTTCATAAAGGACATTTGGGCAGATCTCTGCTACTGGGTTTCTGTGTTACTGACAGGACTGGTACTACGTTTGTAACCTTGGTAAGACAGGCACGTAGCAACTCGCATTGCCCAGAAGTTCTCAGGGAGGGGGGGGGCCGGGTGGGCGACGGATATAAGTACGCCATCCTTAGCGAGGCGAAAATGTCCCCCGAGGCTGTTGGTTCCTTAGCCATGGCAGACTATATCCTAAAGCAGCAACAGGGTACCAAAGTGAGGGTCCGATAGTTGTTGCAGCTTCTTTAAGTTCCATAGGTAGAAACATTAGGTGCATTAGCTCCGGTCTGAATTTGTAGTAACTCCCGTAGAACCTTCTGTTGTTTGAGTTTTACATTTGCCCTGCCCTCTTGTAGTTTACGGCTTGCCACAATCGGCTCTTCAGGTTTCCCAATAAACACGTATCTACCCGCCAAGATTTTTACCTGGGTAGATGGGGTCATCCCATAACAGCCGCTTTGATCACGCCTCTGACCAAACTCAGATGTAATCTCCACCAATGCGATAGGGAGACGCTGTAGGTGCATATCACTCTTAGAGACTTCTACAAAGTTTGGACGGTCGCTCTCCAGTCCTCTTGACCGGTTTAGAACCAGAGCTTGTGCTGGCAACTACGCAATCAAAAGAAAGCGTCGTGTCAAATAAACAAAAAAGTTTGAGACCGTTCAAAATAACAGTACCTCCGCGTTGAGGGTTTCTCTCCCTCAGGGTTTGGAATCACTGTCAATAATTCCGCCTTGCGAGACTGTTAGCAAGCATCCGATTGCGTTTAGGCTCAGTGTTGCTCGCCCTGATCATTAGTCCCGTCCGCAGGGTTTTCCCTTTGTCACCTTGACCTCTCTGGCTCGTATGCCATGAAGAACGGTTGGGTTTTGAATCAGTGTACTGTTGACTGTGGTTGGGTACTTGTTTTCTGTAGAACTTAGATTTTTCAGGAAGGGTTTTTTGAGGTCCAGTTTCACTGTTGTTTATTCTGAATAGAAGCATGAGAAGATGGTCTAGATATTCTTTCGAAAATGCTCTTCTGTCGGTTTACGTTTTGTGGCCGGCAAGTTCAGCCAGCCAGCATTTTGATAACGCTCAGTACTTTTGCAAAAATGTTCTCAAGATTTTTCTGCACCCTCGCAGCTAAAAAATCTCCAGTATACACATACAAAGTGTTCATTATTTGATTTCTGTTATAACAACAAATTCCTCAAGACCTTCATAGGATAGAAGGGAGCTGCGAGAGCTCAATGCACATTGTTGTCAAGTAATCTTCCATTCAACCGAGACGACGAGAACTGCTGAAAATTCAGAGCTTCCATCATTCCTGCTGGTTGCGAACACAGTGTATGCAAAAATTTGCGAGCATTCATTTTCAAAGCGCTCCAGTAACGCTTTCTTCAACACATCATAGTTTGTTCTTGTTGGCTGCTTTCCAGTTTGGCGTAAACATTACATACCACTGCTTTTCAGCGCCTGATAAAGCTTCAATATTCCAACGCGACGACCTCTCAAAAAAAAACCGTACAGAGTTGCAATTTTTCCACTCAAATGTTTCTAAATACGGTGTCAATCTCTTCTCATTAGGAAACAAGGGAAAGATTCTAGCGCAAAAGACATAAGCCAGTGAGTGAGTAATTGAGCTGCTAGAAGGATCCGTTAAAGAAGAATGCGAGGAGAAGACTCACTCCATTGCCTGGAGGGAAGGCAGCACCACGACTTTTGGAGTTCTAGAGTTTTTTAAAGAGCCAACTCATGCTGTCGTCTTTTGCTCATTTTCTCTTTCCTCGTTGCCTGCATCCTGCGAATTTCCATTTCCTCATCCATCTATTCTCCTCTGGCCCTTTAGCTTCAGCTGCTTTCCTCTCCCGCATCATATCTCTCAAGTTTCGTCCGTGACAAAAGCTTTCGCTTGTTCTCCGTCCCAAAACTTCTTCTCAACTTCCTCGTCCCTGAGGATCTGCCTAAGCTTCGTCCTCTATCTGCCATTGTAAATCAGCTGACTGAGACTATTCGAGAAAGAAAAGAAGAAAAAGGATATTACCTGGTTTCCTACCACTTGTGAGAAAATACCAAAACAAAAAGATGATATATTTTACCCTGGGGAATACCTCCTCCTATGAATAATAAGTGTCTAACTATCCTGCTATTAATTGAGCGCAATAAAGCACCTAATGCAGACGACTACGCCCAAATAAATGGTAGTTAAGATTACTCCCTAAAAAAATAAGTTGGCTAAAACAGTGGAAACAAAATAATTATTACAAAAAATTTAGGAGAAAAAAAAATTCCCTTATATTAAGTCCACTACAAGTTCTTCACCCCTGTAGTACGAGTTAGGGTAAGGGAGGCAATTTATAGGGACGTAATTTGTCTGAACGCACTCCTTATCTTTAGCTCAAACCACCTACTTCTTCAGAACCCTGTGACTGTTAGACAATCCACAAAACTTTACCAAGCGTTCAGCTATTTACAAAATCAATAATTAACATATATTCCGACAAAATCAACCTGTTACTCCAAACTGTAATGTTATCTTAATCAAAATGGCCTGTGGAAAAACAATCATTAATTGTGTGTTCAGCACGCCCATATACAGAGTCGATTGTGCTAGAGGAGTAAATTATTTTTATGTTATAAGATATATAAAACTCACAGCGCCGCTCACACTCTTATAACTCTATAATCAGAATAGCAGAAAATAAAGAGGGGCGCTTCAGACGACTGTATATTCATTATTTTGCTCAGCAGGACTAGAGTTCGAATTCCAGGAAAACGTGCCGCCATTCTGTCCGTATCGTTTTCCTGTTGTTAAGAACAGAGAATCCTGAAAGTCCTAGACCATACGCGTTCGTGGTCGCGTAAGATTTTTTTGAGGAAGGGCAGGAGTTTAGCGACTTGGGTTAGGTGCCCGGAGTCTGGCGATAGGATTAGATCAGTGGGGCCAGCAGTGAGTTGACGTAGAATATACGAGGGCGGAGGGGAGGGTAGATTTCCACGAGTGGAGGGGCGTGGCATCATGTGGATAAGAGTCGAGTGAGCTCTGAAATCGAGGAAATCCTATCTCGGTGCTTTCGAGCCTATCAGCTTAGCTGGGTACGCTAACAAATTTAGGAGAGTCTGTACCTTTCTAAACACACACGACACATAGTAATATCGTGCCAACGAGGGCACCATACAGGGCACCACGGACAGTAAAAC
This sequence comes from Oreohelix idahoensis, assembly GCA_024509875.1. NCBI lineage: Eukaryota > Metazoa > Mollusca > Gastropoda > Stylommatophora > Oreohelicidae > Oreohelix > Oreohelix idahoensis. The sequence continues at coordinate 20,460 of JAMPIV010013089.1, forward strand.
GACAGGGTTATACGGAGAAGCAGGACGGTGGGGTGAGAGGGGGCGGGAATTAGGACAAAAAGGGTATATACAGGGATATTTAGGAGGGAACGAGCTTGACCGACAACGGGCTGAGTACGTTAGTTAAATGAAAGTGTCTTAGAATAATTTATCAGAGAAAGTTTGCAATCACAACACATGGAATAATAAATTACATCGATCCATGATACAGCGCGAGCGTTTATAGGAGTACAAGGGGGGATTGCTTACAACGAGAATAGATAGACGCCATTAGTCTATGATGGCCTATCCCCTCGATGTATGGTTAGCCCACTAGTCCCTGTTTAGCGGAGCGGAAACAAGGATGATAGTCGCCCAAGAGAGGTCAAGGATACATCTAGGGAGATGTGAGGTCTGCATAGAAATGTATCCTGTTTTTTTTAAAGGCAGAGAACAGACTTTGTGCTATTAGTAATGATCGCTAATCCCTGAAATGAAAAATTGAGTAGCAGGCACAAACGAGTGCATTAAAGAAATTGTGGGTAAACTGCGGCGGCGAAAATTGGTGCCAAAATACCATCAATAAAGGAATCCCTCACTGCAGTCCCTGGCATTCTCTGCTTAGTTCATTCAGCCGTGGATCACTGTGCATTTCATGTGCGGATGACTTACAGCTTTGTATCAACTTCTGGAAACATAATTTTTAGGACATGGCATATACACGAATCTTAGCAATGGTACCCGTGGCCAAGACAACCCCAGTTCCCAAAAAGAAACGGGTATGGAATTCACTGCTTCATGGAACGTTTTATCTTGGTTCTACTTTTATTTTTAGGATAGTCGGTGTTTACTTGTCGATCATTAGAAAATTTGTCCAGTGCGACGAAACTGTGTGCGACGAGCGGAGCACAAGTGTTAAGAATAGCTTTAGGTTGATTTCAGAGTTATGAGCGTGGGGGGGGCGGTGAGGTGGGGTTCAGGGGGGAGTGGCTGGGTGGCCGGTTCTGATCGTCAGTACATAGGAATCTTGCGATATGTGGTGCATCACCACCAGCGATGGTAAAAATCTATTACGTCGTAATGTTTTACTGGTGATAGTGATTATGTTACGCTTGCCACAAGGCTGAAAATGTACTAGAGGGGATAGTTTGTTGAAGAAAGTAAGATCTGAGCTAGCACAGGTGCACCGTAATGAAAGCATTTAGGTCCTTAAAAGAAATCCCCCGTAGTTGAGTAGTAGTGGTACTTCTGTCGTATTCATGTAGGACACATACAGCGTGTCAGACAGAATTATAACTTGTAAGACACCACGGTTTTTTTAAAGGTAAAATGTTCTTTATTCCTGCTCAATTGTTACGGGCTTGGGGCTCAAACGATGGATGGGCAAAGTTTGGGTCAAAAACCCCCACACAAGGAACCACCCATTTTGCCGACACCGAAGGGAATAGAGAGAGAAAAAGACAACATAGTAAAGGATAGGCTATAGCTGGCATCACATGATGTACTGTGTGTGGCGGGATTATAACTTACCACATTATGCGTCTAACGTGCATAGTCGGAGGCTTGACTTTAAAGAGTCGTTTAAGATAGCAAAAGTCTCGTTCCCGTGAAAATGCAGTTATATTAAATAAGAAGACCAATCGATCAGTGAATTAGAAATACAGTACGTATTTCCGGTCAATCCTGGGTCGAGGTGAGAAGTCTTGGTGCTATGATTATCAATTAGTATGGTATTTGGGGACGCAAATGATACTGGCGAGGCTTTAAGCATGTTTATCTAAGGGTGCAAAGGACTCTTTTATCAGAATGACAAGAGTAAATGGTTTAGGATGGCTATCAGGGTTGATTTATAAGAGTGTTTTTACAAGGTTTGTACTGCTTGAGTCCCATGTCTAGAGAGTGAGATTGTCGACGTCATACCACTGGAAACACGGTTGCGGGTACAGGGTGGTGGACAGGCTAGGAGAATTAGTACTAACGGGAGGGACTTAATATGAGTAATTCCTCTGCACACAAAAGACTAGTGAAAATATAATAAGCGAGGTTTATTACACACATTATCGCAAGCAAGGAGAGATTGATACTCTGTGCATAACTGAGGCACGTTTATATTGATAGGGACTCAACCAACAGATACTAGCGAGAGGAAGCCTACGAACATACTTCGATCGTACCAACTAAATGGCCAGATCTATTGTATTCAACAGAGGATTCGTAGAATCGAAACGTTTTTATTAGGATTTGGGTGGTCCAAGGACTTGACTGTGCGAATTTCTTTGAGTGGGGAGGTTGGTATGGGGGGGGGGCAAATTATGAAATATTAAACACGCTTTTGGGTACAAATGTTGCAAATTAGAGATCTTCCGGTTATAAGATAAATGTAAATATGACAAAGGGATCACGGGGCCAGCAGTTGCATTGGAGTCGACCTGGCCTGCGGTCCCCTTACCCTAGTCTTCCCCTTACCTCTTTATATACACTTTAACGATGTAAAGCGAAGAGACTGTGCCATAACCTGTAACCGGCACTGGGGTCGCGTCTACACAATAACACCTCCGTCTAGAGGGGTAGCAAACTTGCCTGACAGAAGTGTACCGTGTCCAGATGGAATATGGCTAAGACCTCTATGTCTCCATTTTCTGGGGCAAATGCATTGGGGTGGACGGCCGGTTCACAGCCACAAGAGCGTTTGTTGCAGCCGGTAAAACAAACCCCGCTGGTGGTCTCGTGAGAAACAATGGGGTAGAGGCATGGTAGAGTGTCTTCAATTAGATGAGCAGTTACTCATCAGCTCCACCTAACAGTCCCGTAGTAGCTATTGCGCGACGCACTCTATGCATGCGCATAAGAAGCTATCGGGAGAGAGCGAGACGTGTTCGAGATGTCGCTAAAATTACCTGAGACCATATATTGTCGTGCTCACGATCATGGCTAGATACTGACGAGAGATAAACAAATACATTCCCCACATTAATTCACGTGTTACACATGCCTACACAGATACTTTATTGCACAGGATGAACTACACGCGTGTTCATCAGGTCGGAGACCAGCGGGAGACCTGCATCTGCGGAAAAGTTTCGCGGACGAATAGAGGAAAAAATCTACTATACACATACATCGCAAAAGAGTGCGACACGGACATTGAGAACCGATAAAAACAACTGAGATTATAAAGGCATGCTCTAAAAACCTAGCGGCGAGAATCGATCTAATTACACACACGGCGCACAGCTGGGACAAGATCAGGCGGGGTAGACAAAGAGACAGAAGCAATATAGAAGAACACTGCTATTGAGAGCGCGATAAATCCTGCTATGCGAGCGACAGGGAGCTGGGGGCGAGCGGGGCGAGCCTTCAAGACAAAGAAGACAGGTAAGAGGGGGGAGGTCCTATCAGGGAGGGTGGGATGCACCGGAGGTGGAAGGGGGGACGGGGGGGACGGAGGGAACCAGGCGAAGGGTGTGTGCTGTGAGTGGTCATGTGGTAGATGCACCAGGCGACATCAGACAGAGAGACAGGAAAGAGTCCTATTAGCGGTTGCCACAATCAAGACACGAGACAGGGAAACTGCACGGTCTATCAGATTGATGCTGAGTTATCCATGCGGCAAGAACAAGTACTAGACTTGGGAACGGTGGAGATTCTAGAACTCTTTACAATTGGCGCTCTTATCAAGATAAAGGAATACGACGAGGTAAAGGAGTCTTATTAGATGTATTATCCGGTGAGGTCAAGACAATTAGAGACAGTGGGAGGAAGTATGATGCGTGTATACAGGCAGGCGGCAGCCATCAGAGCACGGCAGAGGGATGGGCGACGCAGCGAGATGCGTGAGCTGGGCGTGCGCGAAAGACAGACATACTGGACCGTGTGAGTGCGAAGACATACTAGGACAGAGACGAAGGGATGTGCTGAACTCATTGACGTTGTTGCTCATGCGCACACGCGCAAGAAGGACAGGATAAGAGTCGTGATCGTAACACGAAGATGCGTATCCATCAAGACTAGAGACAGACGAGGACGAAATTGGACTCGTAAATTATAACTAAGTGAGTGCATTGGGTAGGATGTAGTATGATGTGGGCCTAGCAGAAGTACCGATAGTAACCGGTGAGAGGAAAATATCTATGCAGATGACTGTGCGCGCTATACGGCACGACAGTACATGAGCGGGATAGCCTAAGAACGATACGAGGCATGTATCCGCATATCAGATGTTGTCACCCAATCTCTATGAGGGACACATGAGCAGGGAACGCAGGACAAACTGAATATGGTCCCCATCAGCAGTGCACACCAACAAGGCGAGAAACAGGAAAGAGTCTATCAACGGGATAGTGACTGTATTTCTGTCATACAAGTAGGGACGCCGAGACGGAGGAAAAGAGTGTGGGGGTGGGGGGGGGGGGGGGGGGGGTGGGGGTATGGGGGGGGGCTTATATATAGTTTGGTACAACTATCAGGTGCACTTATAAAGAGATGAGAACACAAGTAGAGTAAGTACGTATATAGAACGTGTTCCATCAAGGGGGAAAATACCCAAGAGGGACGCTGGGAACAGGAATATTTGGTATGTCTCACGGTCGCGTAAAGATGGCACCATCATATGGCAAGTGAAGACTAGGAAAGAGTTGAGAGAGAGTCCTATGTCTGTAGATCGTGCACACATCGAATACTAAAAAGGAGCAGCTAGAGGGAGCAAGACGGTGAGAGTCCCTAGATGCAACAGTGGCACAATCAAGACAGAACGCATGACGAGGAAAATAGTGGGGGCCTATCAGGTGAGCGAGCGTACGCATTCTAAGGACTAATGTAGACAGGAAAAGATTTCCGTGATCAGATTTGCACCATCAAGGAACAATAGACATCTCTACATTGACTAATCAGGCAGTACGTCACCGATTCATAGATAAGAGACAGGAAAGTGTCGTCCTATCCTATGTGGTACCATCTCAAAGACAATATGAGACAGGGATAGTAGTCCTTAGTGTCATTGAGGTATGGTATCCAACAATACAGAGAGGGCAGAGATAATGGTTCGATCAGAGAGTGCACCATCATGACAAAGTGGGGAAACCTAGGAAGAGTTGTTGTTGTTAGTTGTTGTCTGTGTGGGTTGTGTGCTTATCAGAAGTGGTTTACCATCAAGACAGTGAGACAGGAAAGATTCGTATCAGAGTGTAACCATCAATCAACAAGTAGAACAGGACAACGGAACAAGTCTATCAGAGATTGTAATCCATCAAAGGCAAGGAGACAGTAATAATACATATAGAGTACTATACAGATTATGTCACACGACTCAAGCACAAAAGACTAACATGCTCAGTCGTAGAAGAGTCTAGTCTAGAAAGTGACAAGACCATCTTATCCGAACAAGAGACCAGATATTTCGAGACTAGATTTTGCCAGACCTCAATCCTTGCACGTCTCTACCTCTCACGATGTGAACAACCTACAGGTATCACCTGATGATGGCATGAGCGACATTGATTCGACATAATGACAGTGTATCGATCTTTGAAATCGATGTGATAGACTGACTGCGTTGCTATAGACAATCGATGATCTAGTGGTCGAGTGAGGGAGACATGAAGACGTTATATCCCTATAAGAAAGTGTCTATCTCTAATTGGATCACTACACAAAACACACACGGAACAATACCTCGTCATTGGCAAAAGCACACACCACAATAAAATTTCAATTATACATTATTATTTATCGACTTTTTTATAATGCTCATTAGGTTGTATATTGGCGCTATAATTAATCTCCCCCGTGGAGGTGATTAGTGTTGGCTGTATAATGCTGAGTATGATTATCCTTAACTATTCATCCTAATCGTAAAGAGGGTTCCTTGGCAGCAAAAGGGGACGAGGCCCAAAACGGAAGAGGATATTCATAAGAACAGATAAAGGAAAAAAAGTAGCTGAAAAAGACCTCGCAGAAGGAACATAGGAACAAGCTGAAAAAGTGGGTGGGTACTTACTAGAGTCATCGATCTAAAGATTATCTTTCTTTCCCTCTCTAAATCTCTACGTGTCTAGTCTCCCTATCTGTTTAACTATTTTCCACAATTCCACATCTACTAGGGACTTTAAATTTTAGGAGCTTTCGGTAAAAAAGTGGGGGGAGAGGGGGAGGGGGGTGGGGGGGGGACTATGCTTGCGCGGCGCCTGTGAGCGTGTGCCTCGGAAAAAGAGATTGAAGAAAACTTAAAGGGAAAAGGTAAGTCAAAAAAAAGGTAGGACTCACCCTATGGAAGCTTCCTGAATAAAAAGTGTGAGGTGAAACTAAAAATGTGAATGGGGGGTGAAAAAAAGCGCTGAAAAAACAAAAGTGGAAAGAAAGAAAAAAAAAAAGTGAAAAAAAAAAAAAGTGGAAAAATGGGGGGAGCTGTGTGTATCCCTACTGTATCTTACTGTTGTACTTCACTGAGGCCACCTAAGGTGACGTAACTTATACATTGTGCACGTTGATGGAGGGTTACGGTGTGTGGTACATGGAGTCCAGTGCCATTGACTTCTCCTTATGTAGCGGTTTAAGATTGTACATGGGAACCCACTTGCAAGACGTCCTGTAGGTGGTTTTATGTTTGTAATGCACGGTGGAGCCACGCATGAGCGTCCTGTAGGATGGTTTATGTTGTACATTGGAGCCCACCGATGACGTCCCTTGTAGGAGTGGTTTTATGTTATTTTTGGGGTAAAACATGGTGGCACGCGTCCCCACCCAAAATCCGGACGCCCAATACACCTGGTAGGAGTTGGTTTGAAATTTGTACATGGAGCCTACCATGACGAATATCCTGCTCTACTGAGTAGGGTTAGGTTGTACATGGAAGCCACCATGACAGTTGAGCTACTGAAGAAAGCAGTGGACTTCATCATTCTTGACTGTCTCTGTAGGGAGTTGTTTATGTTGTGAGCATGGAGCCACCAGACGTCCTGTAGGAGTGGCTTATGTTGTACATGGAGCCACTATGACAGCTTAGCTACTTGCAGGAAGCCTAGACTTCATCATTCATGACGTCCNGNAGGTGTNGTTTATGTTGTACATGGAGCNACNATNACANTTGAGCTACTGGCAGGAANCCTGGACTNCNTCCTTCATGACGACTCCTGTATACCGTTGTTGTTGTAATGTTGTACATGGAGACCACCATGACAGTTGAAGCTACTGGCAGGAAGCTCTGGACTTCATCCTTCATGACGTCCCGGTAAGAGTTGTTTATGTTTGTACATGTGAGCCACCATGGACAGTTTAGCTATCTGGCAGCAAGCCTGGATTTATTTCATCATTCATGACGTCTGTAGGAGTTGTTTTATGTTGTACATGGAGCCACTATGACAGCTGAGCTAATACTGGCAGGAAGCCTAGACTTCATCATTCCATGGACGTCCTGTAGGAGTTGTTTAAAATGTTGTACCCATGGAGCCACCATGACAGTTTTGAAGCTACAGGGCCAGGGAAGCCAAGACTTCATCATTCATTGACGTACCCTGGAAGGAGTTGTAAACCTATGTTGTACATTGAAGCCACCATGGGGACAGTTGAGCTACTGGCAGGAAGCCTGGACTTCATCATTCATGATGTCCTGTTAGAGTTTTTTATGTTGTACATGGAGCCACCATGACAGTTTGGAGCTACTGGCAGAAAGCCTAGGACATTCATCATTCATGACGTTCTGTAGGGAGTAGTTTTGAGTTGTACATGGAGCCACCATTGACAATTTTGAGCTACTGGCAGGAAGCCTAGACTTCATCATTCATGACGTCCTGTAAGTTTTTTATTATGTTGTACATGGAGCCACCATGACAGTTGGAGCTACTGGCAGGAAGCCTAGACTTCATCATTCCTGACGTCTGTAGGAGTTTTATTTAATTGTTTTTTTTTGTCTTTTTTTTGTACATGGAGCCACCATGACAGTTGAGCTACTGGCAGAAAGCCTAGACTTTATCATTCATGACGTCCTGTAGGAGTTGTTTATGTTGTACATGGAGCCACCATGACAGTTGAGCTTACTGGAAGAAATCCTGGACTTCATCATTCAGGGGGGGGCCGTAGACGTCCTGTAGGAGTGGCGTTTTAAGTTTCTTTGTACAATGAGCTTTCTGTTCACCATGACATGTTGAGCTACTGAGGCACGAAGCCTAGACTTTCATCATTCATGACGTCCTGTAGGAGTGGTTTAATGTTGTACATGGAGCCCACCATGACAGTTGAGCCTACTGGCAGAAAGCCTAGACTTTATCATTCAAGACGTCCTGTAGGAGTTGTTTTTTCCTAAATGTTGTACAGGAGCCACCATGACAGTTGAGCTAACTGGTAGGAAGCCTATACTTCATCATTCATTGACATCTTGTAGGAGTGGTTTATGTTGTACATGGAGCCACTATGACAGTTGAGCTACTGGCAGAAAGCCTAGAACTTCATCATTCATGACATCTTGTAGGAGTTTGTTTATACTATAACATGGAGCCACCATGACAGTTTGAGCTACAGGCAGGAAGCCTGGACTTCCATCATTCATGACATCTTGTAGGAGTGGTTTATGTTTGTACATGAGCCACCATGACAGTTGAGCTACTGGCAGGAAGCCTAGACTTCATCATTCATGACGTCCTGTAAGAGTGGTTTATGTTTTTTACATGGAGCTACCATGACAGTTGAGCTACTGGCAGAAAGCCTAGACTTTATCATTCATGACGTCCCTGTAGTGAGTTGTTTTTATGTTTGTACATGGAGCCACCATGAACAAGTTGAGCTTACTGGCAGGAAGCCTGGACTTTTCATCATTCATGACATCTTGTAGGAGTGGTTTAATGTTGTACATGGAGCCACTAGACAGTTTGTGCTACTAAAACCTAGACTTCATCATTCATGACATCTTGTAGAGTTGTTTATGTTGTACATGGAGCCACCATGAACAGTTGAAGCTACCTAACAGTCAGGAAAGCCTGGACTTCATCATTCATGACATCTTGTAGGAGTGGTTTATGTTGTACATGGAGCCACCATGACCAGTTGAGCTACTGGCATGGAAGCCCTAGACTCTGGATTTAGTCTTTCATTCATGACGTCCTGTAGGCGAGTTGTTTTATGTTGTACGGGAATGGAGCCACCCATGACAGTGGGGGGGGGGGCTAGATAGGAGACTACTGGTGGGAGGGGGGGTACGCAGGAAGGCTAGTCTCTCTCTCGGCCTTTTTCCTTCATCATTCATGACGTCCTTATAAGAGTCTTTTTATGTGTTGTACATGGAGCCACCATGACAGATTGAGCTACTGGGCAGGAAGGCTAGACTTCATCATATCATGACGTCCTTTCAGAGTGTGGTCTTTTTATGTTGTACATGGAGCCACCATGACAGTTGAGCTATTGGCAGGAAGTCTAGACTTTATCAGTCATGACGTCCTTTAAGAGTGGTTTTATGTTGTACATGGAGCCACCATGACAGTTGATAGCTACTGGTAGGAAGCCTGGACTTCAACATTCATGACGTCCTGTAGGAGTGGTTTATGTATGTAGTTTTTGTTGTACAAGACGAGTGTGGCCATTTTTTCGACACAAACTCCGTGGTACAACCTTCGTTGTTAGTCGTCTGTTTAACGTCAAGCGGCTGATGAGCAGCATCACCGTTCTAATAATGCCTAGTCGTCGTCAATGACTAGCCCCGAAACAACCATTGTCCATGTTTATATTTTTCTTTTTCTTCTTCTTCTTCTTCTTCCTCTTCTTCATCTTCTTATTATTCTTCTTCTTCTTTGTCTTCTTCTTATTCTTATTCTCCTTCACATTATTATTCTTCTTCCTTTTCTTCTTCTTCTTCTTATTATTATTATTCTTTTTCATCTTCTTCTTCTTTTTATTTTTCTTATTTTTCTTCTTCTTCTTCTTATTCTCCTTCATATTATTATTCTTCCTTTTCTTCTTCTTATTCTTAGTCTTATTCCTGTTCTTCTTCTTCTTCTTTTTCTTGTTCTTCTTTTTTCTTTTTCTTTGTCTTCTTCTTTTGTCTTTTTTAGCGGCTGTAAGAGAATGTGAGTTCAAATGTAAGGGGATCCGCTGCAGTGTTGGCACGTGCTTCATATACAGAGTAAAGGAAAACGAATGAGTGTATGACTGAATGATTGAATGATTGAGTGATTGAATGAGTGAGTTAGTGAATGAATGATTGTACCAAGTAACCCTAACAGATGAAAAGCAAGACAGAGCTAAAATAGAGGGTTTATGTTAATGGCGAGCTAGAACATTGTATTTTTCAAGACTAGTGAATCAGCTTCTGTGGAAGCCGGAATGAATTATTAATTATTGCTGATGTGTAAATGTTTTCTCTGACAGGTGACAACACAAATTCTTGTTTGGAAAGATTTGCTATCCTGACCTTTGATATTTTGTCCATTTGCATTTCCGTTCCAACTATTTTTTTCTTCTCTCCTTACATCTTTCTTTAATTTCTTTAATGACCTCTTCATGCGGCATCCAGGTTAGACTTTATATTATTCGCTTCTCAGTTGTTTTTTTTTTTTTTTTTACTTTTGTTGTTCTCCAACCAGGATCTTGTTGGTCGTTCAACTTTTAGATCACTTGTATAATATTTATTGTGACATGTGATTGTTTCACTGAGTTCACATTGTTAGTGCTAAAATCTGCATCCTATGGCTTGTGTTACCAGGGCCTGAAACGGTAGAAAAAGAACAGTAAATATCCAAGGATGTTGTAAGCAGCGGCTAAGGAGAGTTGGGCATGAAGCTGGCTATCTCGCCCTGTAGAAATGTTAAGCAATAAACAATATGGATGTCTACTAAAGAAAATAATGCAGGTCAGCCATCCAGGACAGAAGGAGAAGAGACCTGGAGACGGTCATGAAGGAGATAAAGATGACCTGGAAAGACCTTGACCTGATGGCACGTGACAGGAAGACTTGGCATAAGTTTGTTGCAAGCCTATACTTCTTGGGGAATACAGGATGATGATGATGATGATTATGATGATGATGGTGTCTTTTAATGCTTTTTTTCTCATAATCTGTTTTTCAGTTACCTTTTTTTTTATTTTCTCATAATCTGTTCTTCAGTTACCTCTGCTTCAATTTTTTCATAATCTGTTCTTCAGTTACCTCTGTTTTTATTTTCTCATAAGCTGTTCTTCAGTTACCTCTGTTTTTATTTTCTCATAAGCTGTTCTTCAGTTACCTCTGTTTTTATTTTCTCATAATCTGTTTTTCAGTTACCTGTTTTTATTTTCTCATAAGCTGTTCTTCAGTTACCTCTGTTTTCATTTTCTGATAATCTGTTCTTCAGTTACCTCTGTTTTTATTTTCTCATAAGCTGTTCTTCAGTTACCTCTGTTTTTATTTTCTCATAAGCTGTTCTTCAGTTACCTCTGTTTTTATTTTCTCATAAGCTGTTCTTCAGTTACCTCTGTTTTTGTTTTCTGATAAGCTGTTCTTCAGTTACCTCTGTTTTTATTTTCTCATAATCTGTTTTTCAGTTACCTGTTTTTATTTTCTCATAAGCTGTTCTTCAGTTACCTCTGTTTTTACTTTCTGATAATCTGTTCTTCGGTTACCTCTGTTTTTATTTTCTCATAAGCTGTTCTTCAGTTACCTCTGTTTTTATTTTCTCATAATCTGTTTTTCAGTTACCTGTTTTTTTTTTCTCATAAGCTGTTCTTCAGTTACCTCTGTTTTTGCTTTCTGATAATCTGTTCTTCAGTTACCTCTGTTTTTATTTTCTCATAAGCTGTTCTTCAGTTACCACTGTTTTTATTTTCTCATAATCTGTTTTTCAGTTACCTGTTTTTATTTTCTCATAAGCTGTTCTTCAGTTACCTCTGTTTTTACTTTCTGATAATCTGTTTTCAGTTACCTCTGTTTTTATTTTCTCATAAGCTGTTCTTCAGTTACCTCTGTTTTTATTTTCTCATAATCTGTTTTTCAGTTACCTGTTTTTATTTTCTCATAAGCTGTTCTTCAGTTACCTCTGTTTTTACTTTCTGATAATCTGTTCTTCAGTTACCTCTGTTTTTATTTTCTCATAAGCTGTTCTTCAGTTACCTCTGTTTTTATTTTCTCATAATCTGTTTTTCAGTTACCTGTTTTTATTTTCTCATAAGCTGTTCTTCAGTTACCTCTGTTTTTACTTTCTGATAATCTGTTCTTCAGTTACCTCTGTTTTTATTTTCTCATAAGCTGTTCTTCAGTTACCTCTGTTTTTATTTTCTCATAAGCTGTTCTTCAGTTACCTCTGTTTTTACTTTCTCATAAGCTGTTCTTCAGTTACCTCTGTTTTTACTTTCTCATAATCTGTTCTTCAGTTACCTCTGTTTTTACTTTCTCATAAGCTGTTCTTCAGTTACCTCTGTTTTTACTTTCTCATAATCTGTTCTTCAGTTACCTCTGTTTTTACTTTCTCATTAGCTGTTCTTCAGTTACCTCTGTTTTTACTTTCTCATAATCTGTTCTTCAGTTACCTCTGTTTTTGCTTTCTCATAAGCTGTTCTTCAGTTACCTCTGTTTTTACTTTCTCATAATCTGTTCTTCAGTTACCTCTGTTTTTACTTTCTCATAAGCTGTTCTTCAGTTACCTCTGTTTTTACTTTCTCATAATCTGTTCTTCAGTTACCTCTGTTTTTATTTTCCAGTGTACTTTTCTTTGTGTTTGTAAATATTTTACCACTAAATGTCTTAAGCATTCAAACATTATATACATACATACATACATACATACATACATACATACATACATACATACATACATACATATACATATGGTTCTTGAACAAGGCTCGTTTTGCTATTCTTTTGGTTTTATGAAATTATTTTTTGACCAAACGCGGGTCGTGTAATTGACGATGGATTCCTTTTGTTTGGTAGAATCTATATGTTGAACTGACAAATTTTTTTTGTTAGATACTGTGATCTGAATGTAGCTGTCAGGGAAGATTGCACTGACCTAACCTAGACATGTGAACCTTAACTTGACACCAGGAAAACAACACAGGTCATTATGCATACCTTGGCTATAGATTTCAAGAAGTTTCCTTTAAACTGTGGTCTAGGACACGTTGCGTACATTTTCCTCCTTTGATGGCAGGGTTGGGTGACCTTGATGTCACAAGCCCGATCCCTACGTGGTGACGCTTTGCGATCAGCAGCTTTACCCGATTCCTGAGGTGCACCTTTGGTACGCTCTCTCTCTGGTGAGCCTTTTCGAGATTTTGGTGAGTAAGGCGATCCTTCCCCTCCCCCCGAAGCTCTGGATTTAGGTGGCGAAGTCCTGTCAACAACAACGAGTGGTTGATCATTAATTTTGCTCTTAGCTTTGGGTGACGACCCGGTGCCATCTTTGGTATCTACAGACTTTCTAGGTGATCTGGGTGAATTTATATCGCCGCTTGTGGTGGGACCTTTCTTCGGGGAACTCGATGCGCGGACGACGTTATCATGTGTCGGTTGACCTGGTTTTTCAGGGCTTTTGCTTTTCTGGAACAATGTATCATTGTTGGCTGTCAGATGTGGCACTGCGTCCTCTGACGTGTCTGAAATGCGTTGCTTGGTTTTTTTACGTCTAGTCTTTGGCTTAATGACAGGATCGGAAGATATTAGCATCTCCTTGTCAAAAGTATTGATTAAAGGGTTATTAGATTCCTCAAACCTGGACAACCCGTGGTCAGCTTCTGAACCAATTACAGACATGCTGATGGTGCTTATTTCGTTGAATTGTGTTGCAGGCATTGAAGTTAACCCTTCCAGAGCTTTTGGTTCAGGATTCGCTCCTGGTGACCTCAAAGCTTTCGTGCCTTTAGCTATATTATCACTGAAAGGATTGTCCTCTGATATTTTAAAAGTTTTTCGAGGCCCAGCTGGCTCTGAACATGCACGCTGCTTCTTGGGTGCCGCAGGTAGATTATGCGTGCCAGAAATGTATGACTCTAGCGCGGAAGCTTGCGATGGTGCAACGTTGTTGGGGTCTGGTCTGCTTCCAAATTCACTTACGACTGCAGAAAGATTATTTCCCCTGGAGGTACCAGGATCAGGTAACGCATCAATTCCTAATTTGGCAATCGTTTCTGAGACTGACATTTTCTGAGAATCAGTCTGCGTGACGTGGGTGTCAGCATTCTCAGAAATATTGAAGTCGCCTACGCTTATAGGCGTGAGCTCAAAAAGCGGCATTGGGTCTATGTCAATATCCTTAAAAACTGAGTACCCACCGGATTTAGAATTATCAACAAAAGATCTGGATCTAGACATTTGAGGCATTGTGAACTCTCCAGCCATTGTACTTATGGTATTTGTCTCTTCCTTGTGGTTCACGGTTTCATGTTTGGAGCCCTGTACGTCTGCTCCCGGACCGCCATTAGAAAACTCGTGAGCTCAAAAAGCGGCATTGGGTTTCTGGAAATTTCCTTCACGAACTTGAGCATTGTGGATTGGGAAGAAATTTAACTTCTTAATTAAATTAAACGTATTTCTGAACGATTAACAAAAAACTTAACACTGTATTTATCAAGAAAAATGACAGATTATTCATTCGAGTCTTTGCTTTTTTTCCGGAGGCCCTCCGTGACGAGGTATCTGCCTCATTTCAGGTCTTATGTTTGCAGGAATCAAGGGAAACGGCAGTATTACAGGTCGTGTTGGCAGAATTTGGGGCCTATAGGGTACAATGTGGGGCATTCGTACTGGCCGAATATGCCTCAATGGCAACACTGAAGGAATGTTTGGTCTCATTGGCACGCTCGGCATGACAAAAGGTGTAATAGGTAACATTGAAGAAATGCGCACTGCAGTCGGGACTATTATACCTTGTCCTGCATTGTTTGCCGGTGCAGGACCTTGAAAGGTCGGTGGATTCGGTCCTGGTCCTGTGTTTCCTGATGGAGCATGACCTGTGCTGCCTGAAGGAGCAGAACCTTGAAAATAATTCTGGCTCTGGCCAGCAATTGCATTTGTGATTGAAAAGCGAAGGATTCAGACTTTCGAGCATAAATGTTATAGAAGAATTTTGCGCATTTGCTATAAAGAGCACAAAGCAAATGCCTATGTTAGAGAGAAGATAAACACCTATGCAGGCCACCAAGAACCACTTTTGTCAGTAGTGAAACGTCGAAAGCTTGCATGTAACTCGTCATGACTCCCTTTCGAAAATGATCCTCTAGGGAACAGTCGTAGGTAAACGGAGAAGAGGAAGGCAAAGAAAATCCTGGGCTGATAACATCAAAGAATGGGCAGGACACGGTTTTTCCACACTTGTACGCATTGCTGAGGACAGAGAGCATTGGAGGACCCTGTCTGCTGATGCTTCCACCATGGCACCTTTACGACCCATGACGGGTTACGGGTTGAGATGAGATGATGATATGTTGCGTTCGTATCCCTGGCTATACATCTTTCCAGCTCTGACACGCCCCTCTATCAGCTATGGTGACATTTTATACTGGAGCAGGCGACATGTCTCTAAAATAAATGTTTTTTTCCTAGTGCCACTTGTAATTTATGTCTTGAATTTGTGTTCTGGTGTCGTCATGTTTAACTGTCCACCATCTTCTTTCTTGCCGCATACAAAACCCCAGGTGGTCTCTGATGAGACAACGACAGACAGGACTACTTCCCCCCTCAGGCATGTCGTACAAGGCAACTAATATGAGGTTGTCCGTGAGGCTGACAACATCATTATGTCAAACAAACCACAACTACAGCAGCATGCGAATGTTGGGTACAAGTTTTCTGGAATGAGGATCAGCTGTAGCTGTGGCTTCATGATCCATAGGGAGCGACACAGAAAATAGTGATGGTGATGATCTTCTTTCTAAGTCTCGATCTGTCTGTTTGTCTGTCTGTCTGTCTGTTTGTCTGTCTCTCTGTTTGTTTGTCTGTCTGTTTGTCTGTCTCTCTGTTTGTTTGTCTGTCTGTTTGTTTGTCTGTCTGTCTCTCTGTTTGGTTGCCTGTCTCTCTTTTTGTTTGTATGTCTGTTTGTCTGTCTGTCTGTCTCTCTGTCTGCCTGGTCCGTCCGTCTGTCTGGTCCGTCTGTCTGTTTGGTCTGTCTGTCTGTCTGGTCTGTCTGTCTGTCTGTCTGTCTGTCTGTCTCTCTCTCTCTCTCTCTCTCTCTCTCTCTCTCTCTCTCTTAATATATATAAATATGGTATACATAATTGCGGATGAAGAACAACTTACTGAACCATTTAAGATAAGAACCGGAGTGCGACAGGAATGCTTCTTTTCGCCATTTGTCGTATTGATGGCTATTACTTGATTATGAAAATTACGACATCAACCAACAGAAATCGAATTAATTAGGCGGAAGAAACAGCTCGGCGATCTAGGCTTAGCCAACGACCTGTCTCTTCCGTTGCACAATCGTAACCAGATGGAAGACAAAATACAAATTTTTGATGAGGGATCAAAGCGAATGAGTCTGAAAATGCACATGCAAAAGGCAAAGATTATGATCAAAAAATTAAGGAAAAGATAACAAGATTGGATTTGAAGTAACATCTACTAAATTTAGAATGAAACATATATGTTAGCAGCAATGTATACAGAATTGGAGGGGCAGGTAGTGATATAAAAATACAGATGCGAAAGGCAAGAAGAACTTTCATTGCCCTGGGAAATACATAGAAGAAGAATCAATGAAGGCATCTTCAGCTAAGTTCAACAGTCTGTCCGCATAAAATTGGACACGTTCCTGTCTATCCTGGTGTACTCTACGAAGAAGAGTCCACGCGTGCTGACAGTCAGTTATAGATGAATAACGGCTGACCAGTGCCCCCTTCAGTGACGTGAAAGTTTCGGTAGACATCACAATAAATCAAGTCCAACACAAAAATAAGAATCTTCAACTAGATGTTAAGTCAATCCTGTTGTATGGCTGTGAAACATGGAGAACACTAAACAATCAAGTAGTTAGACTTTCATAAATGGCGCTTGCGTATAACAGCAGGATTGAAATGGTAGGACAAGTGGACCAATTCGATCTGATGACAAGAATCAGACAACTGTCAGTGGAACAAGAATCAGATAACTGTCAGTAGAACAAGAATCAGACAACTGTCAGTGGAACAAGAGATGTGAATAAGACGCGAATGATAGACAGGACATACATTAGGGAAACCTGTTGATTATATTCCAAGACAGACCTTGTTCTGGATTGCCCAGGGTAAAAGATGTTGACCAAAAAAACACGGAGAAGAGAACTGAAAACAGAAATGAACGGCATCATGAAGACATGGAGCCATATTGATCTTTCAGCAAGGGACAGAACTCGGCATGAGTTTTGTTGAAGGTAGGATAATAATAACCGTGACGATGGTTCTTACTGTTTGTTACGCATGTTTATATGAATGATCTGGTGAGTGCAGAAAGTTCGTCCTATGTGGTATTACCAAACGTCGTTTGCTGCCTATATGCTTAGTAGATGGTGACATAACTGTTTAGTAATCTGGAATTGATTGCTTTGATTGGAGAGAAGTTTAATGACCATATTAAAGCCATGTTCCAACAAAAATTTTATTGGAAGAAGCATACAAGAAGCATGTAAACCACTGTCTTTACTCTAGAACAGCGAGATGAAATGTGTTCTGTACTCAAAACTTTTGGTAGTCTATCGTAAATAAGCAAACAACGTGCTTAGAGAAACCCATATTCATAGCCCTTGCCTTTTAAGCCCCTCTTAGGTAATCCCACCCCGTCCACGGGGGACGAACACCCTCACTCTGGGAAACAAATGATCTATATTTGAGAAAATGTTATTTAATAATGTGACTTCGGTTCGGTATTAAATACACGTTGTCAATATTCTGTTTTATACAAAACACGTTTATGTTAGGTGTGTTATAATGTGTTTCTGATCATCTCCTTTCTAATATATGTGGCGTGTCTCGTCCTCCCCCTCCCCCCCCCCCCCCCCCCCCCCAAGTCTGATCGGCATGCACCCCTTATTAAGAAACACTGTAAAAGTGAATATGGGCAGATGTGGTTTGATCACGTGATGATTAATATCTCACGTAGGTGAGACCGTTTGTAAAGACCCAGGGCGAGCAGCCTCTATCTAGAGTCTAGAGCAGAGTTGTCCAACCTACGGCCCTCAGGTCAGAATCTTGCCCGCAAAGGGGCTCGATCTGGCCCACCAATCACTTTGAAAATAATTTCAGTCCAAGCAGAAAAATACTAGAACTCCAACAAAGTTAGTTAAATTCCAAGCACAGCACAGAAAATATTTCAGATATTTCCCCTTTAAAATTAAAAAAAAAATTAAAAAAATACGCCATCAATGCGTGTAAGAAATGGAAAAATGATATTGAATGTTTTGTTTTTTCAAAGTTAGTTGTATAAATAAGTTCATTCTTTTTTTTTTTAGTACAGTGGGTGTGTTTTATGTATCTAATTTGTCAAGAAACCTTAGCGGTATTCATAGAATACAATATTAATAGATGATACTATAGCCCCAAACAATCGACTCAGTATGATGGTCTCATCGGTCATATCCTGAGGAAAGTGATTTAACCAATCGGGCACTTAAGACAAGAAAAAAATACACCTAGAAAATGAGGTAAAAAAGGTACAATGTAAGAGTGTTTTGTCATGAGAAAGAGACACACGCAAACATAGAAACTGATACCAGATGAGAAAGATACACGCACAGAAAGTGAGATGAAAATGAGAAAGACACACACACACACACACACACACACACACACACACACACACACACACACACACACACACACACACACTCACACAGAAAGTGAGATGAGAATGAGAAAGACAAACTCTTTTTATTTTTTATTTACTTACGTCGACTATATTGCAGTTATACCCCGTTCAACTAAACGGTTATATTTAGGGTATATTGTGCGTTAGTGTGCCCGCGTCAGTTAAATATGCAAGCAGTTATGTTGATTTTATTTTCAATTGGAGTTAATCCTTTTGATGTTGTTGTTATTCAAGTGCTAACTGGCCTTCCGCCAGAGATGAAAATTCTTGACTTTTACTCATTTTTCTTCCCAGGTACATTCTTCCCTTTAGGTTTAGTGATAAGCAATCTCGTATAATGGTTTTCAAATGATCCAACTGTAACACAGCAATTGTAGAAAATTCAATTACAGTTTATTGGTGTCATTAGGCAAACACTGTAAATTTCACAATGATGGTTGGTTATCCAAGAGGAACATTTATATATATATATATATATATACGAGGCTGTCCGGAAAAGAACCGGCTATAATTAATATTAGAAAAACCGTTTGCGCGACATCGATGTAACTTGGCAGCCAAATAGAGTGGCCTGTTATGCACATACGTGTGCAATGTTGACGTTGCTGCACCAGTCAGTGCGACCGTTAAAAGCCGTTTAGTGAGCACGTGCACTGTGTGGTCGTCACATTCAAAATGGCTGAATGAGTAGAGCAAAGAATCTGCATGACATTTTGCATCAAGCTTCAACATTCCTCCACGGAAAATATTATGATGATTTTAATACCTCTTCCTTGACATTACTATTTCTATCACGCCCTCCGGCCTTAATACCTCAGTATACTACAAGCCGACAGATGCCCACAGCTACCTTCTGTATACCTCTTCTCATCCTCAGGCCTGTCGTGACTCCCTTCCTTTTTCACAACTTCTCCGCCTCCGCCGTTTGTGCCAAGACGACGATGACTTCCACTTCCGAGCAAATGAGATGTTGGATTTCTTCCGTAGCAGACTTTATCCGGAACATGTTCTCACCTCTGCTCTCCAATGTGTGCTCCCCATCTCTCGTCAGGAGGCCCTCATACCTCACTATAAATCCACTTCAGATAGAGTCAAATTAATCTTGACCCATCACCCTCACAGTACTGCTGTCAAACACATCATTTTCCGCCACCTCCCTATCCTCCAAGCAGAGCCTGCGACCCAAGAAGTATTCGGTGAAGCACCTTTGGTGGCATTTAGACGCGACAAGAACTTGAAGGATCTTCCTGTTCATAGCCGTCTCCCAAAGGAGAATGCCACTCACTTTGGCACACTACCCTATGGTCGGACACGATGCAACACGTGCAAGTATGTCATCTCAACCCAGAAGGTGTCCTTTCCTAAGGCTACGTACACCATCACTAGTAGCTTCACGTGTGAATCGCGTAATGTCATTTATACGATCATATGTAAACGTTGCTGCAAAACCTATATTGGCCAAACAGGCAAACGACTTGGGGACAGATTCAGCCAGCACTTAAATGACATCTCTCAGCAAAAGTCCACACCAGTTGCCACACAATTCAATAGTCCTGACCACCATGGTCCCATCGACATCCAGGTCACTGCGATCCGATCCTGCTCCTCTGACACTGCCAGCCGAGAACAGCTTGAGAACCGTCTTATCCACCGCATGGGGTGTCTAAAACCAGCCGGTCTCAACACTTTCCACACCTTTGTCTGAGGTCATCCTTTCCTCTCTTGCTCTATTTTGACTCTTTCCACTCTTATCCTATTCTTCTATTTTTATGCCATCCTCCATAATATTTTCTCTTCTATTTCCAGTCCCCACTTTTATTACGTTTTGGTATTTTTTCGTTTTTTTCGTTTTTAGTTTCTTAGTATGTATTGTGTACATCCGGGGTCAAGAGTCACTTCCTTTTCAGCCAAGCGTGATAGGATTTCGATGCTTCGCCTTCAGGGAAGTACCTAGGTTTTATTTATTTATTTTTTATATTTATTTTTATATTCATTTAAGTTCTTATGTCTCCTATCTAGCCTTCACTGTCTTTCTTTTCCTGACGAAGGCCTTGTGGCCGTAACGTAGACTACTTTCTTTGTCTTTTGTCCTCGTAAGATGAATCACTTTTTTTCGATTTTTTTTCAAACCCATCCATTATGATGATTCAGAAGGCTTTTGGAGACGATGCAATGAGTGCTACACAAATAAAGGTGTGGTACAGCCCAATGGGCTGATCACCCGTTGGCTTGTCACACCGATTACGGAAACAGCAGCAGATGGATCTATTTGTTGTTGCCCTAAAGACGCCGCTAGGCGTGATGGGAAACTACAACAGAGAAAATCAATCTGCTGTTGCCCTTAAGACGCCACAAGGCGTGATGGCCTCTGACTGCTTGGTCGGTCTTTGGCTAAGGACGGAAGAAGAAGAAGAAGACAAACGCTTTAAAGATGGTCGAGAATCTGTTGAATGTGATCCCATTTCTGGAAGGCCTGCAACAAGCAGAACACCGGAAAATGTTGAACGTGTACGGGCTGCAATCAACAAAGATCGGCGACTGACAGTGCGAGAACTAGAAAAAGATATGGGAATTCCAAAAGCTATTGTATCAGAGATTCTGACCCAGGATCTGCGTATGAGACGTGTCGTGGCAAAATTCGTTCCGCGGATTCTGCTACCAGAGCAGAAGGAACTTCGTGCCACAGTTGCTAATGATTTGCTTCAAACCGCAACCAATAACCCAGATTTCATGAAGAAAGTCATAACCGGAGATGAATCGTGGATCTACTGCTATGATCCAGAAACGAAGGCTCAGTCGTCTCAGTGGAAGTCGCCTGGTTTTCCACGCCCGAAGAAGGATTTCCAGAAATGGGATCACATTCAACAGATTTTCGACCATCTTTGAAGCGTTTGTACCACACCTTTATTTGTGTAGCACTCATTGCATCGTCTCCAAAAGCCTTCTGAATCATCATAATAGTTTCCGTGGAGGAATGTTGAAGCTTGACGCAAAATTTGATGCAGATTCTTTGCTCTACTCGTTCAGCCATTTTGAATGCGACGACCACACAGTGCACATGCTCACTAAACGGCTTTTAACGGTCGCACTGACTAGTGCAGCAACGTCAACATTGCACACGTATGTGCATAACAGGCCACTCTATTTGGCTGCTAAGTTACATCGATGTCGCTCAAACGGTTTTTCTATTATTAATTATGGCCGGTTCTTTTCCGGACAGCCCTCGTATATATATATATATATATATATATATATATATATATATATATATATATATATATATATATATATATATATATATATATATATATATATATATATATATATATATATATATATATATATATATATATATATATATATATATATATATATATATATATATATATATATATATATATATATATCCAATAGAATAATATACTAACTTGTTTACTTAAAGACTTGTCTTGATATTCTCAAAGACGAAGTTCACTTAACACTACAGTATTTGTAAAATCCTCAAAAGTCCAAAATCATGGAATCATTGGAATCATAAATGCAGAAATCACTGCCCTTTCTCGCACTGCTCTCCTATTTATGCTATTTCTTCTTTTTTCTTGCCAATTTTCACACGATGCTTTCTTTTTTCACACGGTACAATTATCTACATTTGCACACGTTTTCTCAGCTTTTCGACTTTTTCCACACGTCTCTCTCTCTGAACAACGGAATAAAACCAAAATAGCAACTCTCACTTCACAAAATGTTCCATTCAAAACATCCATTTAATATTTTCCCTGGGACTGCACTATCTTTGTCTCTCTTCGTCGTGACTGCCAACTGAACTTTGAATGATACTGCGTTTTGTGTGAAAACGTCTTATTTGCTTTTAATGTCGGTCATTCCTATAGATCAGAAAAATACAGGTACATCAATATGTGATGTTTATTTCTCAATACAAGGTTTATCAACATGTGAACATATCCGTTAACATGTTAGCGATTTCTCATAGAATCGTCATGGTTTGCATGTACAAAATGTAGTATTTCGCCAATCCGCGAACTGTGTTGACTAGCATATAAGTTTTACCGAACTTGCAAAATATGTCACCATGTCAAATTGTAGGTAAAAGTATATATGTCTCAGTTATTTAGTGGAGTGAGATGTATAATGGAATAAATGACGAAGTAGGGTTTATCACCATGGGTGGGGAACGAATGTCAGTCATGGGAATGTACTCGGGGGTCTTAGGGACGTTAGCTGTGTCAGTGGGGGTAACAATGTTCTCATTATCTTTTACCGATGTCCGCTGTGGACATTTAATCTTCTTGTACACATGGTATTTATACATTAAACAGCGTAACATTTAAAACACCAATTATACTAGGCAAAATAAAAAATCCTGACACTCTAGTGTGTCGGGTCATGGCCTCTGGTGTGTCTCATTGGATTCAGGAATGCGAGAAGGGATTTCCCAGACTACGGAACAAGTATTTTAGAATTTGATAGGTGCGTTAACCTTTTGAATAGTAGAGGATGCTTGGAACGGGGCGTCAATTTAGAACGATCCGTCTGTGATGGATCATGTCGGAGAAGGTGACAGGAGATGGAAAGGTGTTTGGATGTGTAGGGAAGAATAAATTTGACGTCTGATTCGTCATACATGTGTGAGAAAGGGTCGTTGGCTTGAATAATGTGAGTAGCCATATACGATCATTGAGGTTGTAAACTAAAGGTAACATTTGTGCGAATCGAATTGTTCGAGTACAAATGGTATGTGTCTTAACAGCATCATTAAGAAAAATCGCCAGAATACATTCTCGATGCGATTGAACATTATAAAACGGTCTTTCTATAACACACAAGGAAAGCGGTGAGTTAGCACATTAAAAAAAAAAGTCTCATGTGTCACAATGGAAAAATACGTGTGTGCTTTGTTAATAGCCATTTCGTATGCTGTCGTATCTTATGTGGCGAGGTGGTCGTTGTTGATGTTACTATCATAGGTAATAGAGGGAGGAATAAGTGTTGGGATTGAGTGAATCATATACAGGTCATACTCGTCATCGACAGTTATTAGAGGAATAGCGAGAACACGATGAGTTGTGACTGCGAAAGAATCGCGTCAAGTCGTAAAGAATTGTTGTACTGAAAAAGATTATGTTGTTGAACTACTGGTGGACGGAGTATATGTGGGAGGATAGTGGACAAGTGGTTGAATAATTCTAGAAGATCAATGGGAGGTAAAAGGGAGGGAGGTAAGCGACTTAACTTGAGCATGTCTATGTGCGACTCTAACATAGTTAGTGATTGTGTAATGTGTGCGTATAGTGTGTTTGCTTTTGTCACAAAATTCATCAAGAATAAATAAGAGCTAAAAAAACTGTTGTAAAGCATAAGTCCTATTATTAAGATTTTCAAAGGCAAAAGTGGTGGAATTTGTACAATGGTTGACTACGTCTCTAAGATCATTGAGTGCTCTTCTGTTAGACTTAATTGCATAGGGGGTGTTATTTAATATGGTAACACTTTTACTGAGAACATGTGTCATCACTTTCTGGTTAGTGAATAATGCATTAATGGACTCAATTCTTCATAGACGGTATCAGTAGCTGTACTGATTAGATACTGTAAAGCATTTCCAATAAAGGGAATTACTGCTCTCTTGTTTTTTTTTTTAATATGGATGGCTAAGTTTGTAAAACTGAAGTTGATTTTCCATGAGTGCTCTTCTAATCATAAAGATTTCGTACCTAACACTCTCAAAAAGGTTTTAATAACTAGAGAACTGAGATAATTTAAAGTTCTGTTTAACCTGGATAACATAGTGATCTAGATCTGCGAATGTTTCCGAAAGTTCATAAATATCTTGACGTAGCGGTGCAAAAGATGTAATCATATTGACAGTCCATGTCGATGAAGAATCTGAAATAATTCTATAACATTCAAACACAGTGGCGTTACGCCATAATAATTAGTTAGTACTTGTATATCTGGGTGTTGCAGACGTCGTAACTGACACTATCATCAGTATCATCAGCAGGATCTTGACTGAGGCTGACATCTTTCTGAAAAAAAAATGTCCTACCAAAAATAAAAAATGGATACTAGTGACTTTAGATGATGGCGGGGAACGAGGAGAAGTACTATGTAGAGAGAGTACTCGTTGGGTACTATAGCTGTAAGAGAACCTTTTTGTTATTAGAGAAGATTGATTCTCCAATAAACCAATAATCGTTGAACTGGACGTTTACGAATTTGACATGAGGAACTTGGCAATGTCCATCAAGGTAACTTCTTTCCTCGTCAATCGTTGATCACAAGAGGATGGCGTATTCCGCACTGTCGAGTGGGTGGTGGCTGCAGTTGTCGAGGGTAAGGATGAAGTAGTTTTGAAATGGTGCACCTCATGCTGCGTCTTGTGGGGCTGTCTGCGTTTTCTTCGTAATTTCATACGTATGTGCTCTTGAGGTAACCTCACAAACTTTGCTAACGGTGGGGGTCATCTGTTGAGCCAGAATATGGGCGCTTCGCTGCTGTGAGAAGTTCAGTGTTGTCTGGACTGATCACAATTTCGTGGTCACTCTCAGGATGTGCCGTATCAAGGTCAGATTAGTGTCTCAGTGAAGGTGATGGAAGAATAATATCATCTTCCTTAAGTGTGCATGTAGCGCTGTCTGCGTTTTCTTCATTGGATGGTGCTGTGTGCCGAGTGTCATTATCTTCAGTATACTGGTTGTTGTGAATTTCTCTACTTTGAATCACCTTAAAGAGCGTCTCGTCTTCACTGTCGGATGTGTTTCTATATTGTTTAATTATGTTGACGGCGTCACAAAATTGGTCGTTTACAGTGGTATGCGGCTCTGCTTCAGGAACACCATTGTCTGTTTTCTTCGAAATATCTATTGTTGTTCTCTGATTCTCTCCGGCAATATGTATTGTTGATCTCTGGTTCTCTCCGGCAATATGTATTGTTGATATCTGGTTCTCTCCGGCAATATGTATTGTTGATCTCTGGTTCTCTCCGGCAATATGTATTGTTGCTCTCGGATTCTCTAGGGCAATATTTATTGTCGCTCTCTGGTTCTCTCAGGTAATATGTATTGTTGCTCTCTGGTTCTCTCCGACAATATGTATTGTTGACCTCTGGTTCTCTCCGGCAATATGTATTGTTGATCTCTGGTTCTCTCCGGCAATTTTTATTGTTGATCTTTGGTTCTCTCCGGCAATATATATTGTTGCTCACAGTTTTTCTCCGGCAATATGTATTGCTACTCTCTGTTTCTCTCCAGCATTATTTGTTTAGATGGTTCTCTCCGGCAATATGTATTGTTGATCTCTGGTTCTCTCAGGCAATATGTATTGTTGATCTCTGGTTCTCTCCGGCAATATTTATTGTTGATATCTGTTCTCTCCCCGAAGGAAGTAATGGAAAGATGGAAAGAATATTTCTCAGAACTCCTTGATGGTGAGCAAGGTAGAGCATCAGAAATGATAACCACTAGCACAGAAGAGGATACAAATGGTGATGAAGATGACATAAAGATGGAAGAACTGAAGGCAGCACTGGAGAAAATCAAGATGGGCAAAGCAGCAGGGCATGATGGTATAACACCAGAAATGGTTAAGTACATAGGAGCATCAGGCGACCTATTACTCCTAAGGGTCCTACAGGCAGCATTGTGTAACAAGGCCATACCAAAGGATTGGGAGATTGCCATCATAAAACCGATTTTCAAAAAGGGTGACAATCGACAATGTGGAAATCACAGAGGCATATCACTTCTCAGTGTCCCTGATAAAATCTACTCTAGAATCCTAGAGCAGAGACTCCGACGCCTAGCTGAGCCACAATTGGATGAAGCCCAGTGCGGATTCCGAGCAAACCGAAGTACTCAAGACCTAATCTTCACACTCAGGCAGCTGAGTGAAAAGGCCCTTGAGTACAAGAGTGAGATCCATCTTTGTTTCATAGATCTGGAAAAGGCGTTTGACAGGGTCCCCTGGAGCAAACTTTGGGACTGTTTGGCAAGGAAGAACATTCCAGCACCTCTGATTCATGCTATACAGAGCTTCTACAAGTCTTGCAGAAATTATGTGAGGACAGCAAACTATAAGTCAGAAGAGTTCAGGACCACCACTGGTGTAAGACAAGGTGATATCCTGTCACCTTATCTTTTCATACTCCTCATGGACGATGTCATCAAGGCATGTAAGGAGAGAACAAGAAAGTATTCAGTGGGGTACTGGAAGATGAGACAGGTCTGTATTTCAGAGCTAGCATTTGCTGACGATGTTGTTCTGATTGCTAAATCAGAGACACATCTCCAATCCAACCTGCAAGTCTGGAAGGAAGAGCTGGAGAAGAGAGGGATGGTCATAAGCAGCTCTAAAACAAAATCCATGATGATATCACGAGAAGAAAGAAAACATCAGATTAAGTTGGGAGAACAGGTCCTGGAGCAGGTCGACCACTTTAAATATCTCGGAGCTATTATAGACCGAAAGAGGGGCATCAAAGAAGAGTTGGCCACTCGAAAAGCAGCGGCTGGGAGACTTTATCAGGCCATAAATCGAGGATTCCTCAGCAAGAAAGAGGTTGGTAAGAAAACGAAGGTGGCTGTATACCGCACCACCTATGTCCCAGTCTTGACATATGGATGCGAGTCGTGGGCAATGACTACAACCCATAAAAGCCAGATCCAAACCTCAGAAATGAGGTATCTGAGGAAGGTGGTTGAAGTAACAAGAAGAGACATGGTCCGCAACCAGACGATACGTCAAGGCCTAAAATCCCACCCGCTGCAGACCCACATAGAACAGTCCCAACTAAGATGGTTTGGCCATGTCTGCAGAATGGGAGAAGATCGGCTACCACGACAAGCATGGGAAACAAAAAGCCAGGGATCCAGACCTCCAGGACGACCCAGAGTCCGCTTGGAGGACAACATTAGACAATCTTTGAAGGACCGAGGACTAGAATGGAACCAGGCCAGGAAGAAGACAGCCGATAGGATAGTCTGGCGCTCTCTCTTCCAAACCTCTACATCTCACGGTAGAAGAGGAACGACTAAGTAAGTAAGTAAGATATCTGTTCTCTCCGGCAATATGT
Source organism: Oreohelix idahoensis (assembly GCA_024509875.1). Classification (NCBI taxonomy): domain Eukaryota; kingdom Metazoa; phylum Mollusca; class Gastropoda; order Stylommatophora; family Oreohelicidae; genus Oreohelix; species Oreohelix idahoensis. Next base: position 48,263 of record JAMPIV010013089.1, read on the forward strand.
ATTGTTGATCTCTGGTCCTCTCAGGTAATATGTATTGTTGCTCACATATATGTGTCTGGTCCTTCGATTGGTGGAGATTGACGGGCGGTGGTGATTGACGGGCGCTGGTATCTCCAGTTAGTTGTCTGCCATCGACTGTACGGTCTTGTTCTCATCTGCTGTGGGTATCCTCCAGGCAGTTGAGTATACTGTTGGTCACCAAAGAATGCGGGGCGGTGTGGTGTGTTGTGTGGGTGCTGACAAGGAATAGGCGACTGATGGGTATCAGAGCGTGACATGATCTGATAATTTTTCCTCCACCCTCCTACCGGTTCTACATTTATTTTCCAACCATTTTCGGTTGTTAACTGACACTTTTCTTGTTTCCCAATGTTGATGTTATTTATTTGCAGTGTCATTCCTTTCCTTATTTGACCAACACAATTTGTTACTGCTGTTCGATAGTGTCTTCTATTTAAACTACTCCGATCTGCTCCTGTTTTGACAGTGTTTCTTTAACATTTTCTATCGTATGGTTCACAATCATATTGCTGTAGTGTATACAACGCTTGTTGTTGCTGCTGTTGTTGCTGCTGTTGTTCTTGACTTGGATCCATAATAGTGATTATTCTTGTCTGCTTTCACTAAAGAAAAGGGCAGGTCACGGCGCCAAAATGAGTATATATGTGCACGCGTCAGTTAAATGTGCAAGCAGTTATATTGATTTTATTTTCAGTTAGAGTTAATCCTTTTGATGTTGTTGTTATTCAAGTGCTAACTGGCCTTCCGCCAGAGATGTAAATTCTTGACTTTTACTCATTTTTCTTCCCAGGTACAGTCTTCCCTTTAGGTTTAGTGATAAGCAATCTCGTATAATGGTTTTCAAATGATCCAACTGTAACACAGCAATTGTAGAAAATTCAATTAGAGTTTATTGGTGTCATTAGGCAAACACTGTAAATTTCACATTGATGGTTGGTTATCCAAGAGGAACATTTATATATTTACAATGATATATATATATATATATATATATATATATATATATATATATATATATATATATATATATATATATATATATATATATATATATATAAACTCCGCCTATGCCCGTCCCAAGCCCGCATGAAAAAGGAGGAGGGCGGCCTGCATGGAGGCCGTAAGGAGGCAGCCCCTCCACCATGCAAAGGCACAACAGGCCAATCACCTGTTTGTCTTAAAACCTGATTATGCGAAACTTAAGAGAGAAAACCGGACTGATTCTAAAGGCGACGAACTAGAACGGACTACGGACTACGACTTATGGAACTTGGAACACAAGAAGTATAAATAGGAAAGAAGAGGAGCTGGTGAAGAGATGAGGAAAGCAAAGCTAGAAATCCTGGCTATAACGGAAACAAAGAAAAAAGGACAAGGAGTCATGGATCTCGATGGCAACACGCTGCTCTACAGTGGTGTACCCACATCTGAAAGAGCTAAAGGGGGCGTGGGTTGCATTGTGGCCAAAAACCAAAAAGATAGTATCAAGGGATGGAACTTAGTCTCGGAGTGCATTATGGTTTAAAACTAAAAGAAGGAGAAACCATAATCAACCTGGTCATAGTGTATGGGCCAAATGAGGATGAGAGAGCAGAGGTCAAGGAGGAATTCTTCGAGCTGCTTCAAAGGGCAGTGGATGACTGCCTAGATGAAGTTATCATACTCTTTTAATGCCAGAGTTGGAAATGACCATGCTAGATGGGGTGGAGTTATCGGAAGATATGGAGAAGATACTCTCAATGACAATGGAAAGCGACTCCTTAGATTCTGCAGTGAGCAGAATCTGATCATTACAAACACAAAGTTCCCCCATAAGCGCATACATGCTTACACTAGATGTGAACCAACAAAGAATGAGAAGTCAGTGATTGACTATGCCATTGTTCGGAGAAGCTCATTCAAATATGTCCGAGATGCTAGAGTCTGGAGGGCGCCAGAGATTGGAAGTGACCACTACCTGCTTACAATCAAAAGAACAACTGAAATAGTTGCTCAGCCTAGGAACTGCCCAACATCTCGCAAGAAACCAAGTAAACGAGCGGGAGAAATGAGCATTAGGACCTACAAGCTGAGAGAGCCAGAAATTAAGACCAGATATCAGAGGCTTATTGCTGCAGCGGTGAGCAACACAGAAGACCGACCTGATGACTTGGAAACCCTCTGGATTAAATTCAAGGATATCATAAAGACAGCTGTTGCAGAAGCATGCGGTGAAGTCCGACTTGGGAACCAGAGAAAGAGAACACCTTGGTGGACAGAGGAAGTCAAAGAGAAAATAAGAGAGAAGAAAATGGCATGGAAACAATACTTAGGAGCTAAAAACACAACAGGACAAATGGAAAAATATAGAGAAAATGTGACACTCAGAACGGAAGCAAAGAACAAAGTGCTAGCAGCAAAACAGACAACCTGGGAAGAATTAGAGAAAAGCTAGAAAAAGATGCACAAGAAAACCAGAAATTGTTCTATAAGACCCTAAAGAACATGAGGAAGGAAAAACAATGCCCTCTCAAATTTATAAAGGACAAGCAAGGCAAATTGCTTACTGCCCCGAAGGAAGTAATGGAAAGATGGAAAGAATATTTCTCAGAACTCCTGGATGGTGAGCATGGTGAAGCATCAGAAATGATAACCACTAGCACAGAAGAGAAAACCAATGATGGTGAAGATGACATAAAGATGGAAGAACTGAAGGCAGCACTGGAGAAAATCAAGATGGGCAAAGCAGCAGGGCATGATGGTGTAATACCAGAAATGGTTAATAAGTACATAGGAGCATCAGGCGACCTACTACTCTTAAGGGTTCTACAGGCAGCGTGGTACAACAAGACAATACCTGTTACCACTATGTTTGTGGGTGAACATCAGTGGTACATATTAAGTTCAATACTGTTGATGGTGGTGGATGGTGTGGTACAAAACAAGGACTGACAATGACAGAGTCAGTGAGGTCGGGCTTACGGGTGGCCGACTGATGTGTGAGTAAGTGACTGTCATTTAAACCGAATGCATAAAGGTTCTGGCATACCAACACAGGCTGTAACGACCCACTCCATTAAATGTAAGACTCAGGAAACGTTTAAATGGTTTATTACGTCACAGTACATAAACATTATGGTAACATTTGACGACACTCCATAGCACAGCATGGTGACACAGCAAATAAGTTCATACAGCAAAAATAGTCTTCCACACAAAAGACAGCGTGCATCGCAGTTTCAATAGGCTGTAGAATACAGCAACTCATTGTATAATCCAGGTCGCTTACACAGCGGCATACATGACTTCTAATAACAAGGGGGGAAAATCCATTAGAATAAACGTGAATCACAATCACGGCCTGTATAATCCACGGCCTTTATAATAATCCATAAACTCCTGGGAGAAAGAACTTTCCCAACAATAATCTCTTTATCTTTACTTCAGAAACATTATCCTTTATAATAATCAAATTCCCTTCACATGAAAAACCACAAAATACGCCGGGACACACTAGCAAGAAGGAACAACCTTCTTCAAGCTCTGCCCGCAAAAAAACTCCCGCAAAAACTCCGTTGCTTAAAAACAGTTCACCCTATCAGAATTCATTTAAGTGCTAACACCCAGTTTCTATATGTGTGAGCTGGACTCATCCGCTTTCTAACACTTTCTGAATCTCGAACATTCGAGTAGAAAAACAAGCTAACAGTTAGACGGTGGAGCTGTGTTCAGAAAAATCACCCCGCATTCATCTCATCACAAAAAGTGAACTTACAGGGGCGTATACCCAAAAACGACCCGTACTAACAAATCTTTCAACGGTTAACTCCCCTTAATAAAAAACCGACTTTAACAATACCAAAGGATTGGGAGATTGCCATCATAACACCAATTTTCAAAAAGGGTGACAATCGACAGTGTGGAAACCATAGAGGCATATCCCTTCTCAGTGTCCCTGGTAAAATCTACTCTAGAATCCTAGAGCAGAGACTCCGACGCCTAGCTGAGCCACAATTGGATGAGGTCCAGTGTGGATTCCGAGCAAACCGAAGTACTCAAAACCTAATCTTCACACTCAGACAGCTGAGTGAAAAGGCCCTTGAGTATAAGAGTGAGATCCATCTTTGTTTCATAGATCTGGAAAAGGCGTTTGACAGGGTCCCCTGGAGCAAACTTTGGGACTGCTTGGCAAGGAAGAATATTCCAGCACCTCTGATTCATGCTATACAGAGCTTCTACAAGTCTTGCAGAAATTATGTGAGGACAGCAAACCATAAGTCAGAAGAGTTCAGGACCACCACTGGTGTAAGACAAGGTGATATCCTGTCACCTTACCTTTTCATACTCCTCATGGACGATGTCATTAAAGCATGTAAGGAGAGAACAAGAAAGTATTCAGTGGGGTACTGGAAGATGAGATGAAACACCCACAACCACCTTGCCAATAACTTGCGATGAATTCACGCTGGACGAGATCAAACAAGCCGTTAAAAGATTAAAAAAATTTAAAGCTGCTGGAGTTGACGAAATTTCAGGCGAAATGATTAAAGCAGTTAATGACAACAACCTCTTGAGAATTTTAGATATTATAAATGAAGTATGGAGAGAAGAACAACCACCACAACAATGGAAAGACAGTATTATTGTAAAGTTACCGAAGAAATGTGATCTATCAGACTGTAATAACTGGCGTGGTATATCTCTATTATCAGTACCTGGAAAATTATTATGTTGCATGATGTTAGAAAGACTTAAATTGCATGCTGACGAAAAGATCAGAGAAGAACAAGCGGGTTTCAGGCCGAAACGATCATGTAGTGATCAAATATTCACACTAAGAACAATTATAGAAGAATCAGTGGAAATGCAATCGCCACTTATTATCACCTTCGTCGATTTTAAAAAAGCCTTTGATAGTCTACACCGCCCATCATTGTGGAAGATACTTACAATCTATGGTTTTCCAACAAAATATGTGAATATAATCAAAGAGCTATATGACAATGCAAGATGTTGTGTTAGAACAAATAAAGGGAATACAGAATGGTTTACAGTAGAAACAGGGGTGAAACAAGGCTGTATTATGTCACCACTACTTTTTGGAATAGCTATTGATTGGGTTATGAGAAACTATACCCACAATGAACAATTAGGTATAAAATGGACAAATGGAAAATTCCTGAGGGACCTAGATTTCGCAGATGATGTAGCATTCTTAAGTTCAACACCAAGACAATCCCAAGAAGCAATAAATAATTTGTGTCATCTCTCGGTTAAAATTGGTCTCCAAATAAATGCCTCTAAAACTAAAGCTATGAACTTTTCGAACGAGACCTTTGATATCATCTTGAACGGGGAAAAACTACAGAAAGTTGAAAGTTTCAATTATTTAGGCAGTAAAATGACTCAGGATGGTGACACAACAAGAGAAATCCATACTAGAATTGCTTTGGCAGCTAGCGCCTTCAATAGATTATCTAACATTTGGAAATTACGATCATTGAATATAAAACCAAGCTTCGTCTGTTTAATTCAAATGTTATCTCAGTGTTAACATACGGCTGTGAGAGTTGGAAAATAACAAAATCATTGGAGAACAAGCTGAATACATTCGAGAACAAATGTCTTAGAAAACTCATGAACATCAGTTGGAAAGAATTCAAGACTAATCGACAAATAAGAGAAGACTCTAGGCAGAAATATGTCTCCAACTATATAAGGAAAAGACGATGGTCATATATCAGTCATGTCCTACGAATGCAAAACAACAGAATACCATTGCAGGCACTCACTTGGGTTCCTGAGGGTAAGAGGAAAAAAGGAAGACCAAAAGAAACACTCAGAAGAACAATAATAAGAGAAGGAAGAACGTTGGGATTAAACAATGTGCAAGAGCTAAGAGGAGTGGTGTCACAACGTACAACCTGGAGAGCACTGGTTTCTGCCTTATGCGCCGTGTTTGGCGCTTAAAGAATTTATTATTATTATTATTACTGGAAGATGAGACAGGTCTATATTTCGGAGATGGCATTTGCTGATGATGTTGCCCTGATTGCTAAATCAGAGGCACATCTCCAATCCAACCTGCAAGTCTGGAAGGAAGAGCTGGAGAAGAAAGGGATGGTCATAAGCAACTCTAAAACAAAATCCATGGTGATATCACGAGAAGAAAGAAGACATCAGATTAAGCTGGGAAAACAGATCCTCTAACAGGTCGACAATTTTAAATACCTCGGAGCTATTATAGACCGATAGGGAGGCATCAAAGAAGAGTTGGCCAGTCGAAAAGCAGCAGCTGGGAGACTTTTTCAGGCCATAAATCGAGGATTCCTCAGCAAGAGAGAGGTTGGTAAGAAAACGAAGATGGCTGTCTACCGCTCCACCTATGTCCCAGTCTTGACATATGGATGCGAGTATGGGCAATGACTACAACCCACAAAAGCCAGATCCAAACCTCAGAAATGAGGTATCTGAGGAAGGTGGTTGAAGTAACAAGAAGAGACATGGTACGCAACCAGACGATATGTCAAGGCCTTAAATCCCACCCCCTGCAGACCCAATTAAGATGGTTTGGCCATGTCTGCAGAATGGGAGAAGATCGGCTACCACGAAAAGCATGGGAAACAAAGAGCCAAGGATCCAGACCCCCAGGACGACCCAGAGTCCGCTGGGAGGACAACATTAGACAATCTTTGAAGGACCGAGGACTAGAATGGAACCAGGCCAGGAGGAAGACAGCCAATAGGATAGTCTGGCGCTCTCTCTTCCAAACCTCTACACCTCACGGTAGAAGGGGAACGACTAAGTAAGTAAGTATATATATATATATATATCCAATAGAATAATATACTAACTTGTTTACTTAAAAACTTGTCTTGATATTCTCAAAGACGAAGTTCACTTACACTATTTGTAAAATCCTCAAAAGTCCAAATTCATGGAATCATTGGAATCATAAATGCAGAAATCACTGCCCTTTCTCGCACTGCTCTCCTATTTATACTATTTCTTCTTTTTTCCCGCCAATTTTCACACGATGCTTTCTTTTTTCACACGGTACAATTATCTACATTTGCACACGTTTTCTCAGCTTTTCGACTTTTCCCACACGTCTCTCTCTCTAAACAACGGAAAAAACCAAAATAGCAACTCTCACTTCACAAAATTTTCCATTCAAAATATCCATTCAATATTTTCCCTGGGACTGCACTGTCTTTGTCTGTCTTCGTCGTGACTGCCAACTGAACTTTGAATGATACTGCGTTTTGTGTGAAAACGTCTTTTTTGCTTTTAATGTCGGTCATTCCTATATGTAGCATATTATAGCACGTATAAGCAGGAATAATGCTACCGAGGAAGGCCATGAGGTCACATATGCCCCGGGCCACACAAATGTATCCCAGAGGGAGACATTTGCGTACTATCAACTAACTACCTCAAGCTAGTAACTGTTATAAACAACTAACCTATTGGTAGAGGTCAATCATAAAAAGCCTTTATGCCAACTTTACATGTAGCATTGGGCAGAGCAACCTAACCTTTGAAGTGAAGACAGGAGTATGACATGGATACCCCTTATCAACCACTCTATTTTTAACAGTCATAGACTGGGAGATACGCCAGACAACAGAGGGCAATCCAAGAGGAATAAGATGGACTACATTTTCTACATTGAAAGATCTGGAATATGCAGATGACATTGCACTGCTAGCACATTCACATCAACACATCCAGGAAAAACAGATAGACTTAATAAGTATAGCAGCAGGTGGGCTTGAACATCAACCTAAAGAAGACAGAGGTCATGACGCTCAATGTGAACAACCCTGAGCCCATACCAGTAAGGAATCAGCAACTGGAACAGACAGATGCCTTCACATACCTAGGATGCATAGTAACACCAGACGGCGGAGCAAGCAAAGACATCAACAACAGAATGAACAAAGCAAGAACAGCCTTTTTTAGTCTAAACAACATCTGGAAGTCCTCTCAGTACAGCACAAGCACAAAATTATGATTATATCAGACATGGCCAACCCAGCTCCAACGTCTGCCAGCTATGATGGTGTGCATGTCCTCTTGCTTGCTCCGAGTAAGCAGATCTTGGTTTGTGATGGTATTCGGCCAAATGATTCGGTGCATTTCTCTTAGGCATGTTGTGTGAAAAGAGGACAATTTCGACATTTCCCTCTCTGCAATTCTCCAGCATTCCGCACCACAGAGAAGCACAGAAAGCACACAGCTCTAATATAATCTTAATTTTGTGCTTGTGCTGTATTGAGAGCACCTCCAGACGTTGTTTAAGCCAGAAAAGGCCGCTCTTACCTTATTTATTCTTATGTTGATGTCTTTGCCCGCCCCGCCGTCTGGTATGCATCCTAGGTATGTGAAGGTGTCTGTCTGTACCAGTTGCCGATTCCCTACTGATATGGGCTCAGGGTTGCTCACATTGAGCATCATGACCTCTGACTTCTTTAAATTGATGTTCAAGCCCACCTGCTGGCTATACTTATTAAGTCTATCCGTTTTTTCCTGGATGGGTTGATGTAAATGTGCCAGCAGTGCAATGTCACCTGCATATTCCAGATCTTCCAATGTAGAAAATATAGTCCATCCTATTCTTCTTGGACTGCCCTTTGTCGTCCGGCGCATCACCCAATCCATTACTGTCAAAAATAGAGTGGTTGACAAGGGGCATCCCTGTCGTACTCCTGTCTTCACCTCAAAGGTTAGGTTGCTCTGCCCAATACTACACGTAAAGTTGGCATAGAGGCTTTTTATGATTGACACTATGCAGCTTAGAATTCCATGAGCCCTCAGTATTTTCCATAAACTGTCCCTATGTATGCTGTCAAAAGCCTTTTCAAAATCAACGGAATTAATGTACAGCTGTCTTTGCCAATCTGGGCACTGCTCTATAATGTTCCTGAGAGTGAATATATGATCTACACATCTTCTGTTCTTTCTAAATCCTGCGTGTTCTTTCCTCAGTTTGTGGTCTACTGCTTTTGAAATTCTCTGTATAATTATCCTGCCTAGTATTTTGCCAAGGATCCAGACCCCGAGGACGACCCAGAGTCCGCTGGGAGGACAACATTAGACAATCTTTGAAGGACCGAGGACTAGAATGGAACCAGGCCAGGAGGAAGACAGCCGATAGGATAGTCTGGCGCTCTCTCTTCCAAACCTCTACATCTCACGGTAGAAGGGGAACGACTAAGTAAGTAAGTAAGTATTTTGCTGGGAACTGAGAGAAGAGTGTTTCCTCTCCAATTATTGCAGTCTGCAAGATCTCCCTTCTTGGGCAATTTGACAATTATTCCTTTGTTCCACTCTGATGGTGTTGTCCCCGTTTTCCAGACTTGTGCAAATAGTGGTTCTAATAGTTCTGCTGCTAGCTCAGGGTCTGTCTTAAATAGCTCTGCTTTAAGTTATCATGGCCAGGAACTTTTCCGTTCTTTAACCCTTTGATTGCTGTGATGATTTCTTCTTTTCGTGGTATTTCTGTATTTACATCTAGATCGTTTTCAGCCTCAGGAACATTCAATTGTGTTTCTGGTGGTTCCTTGTTCAGAGTTTCTCTGAAGTGCTCTGCCCATCTTGTTTCCTGTCCCTCTGCTGTCGTGATGAGATGTCCTTGCTTATTTCTTACTAATGTAATATTGTTTGCACCTCGTTTTCCGCTGATGATTTTAGTTATTTTGTATACTGTGCTTTGTTTATTTCTCAGTGCTGCCTCTTTTGTCTGTCTTGCAAGATCGTGTAGGAAATTCTTTTTGTTGGCTCGGGTTTGGCGTTTAACTTCCTTTTCCAGCTGACTGTACTGTTCGATATATAGTTGCTTTAACCTGGGGGACTTCGCTTCTGTTTTCTTTCTTTTCATTTCCTTTCTTAGTCTTATGGTGTTTAATGTTTCTGGTGTTATCCAGTCTAGCTTCTTCCTTTCCTGGAATCCCAAGCTTGATTTGCTGCTTTCCTTATATATTTTTGAAATGGTGTTGAATTTCTGGTCTATATCATCAGTCAATGTCTTTTCCTGACTTTTGGCAAATTTATATCGTTTCTTTATGTCAGCCGCAAAACCTTTTCTGGTAAGGGGGTCCTTCAATTTGCTGATGTCAAACCTTTTCTGTGTAGTTACAGTTGGTCCAGCCCTTCTTAGTTTCACTTTCAGTTTTGCTACTACTAAATGGTGATCACTTCCCACATCTGCACATCTTCTTATCTTTACATCTTGTAATGCATGTCTCCATCTACCGTTAATCATGATGTAGTCTATCTCGTTTCTGTCCCGACCATTTGGTGATTCCCATGTTAATTTGTGAATTTCTTTATGTGGAAAAAGTGTTCCTCCAATGACCAGGTTGTTAATACTACAGAAACTTATTAATTTATTCCCATTTTCGTTTGCTGTTTCGCTGCCGCATTTCACCATTACTCTTTCATTATATGTATTGTGTGTACCAGCTTTCGCATTGAGGTCTCCTATTACTATAATAAGATCATATCTAGGTGTGTCGTCCATTTCTTTCTGCAGTTGTTGATAGAATTCATGATCAATAAAAGTTCAGTTGACAGTCACGGCTGTGAGCGGCATTGTAGAGCAGTCTCAGAAAATAATACTGAATGCGTGTTTTGCGTGGAATTTTTGGGTGAAGGGAGAGTTGCTATTTTGGTTTTTTTCCATTGTTGATGGGAAAGAGAGATGTCACAAAAGTCGAAAAACAGAAAGTCGTGTGCAAATTGTCGAAAACAGAGAGACATGTGTAGAAAATTGTAACGTGTGGAAAAAAAAGAGTGAGTCTTGTGAAAAAATGGCGGGAAAAAGAAGAAACTATATAAATATGAGAGATGTGCGGGAAGGATGAAGCTTAGCAGGTTTTTCAGGTTTTAGGAGTTTACAGAATTTTTAAGATTAGATAGATAGAAATTTTTGTTAGGCAGTTTTATAGTGTTTAGGTAAACTTCGTCTTTAAGATTATCAAGACAATTTGTTTTTTTCTTCTGTTGGATACGTTTTCATTTTGGATTCACTCACTATGTTGTTTAAGCGCAAGTAACACGTACTTCACCATTGTGTAAATAACAGTGCTGTTCGAATGACAACAATAAACTCTAGTGAATTTTCTGTATTGCTGTATTTATTGGAACATTACAGTTGGATTATTTAACAAACCATTATACTATATATTGCTTATCACTAAACCTAAAAGGGAAGAACGAACCTGGAAAGGAAAATAAATATCAGTCAAGAATCTCCATCTCAGGCAGAAGGCCTGTAATCACTTGAACAGAAACATATTAAAGGGTTAGCTCTCGTCAATATATTTACCGGCGCACAAGTAACTGACGCGATAACTTACAACATTGGCGCCGTGACCAGCTCTTTTCATCAGTGAAAACAAACTCATTGACGTCGTGGCCAGCCCTTTTCTTTTGTGAAAGTATACTCATTTTGGCGCGCGAACAGCTTTTTTTTTCTTTAGTGACAGCAGACAGGCCTAATCACTAATCACTATCATGGATGCACAAATGTTGCAACAGCAGCTTCAGGAATGACACTGCAAACAAATAACATCACCATAGGGAAGCAACAGAAGTGTCAGTTAACAACCGAGAATGGTTGGACAATGAATGTAGAGCCAGTATTTCCTGTGGACAACCTTCTCCAACCACAATGCAAATATATGGGAGATGACCCAATAGCTGTCATCCTACAACAAAACCTTGCAACACATCAAATTGCGAACAAAAATGACAGAACTTCTCCAAGAAAATTTTACGTTTATGCGAGAAAACAGTGGGCAGGAAACAGAAAGGCTTATCACGGGAGCAGATTTGGCACTGAAAGATATTATCCAGGAACTTATAATGACAGCTTACATCACAGGAAACGCAGAAGCTTCCGTGAGATTAATCTTGTGACACATGTAACCCACAGATACCATTGCTTAATTAATGTGAAAAACCAGCGACATAACCAACTAGTGCATACCCAGACAAACACTCAGGGAAACAAACCTTCAGTAAATCAACGACAGCTAAATACACAGTACTGCCGTAGTGGTGGAGAGAGCGAAACTAACATTCAACGGAACAAACCACGATACTGCCGAAGTGCAGGACAGATGGAGAGTGATCATCAACGCCTCACCACCGAAAATAATCATCCTATTGTTTCAAAGCCTATCTTCACAAATACCAAACCGATTCGCAAAACCATCCTCCTTCATCCCCCCACATCACCCTCTACATCTGGTGTGTCACATTGCGATGATGAAAACTCAAACCCCTCTTCTAACCCATCGCATGATGCTATCGACAGACTACGTAGATGTCGCGACACCTCTATGAGTGAAGATGACATCCCTTTGCAGGAGCTACGTGAGAGAATTCAATCAAGAAATTTTCGAGTTCAAGCAGATAATTACCAACAAAACCCTTCGTTGTCCAGTGATAGCAACACATCTTTGCATGTAGAACAAGCACAGCAGTACTATAGTTCAAATCAACCGAACCCCGGTACTAGCTGTCACCACTCACATTCCCCTACAAGTAGCGAAGACAACATTCCTCTTAACATACTACAGGAACGATTAGCCAACAACAACAGACTGTACAACATACCGACACCCATCTAGATACACCACAACCTTCTGATACACAGTTATCATCTGCCTCATTAACTGAACGAAATGCTTGCGTTCCTGCTTCCATACAACGAGATGAGTCAGACCTTCACACTAACGAACAACAAGATGATAACGAGAATGATAACGAGATAGTTCTAATCAGTTACGATTCAGATGTTTGTGTTAGGTTAGGAAACAATTATTGTCCTGAAGATTGATTAAAAGTTCGAGTTTTGTTTGGCATGACCAAACCTTATATGTATTCATTTGCGAAAAGTTCTTAAGTCTTATATTGTTTATGTATATTGAATATCATAACTCTATGTTTTTAGGAATTACTATTAGCGTTTGTTAAGTAAAGATTTACATAAGTATTGTATTAATACATGTATTTAATTTATATTGCGTATTGCACATTTCATGGCAGTGAGCGGCATTGTAGAGCAGTCCCAGAAAATAATACTGAATGCGTGTTTTGAGAAGAATTTTTTTTTTGTGAAGGGAGAGGTGCTATTTTGGTTTTTTTCCATTGTTGATGTGAATGAGAGATGTCACAAAAATCGAAAAACAGAAAGTCGTGTGCAAATTGTCGAAAACAGAGAGACGTGTGTAGAAAATTGTAACGAGTGGAAAAAAAGAGTGAGTCTTGTGAAAAATGGCGGGAAAAGGAAGAAACTGTATAAATAGGAGAGATGTGCGGGAAGAATGAGGTTTAACAGGTTTTTCAGGTTTTAGGATTTTACAGATTTTTTAAGATTAGATAGATATAAATTTTTGTTAGGCAGTTTTATAGTGTTTATGTAAACTTCGTCTTTAAGATTATCAAGACAAGTTGTTTTTATTTCTTCTGTTGGATACATTTTCATTTTGGATTTACTCACCATGTTGTTTAAGCGTAAGTAACACGTACTTCACCATTGTGTAAATAACAGTGTTGTTCGAATGACAACAATAAACTCTAGTGAATTTTCTGCATTGCTGTTTGTTGCGTGAGAAATTCTCGCAACATCGTTTTATTACAATATCTATTTTATAACGCAAGGGCAACAACTGCTTGAAATTTATAGTCACTTTTCTCGGTAAGCATTTGTCTTCTCGCGTTGGTATTGAATGCAGTTAAGTTTTGAGCTGTGGTCATTTTGCGCTGGACTGCGCATGACTGGTCTTGTTTTTTGGTCGATCGGTTTCCGCCCACCACTAGTGGAGTGAGCGATTTGAATGGCGAAAAAGATGCCTCGCTGAAAGAGGATCTCCGCTATTTTTTGTTCTGTCAGGAATGTGAAAGTCCTCTTATGGATATTTCGTTTATTCGAGATAATACCTCTAGTGTATTTGCACATGCCGGGAGGCATAATATTTCTGTGTATTTCCTGAAGGCAAGGTAAATTGACTTTTCATTAACTCTATCGATTTTTGGTCGTGAGCGATATCGATTCATAGCCTGTCTTCGAAAGTCGTCGTCACGAGATGTTTTCCCAGCTCACATGTCGCTGTATTGTACTGCATCGGTTGATGCATGTCCCAAGGACCATTACTTGCTACTTTGTTAAATGAACTAGGTTTGGAAAACCTTTATTATCTAGAGGATATTTTTGAGGACATTATTTATACTTCGGCAGACGTGTCTGTCTTGCTGAAGTCAGACTAAGGAGAGTGAACTGATCTCATACATCTGGTTATCTCCTGGCTGTTATAGAAAAGGATGGAGTTTTCCACCTGACTACACAAAACCAGACATGCGGATACCATCCATCATCATATGGCATCACGCATCATTTGGTGGCCATAAGCTGGTTTGATTCTGGTACCAGCAAACACGGGGTCCCTTACCCACTTCATTTTCAACAAGAATTCATCAGCATCCTTCAAGAAATTAACATTCTTCAATACAGTCAACATCTTCAAAATTTTCAAAGTACTCGGCGTTGCCCGGTAAAAGTCAAAATTTCAACTTTTTGACGGAAACAAGAATTTGACAGTACCCGGCGTTGTTACATGTTGCCGGATAACTCGGACTGCTGTTATCTTTTACGCAAGTCAAGCAAGTTGCTGCTGTCGAGGTTCCAGTGCTGTCGTTTTTGTGAAGGTCAAGTGCCGGTTGAAACGGGTTGTTTTCTGAAGAAGGCCAAGTACCGATTTCCATCAACTTACTTTTGGATTAGAAGGTCAAGTGCCGAAACAACTCAACACACAGTATTTCAGAAGCTCTTGTACCATCGTGTTAGCAGTGGAAGCAGTTCAGATGTGCCATCATCGTTGGAGCTTCGCTCTTTAGGACGTTGATTGACATCCGTTTTTTCTGCTGTTCTACGATTGGAAGCCTATAAGTTAAGTGGCCTGTTTGTATGTAAACTGTGCCCTTATACTTCTGCTGAGTCTTCTGTGTATCATCTCATTCTATATGTTATATGTCTATATGTTATTTGTATATTTATATGTTTATATTTCAGCGGGTTCTCGGTTGGGTGGTGTCTCCGTTAGATTATGCCACGTCATAGAGGTCGTCTATTGTGAGCGTTTTCTGTAGGGTTTGCAAATTTCCGATACTGGAATTTGCTAAGCGACTTCTGTTGCTATTTATGTTAGCTGTGATGACATGTTTTAATATTGTTTTCGTTATTATTTCGCATTCTTTAGTTTTGTTTTGATTTGTTTGTATTTGTTAGCCTACTCTTGTCTATAATTTAGTTTCATACAACATTTTTGTTTATACACTGTGGTGTCATGTATTTTGTTTAATTATAGCACAGATATCGTCACATTTTTTGTGATATTTCATTAATTTCTGCTTTATTTTTAGTTTTTTTTTTTTTTTTTTTTTTTTTTTTTTTTTTTTTTTTCGTACGCCCGCTAATACTCGAGGCGAAATCTCAGGTTATTATTTATGTCTAACCTGACATTGATTTTACGTGAGTATCCCTTTATTTCTTGTACAGAGACAGGTGTCCCTCGCCATTCAGGCAAATACTCGCCGATTTCGGAGGTACCCATTGCAGCTGGGTCGGCTCAGGAGCCGCCAGTCCCTGGTCGACGACACTCTTCAAATGTCCTCGCCAAGTCTCGAGTTAATCCAGTCCAAATCCCGGTCGACGAACAATCCTCAAATGCCGTCGCCCGGGTTTGATCCTGTATCACCCGGTCGCCAGAGCGGTGTTGTAACCACTACGCTAGCGCGGCTCCTATTTTTAGTTGATTTCTGCGAACGTTTTTGTATTGTTGCTGATCTTTGTTATTGTTTACATTGTTATTGTTTACATTGTTTGCATTGTTTACATTTTCAATGTTTACATTCTGCATGTGTTTACATAGTCATTGTTTACAGTTATAGTAATTAGTTAATGGGCTATGCTAATGCACTGTTACTACTACACTGATGATAAATGAATGATGAATAGTGTCGTGCACTATTGAATGAGAAGTGCACTTATGATCAAGAATTGAGTGCTGATATTTCATATACAAGTTCTTTGATTGGAGACTTGTTTCCCACAGAGACTGGGATAATATAAGGTGATGTGAATATACAAGTGCTTAATTAAGACTTGTTACACTTAGGTTTGAAATAAATTAGTTAATTATTTCAGGTTTTGGACTCATATGTTAGACAACATGTCTACATTTGAGCACTTTATTGAGCAGGGTAAATTGCTTGGGAAGACTGGTGATAAGTTAGAAGAATTTGCAACTGCTCGATATGATAAAGCAATGGAAGCTGAACAAAAGAAACTGCATATGGAAGCTGAACAAAAGAAACTGCAGATGCAGGTGGATGAAAAAAGATTCCAAATGGAAATGGAAAAACAAAAAAGGGAATCAGAAGCTGAGGAAAGAAAACTCCAGCTAGAAGCTGAAAGATTTCAAAAAGAGGCTGAGAATAAAAGACTTGAAAAAGAAGCTGAGAATAAAAGACTTGAAAAAGAAGCTGAAAATGAAAGACTTCAAAAAGAGGCTCAGGCTGAGGAAAGAAGATTACAGAGAGAGTCTGATGAGAGGAAAGAGAAAGCAAAAATGGAACATGAAGAAAAGGTCTTAGCTTTAGAGTTGGAAAAATTGAAATTGACAAGCATGAGTAATGGTAATGATTCAAACAAGGGTTCATCTTCTGGTAAGGCTAATAATGATACTTTTAAGATTAAGTTGCCAACTTTTAGTCCTTCCAGTGATGACATAATGTTCTATCTGGACAGATTTGAACAAGCATGTACAGCTCATAACATAGACAAAGCAAAATATGTTTATCAGTTATCAGGGATACTGACAGGTAAAGCTCTAAGTATATTAAATATGGTGGATGAACCTGACAAGAACAATTATGAGGTTGTCAGGGCCGCTTTGTTAAAGAAATATCAGCTTAACGAAGACGGCTATCGTCTACAATTTAAAAACATGTTACCTGAAAATGGAGTTGAATTCTCCGAGTTTATTGCAAGAATACGCATTACTTTCTCACGATGGGTTGAACTATCTAAGACGGAAAAAACTTATGAAGGACTTATGGACTTAATACTTAGAGACAAAGTCATGTCGTCTGTCAATGAGTCTTTCCTTGCTTTCCTTCATGAACGTAAACCTAAAACAATAAAAGAAATGGAAGATTTCTGTTGCCAATACGTAACTGCGCACCCACACATAACCATGGGTAACTCTAAGGTGAAAGAAGGTTTACCAGTTGCTTCGGCAGCTCCGTATGGCCAAAACTTTGCTCGTAGATCCCAACAAAATTTTGATAGAAAGAGTAGCGGTAATTTCTGTCAAAATCATGGAAACCAATTTCATGGTGATTCTTCTTCGAAGAATTGGAGACAACCTGATAGTGGTCGTTACTATCACCCTAATAATTATAGGCATTTCAAAAGAGGATATGGTAATAGAGGTTATTCCTGCCGAAGACCTCAAAACCAAACAAATAGATGTTCGCATCAATGTGAACATGATAGTAATCGTGGAAACTGGAATTCGAATCATGATAACAATTACAATAGAGACAATAATAACTGCAGAGATAATAATAACTCTGATAACTTCAGAGGTAATAATAGTCGGGGTAGATCTCAACACAAAAAAAAAGAGATATCAGCAGGCTAATGCTGTACAACAGGAAACTGAGGGAGCCTGTAATCATGTTGTTGATAATAAAAACTTTGACGCTGTCACTAGTTCTGCTTTTGACTTTGAGAGAGCAAACAAATGCCCCCAATGCAGTACTTTATTCGAACCGGGTACCATAACTACTTTGAGTTTTGGTCACCCACTTCCCGCTCTTCCTGCTGCTGTTGCGCATGACGGGAGGGGTTCTTTAATTCTACATAAGGGTCTTGTTAATGATACTCCGGTCTCACTACTTTTCGATTCCGGATGCACCACTATTGGTGTTAGACAATCGCTTGTAGATCCATCTTGTGCTACAGGAAGGGTTATTAAATGTGTCACATTTGGCGGCACTCTAGAAAAATATCCTACTGCTGTAATTCGCATTGCCACTCCTTTCTTTACTGGAGATGTGCATGCTTGTCTCTTACCTAATCCTATTGCGGACCTTATTATTGGTCGTATTCACGGAGTTAGGGAGTGTACCCCACAGCAGATTGCTGCTTGGGAAGATAATAACATGCAAGCTACAAATGCAGTGGTTACAAGAGCACAAGCTCTACAAACACCCGAAACTTCACTGAATAGTGATAATGAAGTTGATAGCCAAGATAGTCACTTAGTAATTACTCGTGACTCTTTCATAAAATTGCAAGAAGAAGATCCTTCTTTAAAAAAATTCTTCATTCTTGCGAAGAAAGGTGATCCGAATCAGGATACAAATAGAAAATCTTGGATTGCAATGAGAAACGGCGTACTTGTACGTATGGTACAAGATTCGACTACGTCGGCACATTCGCAAATTCTTGTTCCCAAGAGCATGAGAGTGCAAATATTGCAACATGCTCATGACTCGCAATGTGCTGGACATATGGGTTTTGCCCGTACGAAGTCGAGAGTCCTTGCGGCTTTCTTTTGGCCTTTTGTCAATAAGGACATTCGTATTTACTGCCGATCATGCAAGGTATGTCAGGAGGTCAAATCTAGAGGACCACGACATGCTGCGCCTATCCAGGCTGCTGACATTCCTATTCGGCCGTTTCAGAAAATGGCCATAGATATTATTGGCCCTTTTAAGGTCAAGTCGGCCA
Organism: Oreohelix idahoensis; assembly: GCA_024509875.1. NCBI lineage: Eukaryota > Metazoa > Mollusca > Gastropoda > Stylommatophora > Oreohelicidae > Oreohelix > Oreohelix idahoensis. The sequence continues at coordinate 67,074 of JAMPIV010013089.1, forward strand.
GAGGACATCAGTTTATCCTTACATGTGTCGATATGTGCACACGTTGGCCAGAGGCTATTCCTCTTAAGAGCATATCTACTACAGATATCGCAGATGCTCTTTGGTTGATATTTTCTCGCTTGGGGTTCCCCAGAGAAATATTGTCAGACCATGGCACTCAACTCATATCTGACACTATGTCACAGGTAATGTCTACCTTACATATTGAACGATCTCTCAGTAGTATCTACCATCCTATGTCTAATGGGTTAGTTGAGCGTCTGAATAGAACGCTCAAGACTTTGCTTGGTAAGATAACTGAAGATCATCCTCAAGATTGGGACAGGGTTTTACCCGCGGCTCTCTTTGCCTATAGAGAAGTCCCTAATGAACACACAGGATTTTCTCCCTTCGAACTTGTCTTTGGCGCGCGTCCACGCGGCCCTATGTCTTTATTACACGATCTCATCACTGCCGATGATATTAGCGATGAAACTCAATCCTCATATGAGTATGTCATTGCTCTTAGACAAAAGATCATTGAGGCATGTAAGCTAGCAACTGCTTCATCAGAAATTGCTAAAGAGAAGGCAAGACAGTTTGCTAACAAGAATAGATGTCTACGACAACTTTGTCCAGGTGACAAAGCATTCGTCCTACTCCCCAGTAGGGAAAATAGACTTCTTATTGCATGGAAAGGTCCGTATGCAATAGTCTCTCGGATTTCCGATGTTGACTATGTGGTCGATATTGATGGAAAGCATAAAACTTTCCACATAAACATGCTTTCGGAATTTCACGAACGTCCGGACTATTTGCTGCCTATTTTCCAGGCAACGGATGATGCTCCTGCACCTCACGGTCATTATTCATCCCTGTCTGTCATACAGGATGAGGAATCTACCTTCTCTGATGTTAATCTTCCCCTTCCAGTGGTTCCATTACATTCTACGGAATCTTGGAAAAACGTTTCTGTTTCTCCTAATCTTTCTGGTGACGAACATCGACAAGTCTCGTCGATGTTACAAACATTTCAGGATGTTCTCACTGACATTCCTGGACACACAGATGTCATAGAACATGACATAATTCTTACCGACAATAATCCAATTAGGGTTAGGCCTTATCCTATTCCTATACACTTTCAGTCGCAAGTGGAAAAGGAATTGGATGAAATGATTCAATTAAATATAATTGAACCATCGACTTCACCATATTCTTCTTCCATGGTTATTGTCCGGAAGAAGGATAAGAACATACGAATTTGTGTTGATTATCGCAAATTGAATCAGGTCACAAAGTTCGATGCTGAACCGATGCCTTTGTTAGAAGATCTACTGATTAGACTTTCTAATTCTAGATTCTTCACTAAACTTGACTTGTCTAAAGGTTATTGGCAAGTGCCTTTAGCAGAGCATGCCAAACCTCTTACTGCTTTTTCTACACCTAGGGGTCTATTTCAATGGAATGTTATGCCTTTTGGTCTCATGAACGCCCCTGCCACTTTCGTTCGCATGATGCGTCGAATTCTGTCACATCGTTCGGATGTCATCGCATACTTAGATGACATCTGTCTCTTCAGTGATACCTGGGAAGATCACTATTTAGGGTTATATGACTTACTGTCCACTCTACGTGAGAATAATTTGACAGCAAAACCTTCTAAAGCTTTTGTTGGTTTTGGTGAAATCTCTTTCCTGGGTCATCGTGTTGGTCATGGTCTCTTGAAGACAGAAGACCACAATACTTCCAAAATACTGAACATCTCTGTTCATAAAACGAAGAAACAAGTTAGGAGTCTCTTAGGTTTAATTCAATTTTATGGGAGATTTATTCCAAATTTATCTTCGATCATGGCACCTCTCTCAACATTGTTGAAGAAAGGTTCGCCTAATCTGGTCCGTTGGTCTGAAGAATGCCAATCTTCACTAGACCAAATCAAGAATATATTTTCTTCTCCTCCCATCTTAAGATTACCTACTCTTGATAGGACTTTTGTTCTTCGGAGTGATGCTTCATCCACTGGGATTGGAGCAGCACTGATGCAAGAATATGCAAATACTCTGCATCCTGTTATGTACATTTCTAGAAAACTAAATGCGGCAGAGAGGAACTACTCGGTTTTAGACCGTGAGTTGTTAGCGATGGTTTGGTCAATTCTAAAGCTACAAAGATTCCTCCTGGGCGCACATTTCATTCTAGAGACTGATCAGAAAGCTCTTACAGCTATTCAGACTAAGAATTTGAAGAGTTCGAGATCCACTCGATATGCTATAGCTCTTCAACCTTTTCACTTCACGGTACGAGCTATCCGTGGTGCGGATAATGTGATGGCTGACATTTTGTCTAGATGCCCACATGACTCCAACTAATACTTCTGTCCTATATTCCTATATATTACAGAGTCATAACACACCTATATTACTACAATAGATTAGCACATCTGTACTCACTTTATATGTACACACTATCGTGCTTTGTTGTCATCTTCTTCTGTTCGTTTTTTTAAGATGATAGAGGAGGACTGAGTAGTTAATATAAGGGCCGTTAGTTTACTAAACAGCCACAATTATTAATAATGTATTGTACCTTATGAAGCATATTAGTTATTAATTAGCATTATATTGCTTGTACTTTCTCAGAATGTCATTGTTGAGCTGAGGACTTACCTTACTAGTATCAAGCATGACGAGTTCTAGATTGTGTACTTACCCTCGGAATACCAGAGCATATGTCCTGGATCGTCATGTAGTTTAACTTTACTATGTACTTATGTCATTACATGCCAAATAATGTACTAATTAAATTTTCCTATCAGATTTGTACATCCATTTTTAAAGACAATATTAGAGTATGCTGTTTAATGATGATTATGGTAACTTGCATACGTATATTGTGTTTACATGCTAACGTGATGTGTGTTGGTGACACCTCCCCGATCTGAATATTTTTTGAGACATATTTATTTTTCTGTTGAGGTATATCCTCACCAGACACTCTATATTTAGCCTCATGTTAGGCAATTTAATTAATTATCAGCGCATAATTCGTGCGTTTTGAGCCGCTTATCGCATGCTCTTTGATATTAAAAAAAAAAATATGTTCCACATTTTTTTTTTATCGGGAGGAGGTGGTGATATGTTGCGTGAGAAATTCTCGCAACATCGTTTTATTACAATAACTATTTTATAACGCAAGGGCAACAACTGCTTGAAATTTATAGTCACTTTTCTCGGTAAGCATTTGTCTTCTCGCGTTGGTATTGAATGCAGTTAAGTTTTGAGCTGTGGTCATTTTGCGCTGGACTGCGCATGACTGGTCTTGTTTTTTGGTCGATCGGTTTCCGCCCACCACTAGTGGAGTGAGCGATTTGAATGGCGAAAAAGATGCCTCGCTGAAAGAGGATCTCCGCTATTTTTTGTTCTGTCAGGAATGTGAAAGTCCTCTTATGGATATTTCGTTTATTCGAGATAATACCTCTAGTGTATTTGCACATGCCGGGAGGCATAATATTTCTGTGTATTTCCTGAAGGCAAGGTAAATTGACTTTTCATTAAATCTATCAATTTTAGTCGTGAGCGATATCGATTCATAGCCTGTCTTCGAAAGTCGTCGTCACGAGATGTTTTCCCAGCTCACATGTCGCTGTATTGTACTGCATCGGTTGATGCATATCCCAAGGACCATTACTTGCTACTTTGTTAAATGAACTAGGTTTGGAAAACCTTTATTATCTAGAGGATATTTTTGAGGACATTATTTATACTTCGGCAGACGTGTCTGTCTTGCTGAAGTCAGACTAAGGAGAGTGAACTGATCTCATACATCTGGTTATCTCCTGGCTGTTATAGAAAAGGATGGAGTTTTCCACCTGATTACATTTACAGCACTATGAAATATAACATGCATCTGACTCATCATTGTAATGCTGTCTACCGTCTATTGCTGTATTGAATGTTGCTGTGATAATGACTGTTTGATGTGCCTACATATTCGCGTAACCATTTTGTCACTGTGGCGTCCACAATAAATAATGAAGAAAAACGTCAACGGCTGTTACAAGAATCATTGACTTTATACGTCGTGAGTTTACTGACGTTCTATGTGGATTGCCCTGTTATTTTTGTATGAACATTGTTTGACTGAACACATCTGCATACTACACAAAACCAGACATGCGGATACCATCCATCATCATATGGCATCACGCATCACTGTTTTTATTGGAACATTACAGTTGGATTATTAAACAAACCATTATACGATATATTGCTTATCACTGAACCTAAAAGGGAAGAATGAACCTGGAAAGGAAAATAAATATCAGTCAAGAATCTCCATCTCAGGCGGAAGGCCTGTAACCATTTGAACAGAAACATATTAAAGGATTAGCTCTCGTCAATATATTTACCTGCGCACAAGTAACTGACGCGGGCACAATACAAGTAAGGTACAACTACACAGTCAAAATTTAATAAAAATTCATGCATATTTTATATTATGGTGTAATACTGTTTATTTAGGATTGGCCGCCCGATACAGAAATTTTCCACAATGTGTCACAAAGTCCTCTGTTTTTCCGGCTCGAGTGGTCCCCTGGTGTCGCCTGCATGGAGCCGTCTTTTGTTTCATTGTTGTATGGCGGTCCTCACGGTAGAAGGGGAATGACTAAGTAAGTAAGTTGTATGGCGGTTCCCTTTATAGTCTTTCATTGTCTCGCCACGTAAAATGAGTTGTAAACTACGTTCGTAACCTTTAGGGTACTTACCATTGTCCAGTACCAGACATGTTTTAATATGTCAGACCTCTTGATTACTTACATTTAAGTCCCAAGTGGGGGAGGGGGGATACTGGAGCGGTTGATACGAAATAAAGGTTTTCAAAGTTCCAAGGGAGGTGCGATCGCACCGTCACCACCCTTGTCACGGATAGCCTCCCCTGCTTTGCAGTAGTGGTCTACAATGGCCAAAACTCAAGAGTATCTAAATGGGTCGTCAAATGTGTTTACCTAGGCACAAGATTACTTTTAGCAGAGATGTAGATAGAAGTGTAATGGCGCTTCTATCCGAAGGGAGCCTTCACAAGATAATTCGAAAGGCAAGAACCATGCGGTAGGCGCTGAGCAATGGTTAACTTATATCTGTCCGTTGCCTTTTGTGAAGGATTTAAGCAATGGTTTTTAGCTCGTTCAAGACCCCAGCTGAGTTAATTTAGCGAATTCCTCTTATAATGGTATAGCTCTGTTTAGAGGTAAATATATGTCTAGGTATATATATATATATATATATATATATATATATATATATATATATATATATATATATATATATATATATATATATATATATATATATATATATATATATATATATATATATATATATATATATATATATATATATATATATATATATATATATATATATATATATATATATATATATATATATATATATATATATATATATATATATATATATATATATATATATATATATATATATATATATATATATATAATGTTCTGGTTTTTACGTTTGCTTTCATACATATAAAAAACTAAATCGACTATGATTGCTTAATTTTAAAACAGCAGGTAACAAATATAATAATCAATTAGTATTAAGAGTTTAAAATAAATAATCTGCTTGTGACTTTTATATTGGAATCATATTTTCTCTTCACAGAGATTTAGGGTTAGGATATATATTGAAGCACATTAAAAATGCACCACCTGTATAATCCAGGAACAGAGTGTGAAATGTAAATATAAGAGTTTAAAAGTTTACATATTTGGAATCTTTATTCATTTTCCTATGAATCCATGCTGGTCATTAATTTGTACATTTGATTGTTATGAAATTCATTGCATTCTGTGCAGGCAAGGGAGAAAACAAAAAATGCAACCAATAAAAAAAGTCATTCACATTATCCTCAGTATCTGGTATGTCCACCGTGTGTTTGCAAACAAGCTTGGCAGCGGCTCCGCATGGAACGCACAAGTACCTGAAGGAAATTCCGGGGAATCAAGTCCCATTAACGTGTAAGAGCAGCTTCGAGCTGTTGCAGATTAGCTGGAGAACCTTGCCTGTAGACTCTGCGTCCAAGCTCGTCCCACATATGTTCTATAGGGGACATGTCTGGTGACAGGGCAGGCCAATCAATCGTCACACGTTTTTGGATGTTCTCACTACTCAACAAGCGCAGGGCGGGACAAATGCGGGAATTAAACCGCATGGTGCGTCTGTGTATACATGCACCCAACACAGAAATTCCCTGTCATATTTTTACATAAAAAGAAATGTTGACTCCGACAATGTCACCACTTCACCTCTCACCATCTAATTTCACCTGCAGTGATAATAAAAATTTATATATAAACACTTTTTACGCCTCTGTTTGCTTTAGAAGTCGTATATATATGTGTGTGTATGTGTGTGTGTGTGTTTATACATTGTCCTTAATCCGGATGCCCCGCTACACACCAACGCTACACACCAAGACACCCATGACTCATCATTCCCCGCCAGCCAAATCAATTCCCCACCACTCTCCATTAAAACCCCACCGACGAGCTAACGACAATAATTATCTACACCTACGTTTATCTCCTCTGACCAACCTGGTCGAGCTTATCGATTTTTCATATTTTCCTCTATAAGCCTTTCCTCCGCCATTTTATCGATTTTATAAGCTGTCAATCCAAGTATTACAGGTCCGTAACGCAGAATCCAAACACTTGAAACCCGAAATATTCAGAAAATCGACAGTTTCTTTTTTTTGTGGGCCAACTTTTTGGCGATATCCAAAAACCAGAAAAATCTGATCTCCAAAACACGGCAGTCCCCGCGTATTTCGGATTCTGGGTTATGAACCTGAATAACAACTCACTTGAAAAATAGGCAAAATATGTCATTACAAATAACACATGATTTTGGTACAATACAAATGGAACCCAAAACCAATCTTTTAACATTACTTGACTGCATGTTTTGAACTGGAGGGATAGACAGCAATATATATATATAAAAAAAAAGACAACAGAACTGGAGATGGAGATTAAACGAACATGAGCTGATGGCACGAGACAGGAAGACTTGGCTTAAGCTTGTTGAAGGCCTATGCTTCTGAGGGAGTGAAGGGTGATGATGGGAACATGTACACAACATTTAGAATTTTCTCTGGAAATGGGGAAAAAGTCATGGCTGTAGAAACATGTACTGCACAAAAATAGGTAACCACAAATTAACCAACACCTCAACCCAGAAAAGATTCAATCAGCTCGCGGATACGATACACTAAGAAGCAAACCTCAACATTTTTAAACCTTCACCGTTCGCCCATTCCCAATAAAAGTATAACAATTTTATTAGTAGTACATGAGACTGCATAACAGATCTTTCATTTTTGTCACAACTGGTTTAGAATAAGTTAGCATTGCTAAGAGGAGAGGGAATGTGACGGTGAGGTTTATTACCTTAGCATTATTCGTGCCAATGAGATAAGGTCATACATTTTTAGTAGGACCAATTAAAATCATTGACGGTGACCAGAGCTTACAACAACGTCGGGATAACAAAAAGTTAACATTATTATTAGGGCAATTCCATCTAGACGACCTCAGGGGAAGGTGTTGTTTTTTTTTTTTTCGTACTTGTGAGCTGATGAGAAGCCATGTTTGAGCTGTCTCAACTTTCGTGGAACCACAACTACAAGTTTTAAGTTGAAGTTCTTAAAGTATTTCAGACAGAAGCATACTGTGTGTAGACTTTAATGATATCGTTTTTTTCACAACAGAATATAAGCAGTAGCTATATTTCTGTACTAGGAGGAAAGACTATGTTGAGTAGTAACACATGTAAGTACGATCTCAATTTGTATTTCAGTCCCCAGATAGGATTGATTTGTATTAAAGGAAGAAAACCAAGAAAACAGTCACAGATGTATATGAGGACTCATCATCTGAAGAAAATAGTAACTTTAATTATTGAAGATAAAAGACGCCACTACATGTACTGAAGAGTTGAAGAAACAAAGGGAAACAAAGGTCAAGGTGACCTAGATCGTGAGTTGCACGAGACTCTTGGGCACACACACAATTACCAAGGAAGAAAAGTAAATACAGAGACCTACAGTAAACTACATTCGCAACAAAGAATATTGATTTGATTTTCAGCTGCAGTTGTTTATTCTATGTACTTTGTAAATAAACCTTGTTATATGACTCAGCTGAGTTATGCAGATTGGTCGAATGAATTGAAAGCAAAGTTACAAGACCTTTAGAAGTACACCACTATAGCACCTTAACAACATCTGTCGAGAGAAGAACGAACCTGACACATTTCCACAAGAATCTACATCTCTAGCGGGAAGCTTGTAATAACACTTGATGGACATTTGACGAAAAAGGAGATATAATACCAATACAATATAACAACTCTGTCACAGGAACAAAGGATTCAAAAATCAGGAGCCAATATGCAAGCGAATATATTTTGGACATAAAACGATTTATTACCCCTAAAAAACTGACCTTAGTTCTTGTTTTAAATGTTAACTAAGAAGCATATTAAAATGCACTATTGATAGTGCCCTCACAACGGGCTGATCACCCGTTTGCCAGTCACTTCGATTACGGAAACAACAGCAAATGGGCTGATTTGCCGTTGCCCTAAAGACGCCACTAGGCGTGATGGGAAACAATGGCAAAGAAAACCTATCTGCTGTTGCCCTAAGATGCCACTAGGCGTAATGGCCACTGACTGCTTTGACGGTCGGTGGCTAAGGACGGAAGAAGAAGAAGAAGAATTGATAGTGCCCACTTATTAATTTGGGGGGGGGGGGAGAGAAGAGAAGAGTGGTATGGGGATACTTTTAACTCTGACTCCGTAACAACGCTCAGAGCGTTGGTCAGATTTGACACCCGTACCAAAACATTGCTCAGAACGTTGTTTTTTGTTCATCACGAGTAAACCTAAAAATTCCTCTATTTAATGCAGTGTATATTTTAAAACGCGTACAATGACTTCTGCTATTATTTAAATAACTAATTTGAGTGCAGTTAAGCAGCAAGTGTGCGTATTTTGATACTATCACAATTTGTGTGATGATTTGTGTGTTTGCGTTTTTCATTGTTATTGCTACAGAAATATGTCAAACTTTATATTTACAATTTCTAAGCCTCCTAATCAAATAATTGTTTCACACTACATAGAAATATTCTGACACGGATGATGATTAGTAGTCAGCTTGTTGTCAAATAACGGAATTGGTGCAGAAAGGATAGACACATTAGAGTTAGCTATGAGTGGGAGAGATCCTATTCTGGCCGATTGAAAACCTTGCAACCATCGGTACACACAGCAGACAATTTTTCAAACCCACCATATTCTTCCATGGCATTTTGAACTGCAGAAAATATGTCATCCCCTTTACTTGTACCACGCAAAGAGCAAACTTTCAGTAATTCTTCAGAAACAGTAAAGTCTTCCTGGATCACTTTAACAAAAATAAGAAGCTGGCTAGTGTCTGTGATGTCTGTACTTTCATCAATCGCCAGTGAAAAGTATGGACAATTTTCAATTAAAGATTTCAAGTTCTGGGACAAATGCAAACTAATATCTTCTGTTCTCCTAGCTACGGTTTGTTTTGAAAGAGGTACATTTTGAAATTCTTTTACTACTTTTTCTTCATTGAACGCTTCTGCCATTTGAACTGCACACTTTTTCCACAAACTCTCCATCAGTAAACGGCTTTTTTGCTTTTGCAAGCTCATAACTAATCACTAATCACATGAGCGATGATTCCTGAATCTTATTACATGACTAAATATACTCTTTTTCTGATTCAGTTTTTTCTTGAGTTGTTCAATCACAAGCTTTCTCGACTCGCTGCTGATTTATGATGTATACCTGCTATATTATTTCCAAAAGATAATAGATGTTAAATGCTTAAATTAACTTTTAAAGTCGCGAAGGAATTTATAATTAATAAATTTAGTTAAGTCATATATTTATAAGAGTGTGTTTTAACCACTAAAACTCGCGCAGTGTTTTATTAAATACATAATTAAATACGCGAGCGTATATAAAATAGTCTTAACGGGAAATTCATCGCGCTTTAGAAGGTTATTTGTTTTTCGGTATATTACATGTCTTTTTTTTTCTTTCATACAGAGTGATCGTAACCTGTGCGATCCCAGCATTAAGAAAGCAATAAAGAAATCAATCTAAGCAAAGCAAAGCATAAACAGTGTGTAGAGTTCCCCTGACGCAGAACTTGTTGAGACTGTTTAAATTTTTAATCTTTGAGGCGATTCTATGTTTGGAATTCCGCTATCTAACTTATAGCAAAGAAAGCACACCCAAAGACAAATTTAACGCACCATCAAGCAAATTAAGTCGTAACGGGAAGAAGAACACTGGCCCGAGCTTTTGTTAGTTTACTGACACAGAGAGAGAATACATATTCCTGAACAGTGATGTGACTAGTTTCTCACTGGACTTAAACCATACCCCACGGATAAAGTGTACCAGCACGCATAAGAATTTTATTATCAGCGGCAAAGTCAAATAGACCACACCATCCTCACCCCGGTATCAGAGACCGTGCCCTCCCATAGAAACTGTTATTAAGAAAAGAGACACAATTACAGATTCATTTTCCAGCGATTACGGGATCCTTTTATGTGCTGACCGCCTACCCGCTAATCTGGGGCTAGAACTTGAACAAACACTCATAAATTTAGTTTGAGGTGTAACTGCTGTTGTGTTATTCTATGGAGTGCAAGATTTTTTCACAATCGGTAAGTGAGAGCAAAATGAGTGAAGGCCTTTACTAGCGCGTGTATGAATGACAGGAAATTAATTCTTTTGTGTAACCATTTTGCTAACTTGCTTACCTGGTAATATATATCTTTTCTGTATACCCTACATTGTTCCTTTAAGTGGGATAGTTGATAATTTGTTAACTCTGTTTAAAACCCCCTCCTTTTCATTTGCTTAGTAAAGGGAAGAACAATTGGGAAGAACAGGATTTCTTTCTACCACCTATACCTAATTTTGTAACACCTCTTTTTCAGAGTAATTAACTTTACTGTTAGGTTAACTTACCTACGTTCCTGATAACTATCTATCTTTGGACTGGGTTTATCTTTGTCTAATAAGCGGGACGGGCTTAGTCGATACCAATCTTCTTCACCCCCCTCCCTACCTTGTTATTTGCATTTTTCTGTAAATTTTGATAATTCTTGTTGTAAACAACTGATTATTTTAGTGATTGTCTTTTTTAACTTTAATAAACAACATAAACTTAATCGTTACGGTGTTGGACTACCCAAAGCCCATAAAAATTCCCCTATTTGTTTAAGATAGTTGTATCCACGTCGTCTGTGTGTTTGAAGCACCAAATCGGTGTGAGCGCAGATGTGTGTCTGGAAAACTGGCAAATAATTGTTTGACCAGGAGAGTGGAAGAGAAGATTGAGAGAAACGATTTGTCGTAAATACGTCTGTCTTTACTCTCCTCCAGCACTCTGTGGAGCATCATATTTAATCTCTACATTTCTATCACTGAGCTTTTTTTTCACCATCATTCTGCACTCTAAACCGGACTACTATTTCTAAGACTCTTTCTCTCTAAATAAATTTACGACAAGAATGAACAAATAATCGAACTCCCATTCTAGTTTAAATGCGCGATTTTCAATGTCCACTTTTCTATACTTAGAAAACATTTTTACAAATGCAAACTCTTATACATGAAAACGTGCACAACAGCTACAAGCCCAGAAGTGTCACTGGCTGATTTATAGTTAACACACTTCACAAGACCAACTGTGCACCTCAACTCCTTCCTATAGAAATGTACCTACCATCCACCCCCACTCCCACGATCACTTTCCCATACCGATGCTAAAGACAAAGCAACATCATTGGATCTCAGAGACTTCCGACCGCAGAAAAGATCTGTCATTGCTTTCAGTTTCTCATTATCAAAGTGGGTACCGACACTGTCTTCGCCTGTCCACGTGCATGATCAGAGATTTGACGTTATCATTTCCGTTTTGTCGGCACTATCTAGGAGAGCTCAATTGGTATGAGAGAGAGAGAGAGAGAGATAGAGAGAGAGAGAGAGAGAGACAGACAGACAGACAGACAGACAGACAGACAGACAGACAGACAGATAGACAGACAGAGAGAGTTGGTGGTGTTGTGGGAGGTGCGGAGATGTTAATCGTACATTTTGGGTCTTTTTGGTTTTGTTTCTGTTGCCTGTGCGTGCTATTTTGTAATATTGTTTTTAGCACAGTGGTCGGAGTATACAGTAATTTTCAATTAACAATAAGAGGCCAGCCAAAACAGGTTGGCGGGCCGGTCAAAAATATTTGGCGGGCCGGATCTAGCCCGCGGGCCGTAGTTTGGCCACCTTTGCTCTAGAATCAAACAGAGTAGAAGACAATAATGTTGTGCCAAAAAGACTAGATAATAATTTTTTTTTAAACTTTGACAACGTGTGGCAGATAGACACAGTGTAGAACAAGACATTTTTATAGAACAAGAACTTATCGACTGATAAAAGTATATTCCCCGGTTCTACACAAATGAATAGTCAGTCAAGTAGTTATGATTTTTTATGCAAAGTGATGAAGACAAGAAGTCAGAAGAAAATCATGACCCGTAAGGATGGATGAAGAATGAAAGGCCCGTTGTATATGTATTGTTTCCAGATCTCTGTAAATATGTTCATCTAAAGGACTGAGAATAAAATCTTGAAAACACATCATGCTTAGATTTAGTAATCTACATCAAGTGTTGTTCGTCTAAGCTTAGATTCAGTAATCTACATCAAGTGTTGTTCGTCTAAGCTTAGATTTAGTAATCTACATCAAGTGTTGTTCGTCTAAACTTAGATTTAGTAATCTACATCAAGTGTTGTTCGTCTAAGCTTAGATTTAGTAATCTACATCAAGTGTTGTTCGTCTAAGCTTAGATTTAGTAATCTACATCAAGTGTTGTTCGTCTAATCTTAGATTTAGTAATCTACATCAAGTGTTGTTCGTCTAAGCTTAGATTTAGTAATCTACATCAAGTGTTGTTCGTCTAAGCTTAGATTTAGTAATCTACATCAAGTGTTGTTCGTCTAAGCTTAGATTTAGTAATCTACATCAAGTGTTGTTCGTCTAAGCTAAGACAACGTATCATGTTGAATAAAAATATTTCTAGAATGTGTGATTCCTATACACACACACATTGGGATTCTCGCAAAACATATGTGTAGCGGTGCACAATATGTAGGACGGCTTGCTTGTTGATTCTAATGTGTAGAAGCAAGGGTTAGTCTTCAGAGAGGTCCCTTCCCGTAGTAATTATGAACTCACCACAGCATACCATTATGCCGGTGTGTGGTAAAGTGGGATGTTATAAATATCTATAGGGGACTTAGTGTACTGACTGAGATCAGCTGTGAAGGTATCTGTATCTAATAGGTGTAGTGTTTTACAGACAACCTCACTTGCTGCCACATATGTATGCCTCAGTCAGAATTATTCTGGAATATTGTGATGCCTACGTTATATGTCTAGGGTATGTATATGGTGAAGTGTAAGTCACAACAACAACAGACAGATAAACAATTTAATTTATTCCACCACACTTGACAACACTGTGACACTCACATACATATAACACTCTATGAGAATATCTTAAATGAGTCACTGATAAATTTTCAAATATCAATATGTATTCAGTGCTGTCATTAATGTATATGTGTCCTGATTCAAATACAAAGAGAACCAGGAGTCACAATCAATTTTAATTACAAGTTATATGTACAGAATTTATCAATATGAATCTTGGAGTGACATATTTTATTAATATTATCCTATGTGTGTCAGTTATGTAGTAGTAATATGAGGAATACTGGTTTTGTTTTGTTTTTTCAAGCTCTGTTGGTATTTGTCATCATGACTTTAATAGTTTGTTTCTGTTGGAACTAGTATTAGAGATGTTCTCAGTTCCTGGCATTAAAACAATTAAATTCCCCTCTTAATTTTATGTTACAATGTCATTTTAAGATGGGGTACATAATGTTGAGCTCAGCTGGCCACATCAGCTTATCTTTCGTGATGGCGGCAGGAAAAGACTCCTCTGCTCGATTGCTCCCCTGTGCTCTGGAGACACCTCACTGATAGCTAAATGGACCAAGGAGTATGCTGTCCGACTCTGGATTCAGCAAAGCTCTGACCAAGTGCTGCTCAATAACTTTAAGACCACGGTCCCTGAAACAAGAAGGTTGTACCTCCTACTTCAGAACCAATTTATACTCTATTTCTACACTGAGCACAATACAAAACAAACCTGAGTTCAGAGCGTTATGCCAACTGTCAGCTTCATCTGAAATACTTTACTCCAGTATATTCCTCCCTAATGGTTACTACGCCTCTGCAATTCAAGCATTATTTCTTTCTAGTCAATAATCTAGGTGTCAGTGTACTGCTTGGCAATTCCATGTAGTTTTACTTTCCTCCGACCCCTTCTGTTCAGGCTGGAGCACTATAGGCTTTACCTCATGTTCGCTACTGAACCACACATATATACAGACATAAGTATCAATTTACATTCAATTTTCATTAAAAGATGTCAAATATTTCAAGCTTACCACAATTCATGGAAATATTACACAGTGACGTTGAATGGCAATGAATATAGCACAACTCCGATCTGCCGATGTCCCAGGCTTTTATTTAGAAAAAAATATATCCTGGTGCTCAACGCACTGCTTCTTAGTAGGTTTATTACAAGATGTGGCCCTGAACAGACGCTCTGAATTGAGTATATTCGCAGCTCTACCCAATCAGGCCATGTCTACACATCTTTTCAAAAAAGTACCCCTTCTCACGTTTCCCCTGACAACACAAGATAGTATTTATAGTCCGACTAATCGTGTTTAGCCTTACATTTGTTGCGCTCCAATCAAATAGGAGTTAACATGGAGACTCATTTCCCGTACAATGGTGGCCTAAAATTCTGCCACTGGGCGATTCTGATTTTTGTGTTGTCTGACACCCTCACTATTTTATTTTGGCTATAATTTGGTAATTCCTAGACTATTTGCGTAACGTTTTACATATTCTTTGTCAGCAAGACCTAAGGAACCCAAATATACAAATTTAAAAGAGCTAAGTGGCTGCGTTCAAAATATGCAATTTCTTCTACCTCCTGTTTCGAAGATGTGCTGTCTGGGTACTGTAATGTTTTCAAACGTAAACCAGTATAATGTCATGTTTCCCAATAAGAATTTTGTAAGTTTAAAAACCTAACTCTGGTATGGGTAGTGTTTTTATCACTGTCGATTTGAAAAAAAGCTAGTGCTTGTGGCCTTACACGCGTGATGGCAGCAATTGTGTATCGCGCGACTCGTGTTAGTATTGCCTGTGCCTGCTTTCTGCCCCTCCCTTCTCTCTATTTTTAGTCCATCTGTCTTTTGTTTTTGGTAACATAGTGTAGAAAAAGACATGAATGGAATTTTAATTCTAGGTCAACTTGCGTATTTCAAGGTTTTTCTTAGAAATGGAGTACACTTTTTAGTGTGTTTGGGAAACGCGTGTATACTGCAGAAGGCTTTACTATCAACGTGAAACGTTACAATTTGCAGACGCAGGAGAACACAAAGGGGATTTCGCGTACAGTCATTGTGACAGCACTGTTCTTTACCATTCTTCTTTCCTTTTATTGAATTTATGTGTTAGGCTTTACATTTACCTTTTAATTTATATATGTGGATGTAGAATTTCACGACACGGTGACAGTTTTATGTTAAGCCTTAAACACACTTCTGGACTCCAACAGTAAAGACTCTGTAACGGTCAGTTTGGACGTGAAAACAAAAGTAGTTTTATTTACATCACAGGCTCCAATATTAATGTATGACAATGGCATAACCTAGCCAGTCTTGAACGTCGCTATTCCGTCTTCTAGTGAAAAAATGTCCTCGACATTTTGTTGCATAATTTATTTCAAAGTTCTCACTCACGAACATCAGCATACAGGATTCATCTGTAATAATAAATATCTAGTATCGACACAATCAAGCATATGGGCGATCTAGAAGTAGAATTACTTTAGGACTGTCGAAATAACACATACAGGAGCCGAACCAATTATGCGTCCGAACACATTGAAGATCACAGAGGAATGGCCCGAAGTATCGTTCCACTTCTGCAAAGTGAGACCGGCTTAACGTCTGAAATATCTGTCCAAAAGACAATGACGTACTTCCGGGTAACCCAGGAAACGGTACATCAACAAACATGGTCTATAAACAAGCCTAATCGATATCAATCGATATATTATGATTTAACTCATAACAATAGGATATGTAGGCTCTAGGATTTATAACAAAGTGCAAAACGTCCTACGTAAAAATGTAGCTTGATTATTACCATAAGTACAACAAAAGATATGTAGGCTCTAGGTGTTTTAACGAAGTACATAACGTCCTTCGTAACTTAGCTTCGTTACTGCCATAAGTACAACATACGATATGTAGGCTATAGCTTTCATAACGAAGTACAAAACGTCCTACGTAACTTAGCTTGGTTACTGACATAAGTTCAGCCTGAGATATGCAGGCTATAACGAAGTACAAAAGGTCTTACGTACATGTGACAGAATTGGGTAACAAATTGTTGGGCACTGGATGGAGCTAAACCCCCACCTCTCATTTCTTCTTGACTGTTCTTACCACTCGCATCTATTTTCTCTAATTTCTCTTCTGTGGATGAAAGGGGGGAGTGCTCGCTGTCACTCTTACTAGGACAGGTTCCTCTCCTTGCCTGTTAAGTTGGTCAGAGTAATCTTTGAAGCGGTTACAACTCTCCGTATTGTTTCATTGAGACCAGGGAAGATTAGTCGCCTTCGCTGTCCACGTGCAAATCCTATTACATTCGCCCACGGCGGTGTTTCTTCGAGTGCAGTTTATTTCCCGGGGACCCCGTCTCAGAGCTCGGTGGAATGGCATCATATTATGCAGATACACTGGCGGTAAAAACGTTCCTAGCTCTTTGACACTGGAGACGGCTTTAGCTTTCCCATGTTTCAGGGACTACTATTACGCCAGACTTACGGCAGGAAAAGTCGCTCGAAGCGTGCAGGTGTCCCCTGTTTTTGATGCCTTGGAAATTCGGGGTAACTATTTCAACATGTTACGCAAAATCTTCTTGAAGTTCCATTCCCAGGAGAATTCTCTGGTCAGATATTATGATTTGTTGTCTGCTCCACTCTGCATGTGTCCCACTAACGCTTGAACCCCTGCTACCTTAGGGGCAAAATATATAGTGTTCTGGTCTGTCTCTCATTGCTTCAGTCCTAACATTCCTGCCGTGAGAAGTTAGAAGACTTAAACGCCAGCTTGCCTGCTATTATAGAGGGGAGATTTTGACAGTCTTGGTAAGAAAATTTAGTACTTGGTAATTAGTATAAATTTGGGCTTGGGATTTGTAATAAGTCAGAGTAAGCCTTCATAAAGGGTTTTAATAATGTGGTAAATTACAACAATCATTCAACCCGAAATCTGAAGCTATAGCCAGTTTTCTTTTTGAGAAGGGAATTGTGATTGCATGCTGCTACTAGTTATAAGAGCCATATGGTTGTGTGACGATGTCTGATATAGTTCATTAAAAGGAATACTCGGCTTCCTCTATATATATGGATAACTATGTAATTGAGTCTTTGTCTTTAATACACAAAAAAGTTAATCTAAGCAATCGAAATCTGTTTGCCTCAAGGGCGGATTTGTGTAAATATAAATTTGTCCCCACATGTAACTTGTATTTAAGTAAGCACCTGTACATTAGTTGATTATTTTAACTTAATTTATGATGCTTTCCGAGAGCCGACTGCTATCGTTGTAATAATACTTATTAAATTTGTCAAACGCCAGTGCTAGTAGTTTATACTGGTTGGCGAATTGGGTATCTGCCGGCGGGTTAGCCGACCTGACAGATTTTAAGATCACGTCACGCCAAGACGGGAGGGGGGGAGGGGGGGGGGGGGAGGGGGGGCAGCCTTGTATACATGCCTAAAACCCATCCCAGCGTTAGTAGCGGGGAAACCAGTCTTAGTATTATTACGCAAAAGCTACAATAAGCCGGCCCTCACTTATTGTGTGACGTCTGCTGAACGGACGGTGAGCAGGGGAGAGTAAGATGAAACTGCGAACCACCAGGTCAAAACTGACCAGCTGAACGGGGGAAATGGGATAGTTGTATGTTTATCTACCTATTGCGACCCTGTTTATCTGTTGTGCCATGTTGTAGTTTATGATTTAATTTAGCGAGTTGATAGCAGGGTTTGATTATGTTTTCGTTACAGTAAACCCCTGTCATCTTCGGTAGACGGCTGAGACATAGCCTGACCTTGCCTTCGCGGAACGGCCGGATAAGTCATCGACCCATATACAGCTGGGTTGCACACCAACTGTAGTAGCGCCTTTTGCCATCACCCTATTATGGGCCCATTGGTGTTTGCCCGTGCTAGGAAAACATAAATACTTCGTCCACCACCAAGTAATAGGAGCACTTCTCCATAGGCATCAGTTCTTTTCCCTCAAGCTATGTCGTCCACTATTAATTAGGGCTGCTACATTTACAACCTCACATTAGTCATCGTGTAAGATATGCCTGATAGTGCACAAGTTCAATTCTTGATCTCTTCAGAGATTTCCATTAAACCGACAAATTGTTCTGACAAGTACAGTATTACAAAAACCTTGCAGAACACAAAAACAAAAAAATAACAAACAAAATAAGTTAAGGTTTTTTTTTTTAAAAAATGCATTAAGGGAACTCGGTAGCAGTTTGCAAAACTAACCATAATTAAATTTGGAAAGAAGTTCACAACAGAACTATTGAAAAGCTAACAAACTCAGGGAATTTCCACAGTGGAATAAAATGTGTATATATTTTGTTTCGCTTTTAAAATAAAAAATAATGCTTCTAGCTTTTAGTTACTTTCTCCCGGAAACAGGGCGTGATTAGCGATGACGGGACCAATCAAAACGATGGTTCAATTGAAACAAAAGTAAAAATAAATCAATTTCAAAAGAAGTAAATCACGACATAAAACTACAGCATATGTTAGCAAGCACGTGAGGCTCAGACATGGCTCCAAAATTGTGTATTTTTGGTCAGTACAGAGCGTGGGTGTAAACACCAAGGTAGTCAGTGTGTGTATTTTTGTAACAACAGACATAAAACGGTATGTTCTTAGCCGCGTTAAATCGTAGTTTATCTGTTTCGCTGGCTTACTGTTTCTGAATTTTTATTTCATTCAGGATATTGTCAAAAAATCTTTTTTTAAAATCTTATCACCCTCTTTCAAGTTAACTCGTACCCGCATTTATTTAATAAAAATGTTGGATCAATTGCAGGTCAAATACTTTTTAATAACTAACAGTACTACAGCAGAATTTGTGACGGTAGAAGTACTGTTTGAGTGTAGCAGTGATAATGCATGTTAAATTTACTTCTGGCGCGTTCTGGAACGCTAATTTCTTGTAATGCTGTAAACAAAAAGTTAACAAAACAGTAAATAAGCCAACAGTACGTCATAACTGTTACATAATGTTACGTGAATGTGGATACATTTGACGAGTGACCTATGGTATGTGTTGGAAGTGTGTTCCAAGGCCCACAGTTAAATTCGTTAAGTGTCAATTTTCTAGATATGACCTACTTCCAGAACAAATAAAGTTAAACATGTCTGCTACAGTTTCATCTTATACAATGTTCTAGTTCGCAATAAGTGTTATTATTTAAAATACGTACAGGCTATTTATAAGATTTTAAATAAAACAAAACAAAAAGTAGAAGCTCCATCCTCCCAAATCAGCGAAACAATTCAGATTTTCTTTTCTCACCAAGAAAAGAATGAAAGACTAATTGAGGTGTAAGTTCCTGAAGTCATTAGCTTGTCAGGATTTCACTTACAAGCATTAGTGAATTAAACTTCCTTTAATTTACAGTACAGCTTGAGTTACTCTAAGGCCTTTTACGTCTGCGACTTCCCACGTGTATCAAAAGAACTCATCTTTGACGGAAAAAATAGTCTAGAACCTTCTAAACACTATTGGTCAAGACGAACTGCTCCCTTTGACTATTGGAGCTGATCATAATGCTGGCCTTGGAGGCGATGAAGCGGTGGACCTGAGAGACAATGTCATCAATGTCTGGCCGGCGAGCAAGATTTTTCTCCATACACCTGCTGACCAGTTTCTTGAGTCCACCCAGGGCCGAGTCTGCCATACGACACATCTGCTCCAGCATGTAGCCCAGGCTGTAAATGTCCGACCTTGTTGTTGTCCGGGACCCTTCTCTGACCTCCGGGGCTAGAAAATTGTACTTGCTCATTTGATCTTGAGGGAGTTGAAAGGTTAGCCCTTGTTTATACGTTGCCATGCCCACATCAATGTAACGTATGATTTTTCGACCTGAAAATAAATCAGTTGTGAAAATCCTGTCTAGAGGAAAAAAAATTGTAATTTATGTAGTTTTGTTTATGAAAAGATTACAAACATCGCTTAAATAATGTTAAGGATGCATAAAAACATGGAATTAAAAAGTCTGTACGAAACAATAATGAAAACCAACAACACAAGAGAAAGTAGAGTGGATTCCTACTCTCTGCAAGAAGTATGGAAATGAAAAGGCACACAGACTTGCCAGTTAAGGAGCACGGACAATTTAGGTCGCAGGCAGGGCAACATATGATGGGATAAAAGCAAAAATCAGAAACAAATATATTTAAAAGAACAAAATAAATGGCATAAAGAAGACACTGAGTCTGATGTAACAACAGCTTTAGTACTACTGTATTATTTACAGGCACTGTGCCTCCTTTTCACCGGGCTCGCGCCGCTCAGCCTAGATGAAAGGTTCGTCGGTTAAATTCGGGCGCATGTCCAAATATAAAAGCTCGTATGGTCTGGTATAGCTCATAGCAAAGAAGAGATCAAAAGAAAACATTCAAACTGAAATGCAGATTTGTACCCGTCTGGTCAACAAATGACAAATGCTGCAGACGTGTAAACAGACTGTAAAGCATGTCCTCTAGAGACATCAGCTCCACGAGAAGAGTATATTGAGAGAATCGCTTTCAGCATTCACTTTGTTAGAGAAACTGCATGCCGATGACAGAATTCTTATATAGACCGCCAACTTTGTGGGAGAAGTCTGATTTAGACCACCAACTTTGTGACAGACGATCGATATAGACCGCCAACTTAGTGACAGACGTCTGATATAGACCGCCAACTTTGTGAATGACGTCTGATATAGACCGCCAACTTTGTGAGAGAAGTCTGATATAGACCGCCAACTTTGTGACAGACGTCTGATATAGACCGCCAACTTAGTGACAGACGTCTGATATAGACCGCCAACTTTGTGACAGACGTGTGATATAGACCGCCAACTTTGTGAGAAAAGTCTGATAGAGACCGCTAACTTTGTGACAGACGACTGATATAGACCGCCAACTTTATGACAGACGTCTGATATAGACCGCCAACTTTGTGAGAGAAGTCTGATTTGACCGCCAACTTTGTGACAGAAGTCTGATATAGACTGCCAACTTTGTGACAGACGTCTGGTATAGACCGGCAACTTTGTGATAGACGTTTGATATAGACCGTCAACTTTGTGAGGGAAGTATGATATAGACTGCAAACTTTGAGACAGACGTCTGATATAGATAGCCACCTTTGGGAGAAAAGTCTGATATATACCACCACCATCTTTGTGATAGACGTCTGATATAGACCGCCAACTTTGTGAAAGAAGTCTGATATAGACTGCCAACTTTGTGGCAGACGTCTGATATAGATCGCCAACTTTGGAAGAGAAGTCTGTTACAGACAGCCATCTTTGTGAGGGACGTCTGATATAGATCGCCAGCTTTGGTATAGAAGTCTGATATAGATCGCCAACTTTGTGCGAGACGTCTGATATAGACCGCCAACTTTGTAAGAGAATTCTGATTTAGACCGCTTTGTGACAGACGACCGATATAGACCACCAACTTTGTGACAGACGTCTGATATGGACCGCCAAAGTTGTGAGAGAAGTCTGATATAGACTGCCAACTTAGTGAAAGACGTCTGATATAGACCGCCAACTTTGTGAGAGAAGTCTGATATAGACCGCCAACTTTGTGAGAAATGTCTCATATAGACCGCCAACTTTGTGCGAGACGTCTTATATAGACTGCCAACATTGTGAGAGAGGTCTGATTTAGACCACCAACTTTGTGACAAACGACTGATATAGACCGCTAACTTTGTGACAGAAGTCTGATATAGACTGCCAAGTTAGTGACGACTGAAATAGACCGTCAACGTTGTGAGAGAAGTCTGATATAGACAGCCAACCTTGTGACAGACGACTGAAATAAACCGCTGACTTTGTGACAGACGTCTGATATAGACCGCCAACTTTGTGAAAGAAGTCTGATATAGACCGCCAACTTTGTTACAGACGTCTGATATAAACCGCCAACTTTGTAAGAAAAGTCTGATTTAGACCGCCAACTTTGTGACAGAAGTCTGATATAGACTGCCAACTTTGTGACAGACGTCTGATATAGACCGCCAACTTTGTGATAGACGTTTGATATAGACCGTCAACTTTGCGAGAGAAGTCTGATATATACCACCATCTTTGTGAGAGAAGTCTGATATAGACTGCCAACTTTGTAGCAGACGTCTGATATAGACCGCCAACTTTGGGAGAGAAGTCTGATACAGACCGCCATCTTTGTGACAGACGTCTGATATAGATCGCCAGCTTTGGTATAGAAGTCTGATATAAACCGCCAACTTTGTGCGAGACGTCTGATATAGACCGCCAACTTTGTGAGAGAAGTCTGATTTAGACCACTTACTTTGTGACAGTCGACCGATATAGACCGCCAACTTTGTGACAGACGTCTGATATGGACCGACAACGTTGTGAGAGAAGTCTGATATAGACTGCCAACTTAGTGACAGACGTCTGATATAAACCGCCAACTTTGTGAGAGAAGTCTGATATAGTCCGCCAACTTTGTGAGAAATGTCGGATATAGACCGCCAACCTTGTGCGAGACGTCTGATATAGACCGCCAACTTTGTGAGAGAAGTCTGATTTAGACCGCCAACTTTGTGACAGACGACTGATATAGACCGCCAACTTTGTGACAGACGTCTGATATAGATGGCCAACTTTGCGAGAGAAGTCTGATATAGACCGCCAACTTTGCGAGAGAAATCTGATATAGACTGCCAACTTTGTGAGAGACGTATGATATAGCCTGCCAACTTAGTGACGACTGAAATAGACCGTCAACTTTGTGAGAGAAGTCTGATATAGACAGCCAACCTTGTGACAGACGACTGATATAAACCGCCGACTTTGTGAGAGAAGTCTGATTTAGACCGCCAACTTTGTGACAGACGTCTTATATAGACTGCCAACTTTGTGACAGACGTCTGATATAGACCGCCAACTTTGGGATGGACGTTTGATATAGAATGCCAACTTTGTGAGAGAAGTCTGATATAGACCGCCAACTTTGTGAGAGAAGCCTGATATAGACTGCCAACTTTGTGAGAGAAATAGATGTAGTTAGGCGACGAAGATAAAGATTATTGATGCTTGCATAAATCTGTGTCTGTAATATCCAGATCTTCGCCAGTTTGGTTCTGCTGTACATTTCCGGTTCAAAATTTAGTTTTCTGTTTCTCCAGCTAAGTATGTTCTTTGGTTTGGAAGTTTTCTCGTCTCTACAGCTAAGTAAGTTCTTTGATTAGGAAGTGTTCTTGTCTCTCCAGCTAAGTAAGTTCTTTGGTTTGGAAGTTTTCTCGTCTTTCCAGCTAAGTAAGTTCTTTAGTTTGGAAGTTTCTCCCCAGCTAAGTAAGTTCTTTGGTTTGGAAGTTACCTCGTCTCTCCAGCTAAGTAAGTTCTTTGGTTAGGAAGTTTCCTCGTCTCTCCAGCTAAGTAAGTTCTTTGGTTTGGAAGTTTTGTCACGGCACGTTTTATTACGTGTGAATGTCAGAATTAGATCAAAGGCTTCATAACCTGTCTAAAATAGCGTAGAACCGATGCCAAAACATTGTCTAAAGCGATGTCTAATCTATGTGAGTGTTCTAGCCGATTCACAATCCTCTTAAGCCGCACTTTACGACATGTAAGGTAGAGCACAGTGAACTTTTTAATTGTGTTCCATGTTGTTTAGCCCCGGGACCCACACGTTTCTAACGGCGGTTTACATTTTCCTTGTGGAGTAGATATACCTTGACACATGCTGGGAGATGCATGCTGTCACACTAATTAGTCCTCAAAGATGATCACTTTCTTCTTACACCATAATTGACACATCCATTCCTGAGTAACCAATCAACACCGAACTTTAGTCCCAAACTGAACACTGTATTACGGAAAAGTCATGAAACACAAACATTATTTGAAATACAAATATCCAAGGTAATAATTCGTAATCCTTCCTTCAGAATTAAACAACAAGATTCAGCCATAACATCTAGCCATCTTCTCCGCTCTACACGTCCCCTTCCAGTTCACCTCTCAGTCCAAAACTCACCACCTCGCACCTTGAACTATTCTCCCGTGTTTTGACCCACAATCCGCACGAGGCAAACTCACGTATAAACCAGCCTGACCACTTTTCATTCGCACTTAACATACACACAGGCCTACGCAATTTATCGTTCACGCAAACCCACAAAAGCCAGATCCAAACCTCAGAAATGAGGTATCTGAGGAAAGTGGTTGAAGTAACAAGATGAGACATGGTCCGCAACCAGACGATCCGTCAAGGCCTAAAATCCCATCCGCTGCAGACCCAAATAGAACAGTCCCAACTAAGATGGTTTGGCCATGTCTGCAGAATGGGAGAAGATCGGCTACCACGACAAGCATGGGAAACTAAGAGCCAGGGATCCAGACCTCCAGGAAGACCCAGAGTCCGCTGGGAGGACAACATTAGACAATCTTTGAAGGACCGAGGACTAGAATGGAACCAGGCCAGGACGAAGACAGCTGATAGAATGGTCTGGCGCTCTCTCTTCCAAACCTCTACACCTCACGGTAGAAGGGGAACGACTAAGTAAGTAAGTAAGTAAGCAAACAATTTCTCTAACTTTATCATTTGCCCCCAGACACACACACACACACACACACGCACGCACACGCACGCACACGCACACGCACACACGCACACGCACACGCACACGCACACACACACACATTGACCATCATCATCAGTGTAATAATAATCATCATCATTACAACATATGCTTGATAGCTGTATTACACTGACATCATCATCATCATGTGACATACCTATCTATCTATCTATCTATCTATCTATCTATCTATCTATCTATCTATCTATCTATCTATCTATCTATCTATCTATCTATCTATCTATCTATCTATCTATCTATCTATCTATCTATCTATCTCTCTGTCTGTCTGTCTGTCTGTCTGTCTTTCTGTCTGTCTGTCTGTGTCTACCTACTTACCTACCTACCTACCTACCTACCTACCTACCTACCTACCTACCTATCTATCTATCTATCTATCTATCTATCTATCTATCTATCTATCTATCTATCTATCTATCTATCTATCTATCTATCTATGAATCTATCTATCTATCTATCTATCTATCTATCTATCTATCTATCTATCTATCTATCTATCTATCTATCTATCTATCTATCTATCTATCTATCTGTCTGTCTGTCTGTCTATCTATTTCTCTGTCTATCTATTTCTCTGTCTATCTATCTATCTATCTATCTATCTATCTATCTATCTATCTATCTATCTATCTATTATCAGTCTGTCTGTCCATCTGTTAATCCGACTATCCTTCTGTGCTTCTGTGTACCCGACTGTTCATCCATCCATTTGTCTGTCTATCCGACCGTCTGTTTATCCAGCTGTCCATCCATGCTTCTGTGTGTCCGACTGACTGTTCTTTAGCCCAGATAGTCTTTCTTTAGCCCAGGCAGTAATAGAGACAAATTCTTAAGTCTATAGTTCTGGATGTATGTTTAATTGTCTTTCTTTAGCCCAGACAGTAATCGAGAAAAATTATGGTGTGTATAGTTCTGTATGTCTGTATGAGTGTCTTTCTTCAGCCCAGACAGTAATAGGGAAATTACTCGTGTCTATAGTTCTGTGTGTCTGTATGAGTGTCTTTCTTAAGCCCAGAGAGTAATAGAGAAACATTATTGAGTCTATAGTTATGTATGTCTGTATGAATGTGTTTCTTTAGCCCAGACAGTAACAGAGAAAAATTATTGTGTCTATAGTTCTGAATGTCTTTAAAAGTGTCTTTCTTCAGCCCAGACATTAATAGAAAAAAATTCTTGTGTCTATAAATCTGTATGTCTGCATGAGTGTCTTTCTTTATCCCAGGCAATAATAGAGAAACATTCTTGTGTCTATAGTTCTTCATGTCTGTATGAGTGTCTTTCTTCAGCCCAAACAGTAATAAAGAAAGATATTTATATCAAATTCATACTCTGAGTGAAAGTGTTGTCTGTCTCACTCTGTCTTATTTCACTCACTCTCCAGTTAACATCTGTTCACAGAGCACTTTATCTTCAGTTAACATCTGTTCACAGAGCACTCACTCTCCAGTTAACATCTGTCCCAGAGCACTCACTCTCCAGTTAACATCTGCTAACAGAGCAATCACTCTCCAGTTAACATCTGTTCACAGAGTATTCAGTCTCCAGATAACATCTGTTCAAAGAGCAATCACTCTCCAATCAACATCGGTTCACAGAGCACTCACTCTCTACTTAACATCTGTTCACAGAGCACTCACTCTCGAGTTAATATCTGTTCACGGAACACTCACTCTCCATTTAACATCTGTTTACAGAGCATTTTATCTTCAGTTAACATCTGTTCACAGAGCACTCACTCTCCAGATAACATCTGTTCACAGAGAGCTCATTCTCCAGTTAACATCTGTTCACAGAGCACTCCCTCTCTAATCCACATCTGTTCACAGCGCACTCAGTCTCCAGTTATTATCTATTCACAGAGCACTCACTCTCCTGTTAACATCTGTTCACAGAGCACTCACTATCCAGTTAATATCTGTTCACAGAGCACTCCCTGTCCAGTTAAATACTGTTCACAGAGCACTCACTCTCCAGGTAACAGCTTTTCACAGAGCTCTAACTCTCCAGTTAACATCTGTTCACAGAGCACTCACTCTCCAGTTAACATCTGTTCACAGAGCACTCACTCTCCAGTTAACATCTGTTCACAGAGCACTCACTCATAGTTAACATCTTATCACAAAGCACTCACTCTCCAGTTAACATCTGTCCACAGAGCAGTCACTCTCCAATTAACTCTGTTCACAGAGCACTCACTGTCAAATAAACATCGGTTCACAGAGCACTTACTCTCCAGTTAACATCTGTTCATAGAGCACTCACTCTCCAGTTAACATCTGTTTACAGAGCACTTAATCTTCAGTTAACATCTCTTTACAGAGTCCTCATTCTTCACTTAACATCTGTTCACATATATACTGAAGCACATTAAAAACGCACCACCTGTATAATCCAGGAACAGAGTGTGAAATGTAAATATAAGTGTTTACAAGTTTACATATTTGGAATCTTTATTCATTTTCCTATGAATCCATGCTGGTCATTAATTTGTACATTTGATTGTTATTAAATTCATTGCATTCTGTGCAGGCAAGGGAGAAAACCAAAAATACAAAAAAATGCACGTGCGTTATCCTGCTGGAGAAGCTGCAAGTCTGGATAAATTGTGAACGCAAGAGCAACCAGTGCATCCAGAACCTCATCTCGATATGTCACAGCATTAACATTTCCACGGAAGACGTGAAGAGGCAAGCGATGGTGAAAACTGAATCCTCCCCAAATGTGAATACTGCCACCTCGAAATCGGTTGACACAGCAATCTGCAAAGCGCTCTTCACACCGTCGCTAAATCCGCATACGTCCATCTGCAAAGGATATGTTGAATCTGTTTTCGTCTGTGAATAGGACAGCATTCAACTGCAGTCTTGTCCATCTGATATGTTGCTCTGCCCATTGCAGGCGCTGCTAACGATGTCTGTGAGTCAAGTTTGGCCCAACATAAGGTCGTCTTGCAGTAAGGCCTGTATCTCTGAGTCGTCGTATGACTGTCATTCGAGAGACTTGCCCATGTCTACCCACTATTGCTCTTGCTGTTTGACTTGCCGGGAGAGTCAATTCCTTAGGTGACTCAGCACAATATGACGATCTTGCGCAGGGGTAGTAACTCGTGGTTGGCCACTCCGAAGTCTATCCCGGGCACTGCCAGTGGTTCCGTAACGTTCATTGAGACGTACAATAGTGCTGTGGTGGCAATTCATCCTTCTGGCAATGGCCCGCGAGCTCATTCCGGTCTCCAACATACCAATGGCTCGTTGGCGGTCGTTTTCAGATAGTCGTGGCATTTCAAGCACATGTACTGGGTGTTTTGTCTCAACGGCCTTTTTATACCGAGTATACTGCCACAACGCGTACACATTTTCAGGGTCATAGCTGATGAGAATCGTGTTGCACGTGTAACTTTCATCGTTTTCATGTAGTCTGTACACACACCCATGGGTTGAATCTTGCACTTTCCATTCCAGCAGCCATTCGCTCTCTACCGCATGGCAAACACGGGGAAAATCCATTCCCACACTTTTTTTTGCCAGCTTCTCGGCATCAGTATATATAATAGTGGTGCGTTTTTAATGTGCTTCAGTATATTTCACTCTCCAGGTAACAGCTGTTCATAGAGTACTCACACTCCAATCAACATCTGTCCCAGAGCACTCACTCTCCAGTTAACATTTGTTCACAGAGCACTGACTCTCCAGTTAACATCTGTTCACAGAGCACTCACTCTCCCGATAGCGTCTATTCACAGAGCGCTCATTCTCCAGTTAACATCTGTTCACAGAGCACTCACTGTCTTATACACATCTGTTCACAGCACACTCACTCTCCAGTTAACATCTGTTCACAGAGCACTCACTCTCCTGTTTACATCTGTTCACAGATCACTCACTCTCCAATCAACATCTGTTCACAGAGCACTCACTGTCTAATCCACATCCGTTCACAGCAAACTCACTCTCCAGTTAACATCTGTTCACAGAGCACTCACTCTCCTGTTGCCATCTGTTCAAAGATCACTCACTCTGCAATCAACATCTGTTCACAGAGCACTCACTGTCAATCCAAACATCCGTTCACAGCAAGCACTCACTCTCCAGTTAAGCATCACTCTCCTGTTCACAAAGATCACTCACTCTGCAATCACATCTGTTAAGCATCTGTTCTGTTCACAGAGCTCACTATCCACTCTCCAGTTAACTACTGTTCACAAAGAATTAACTCTCCAGTTAACATATGTTCACAGAGCTCCCACTCTCCAGTTAACTTCTGTTCACAGAGCACTCCATCTCCAGTTAACTACTGTTCACAGAGCACTCACTCTCCAGTTAACATCTGTTCACAGAGCACTCACTCTCCAGTTAACATATGTTCACAGAGCACTCACTCTCCAGTTAACATCTGTTCACAGAGCACTCACCTCCAGTCAGATCGATGAGAATGTTATCAGCCTTCAGGTCGTTAATAAGTACATTTTTGCGATGGATCAATCGGAGCCCAGCCACCAGCTGTCCCACAATGTCCATCCACTCTTCTCCTGCTAGCGCCATCTTGTCGGACATGACGTTAAACAAGGTCCGCCCGTCTCCGAAGTATTCCATTATTATACAGTACTCACTCGGCTGTTTGCTAATATCGAATCGTCTTCTTAGACCGTAAAATTTCGGCGTGATACACGTATCCTGTAGAAACATTAACATTCGGGCTTCGTGAATGACTAGATCCCAAGAGCTGGACTCATAAAAATCCTTGATTGCTACCTCGATGACTCCGTCTAAGAGGCCGAGGTAAACACAGCCGTAGCTTCCGCGCCCTATTTCCGCCCAATCGCCATTTTCGTCACAGGCAAAACGAACACGCTCTTTTTCAATTGCTGGCACTTTGATTTGCTCCAGGGAGAATTTGTGTTGATGTCCTCCTGTGGGCTTCACGTGTATGTTTTTGTCGTGAGTACCATGTTGCTTTTGCTTGTTTAAGTGGTCTCCTATGCTCTGTTGGTGCCCCTGTTTATTTAACGTTGCGTAGCGCTTGGTCTGTGTAATGGTTCTGACCCGAGTCGGTCTCTTACCGGGGAGGTCCAAGTGTGTTGTCCTTTTTGCTATCATCTTGGACTCGTTCTTGTCCTGTGGCTTTTCATGTTGGTAATTATTTTGTGCGTTCTTCTCTTTCCTGTGGTCCATGCAACCAGTTTTTTGTTGGTGAATATGTTGACCTTCCTCTGACTCATGAGCGGGAACGTTGTCATTATCATCTTCGTCTTCATCTTCTTCATTATCTTCATCATCTTCTTCATCTTCATCATCATCTTCAACCTCTTCAACGTCCTCCTCCTCCTCCTCGTCCTCTTCTTCCTCTTCATTGTCTTCTTCATCTTCGTCTTCACAGTCATTATCATCGTCATCTTGCTCATCTTCGCACTCTTCTGCAGAGCTGTTGCAAGTCTCTGAAGGTGTAATCCAAAGCTCTCTGTGTGAACACTTGTCATTCGGAGCTACGTTGACCATAGACCGCCTCTGTCCTTGCTGACTCTTCTCGCCTTCGTCCACGTACCACTGGGTAAAGACTCGTTTGTTAAGAATGTCCCCCTGGCCGAAACACGAGCGGCCAGCAAGTACGTGATTCTTTTCCAGCTGATGAGCGACGCCGATAGTACCGTGAATCTCACAGTCGTTCCTGCCGTGTTTGTTAATGCTAGCTGTGGCTTGATCAGCTGTCTCGGAGGATGATTTTTGGCAGATAGTGCCTTTCTGACGATGAGAACAATACATTATTTGATCATCATCGTCCACTGGGGATAAGCTAATCAGGAGGTCTTCCTTAGGTATGCCCTCGAAGTTATCAAATTGTCCAGAAGGATCGTCTCCCATGTAGTAACTCATCGAGTCTGGGTGATTGCACGTGTCATCAATTTCTTGGCCACTCTTTCTTGCATATTTTGGCCTCTTTTTACAACCAGATGAGTAATGCGGAAGATCTTCTGTTGCGGAGGTAAATTCTTCATCGCTGTCGCCGTCGTGTTCCTGCATAACCGATAAACGCTCGTCACTAGAATGTATTCCGCGGCCGAACATATTCCCGCTTCCGTTTATGTTTCTGGCGGCAAAATTGGACACTCTTGCTACCGGATAGTTTTGGTGGACAAAATCGTACGTCATGCACGCGTGCTCTCGACACAAATAGTGGGGTTCGTCTAGCGGCACGTGCTGAGTCTGTTTGAAGTAATGCTCCTGTGTGGCGTGACCCAGTCTTGCCTCTCTGGGTGGCTTATCGTTCTCTGACCGATCATTGGGCGCAGCTGGTATTTCGCCAGCCTGAAGCTTGGCTTTGAGTTGACTCACCCTGCGATATTCAGTTCTCTGGTCAGTGTCTTGCATCTCAATTTCGTCATTTCCGCTTGTGTCACCCGACGAAGACCCATCGCTTCCATTGTTTGCACTTTCGTTCCAATTTCTCCTAATGAGGTCGTGATGACCGGTCCCTAGATCGATGGATTCAGCAGGAAACCACCGGTTTGCTGCACTTTTTGAACTCTTGCAGTCTTCTGTGCGAAAATTCATTTGCGTTTTAACTAGACTGGGCATGTCAGCGTACTCTTTGACTTGTGGTGACACGTTCTTCATGTACGCAGACCCATAATTAGAGCGAATTTGTGGATATACGCTAGAGAGCATTCTTGTCTGGCTTGTTGATTTCACTGGATGTATAGCTTGGTGACCCGTGACTCCTGGGACAGATCTAGTATAGGCTGGCATGTCTGAAGGTGGCAATGTTCGATCGTGGTCGGTTTTCCTCCAGCTCTGGTTAATGGTATTCCCTCTTACTGACCTTGTTGGAGTTAGATAAGCTTTCGAACTGCAAAGGTAGCTCCTTTTCCCGCCCCCACTAGCGTACAATCTCAGAAGCTCATCTTCGTTTTTATAAGATGGAGCGTTACTGGGACGAACTGACTCGTACGTTGACCCGTGCATTTCATTACGAAGAAACGCAGATTTGTATGGGCCAATAGTCTGCATGTATGAGATAAAATACTCACGGTTTTGTGAAGAAAGTCGTTTCGATTCTTCTATGATGTAATCACAGTCAAGATCGTGATGCGCGCGGCAACTTTCCTGGCGTTTTTGTGCACGACTACTCCTTCGGTTATCGCTTGAATCCAATTCTTCTCGAGATGCGCGATTACATGAGCTTGATGAAGTACGGTGAAAAGTCGAGTTGGAGCCACTGATGGTAGTGCTGTGTTTTGACGGGCAGCGACTTTCATTGTGCCAGTACGACGTGTCGTCTGTTATCTCCAATAACTTCATTCTACATTTATTAACGAACTCTTCGAAGCCGGATTTGGATTTATCCGAGCTGATGCTTCCGTGCGATACAGATTCTTCTTGAATTGGCGTCAGCATACACGAATCAAAACCCTCACATCCAGCTAGACTGTCATCGTCCGACTCATCCTCTCTAAAATGATCATTCTCCAGTTTATCATTTCCGGGGATCTCACGTTTTCTTGCCTCATTTGTAGTCGGCCCACAAGGTCGCCAATGAGTTTGTTCACGGCACGTATCCGGGTATATATGACTGCTACCACACTGTACTTTTTGGCAGCCGTTTAAAGCTCTCGCAATTCGAGATATTCCGCTTGTGGCAAAGGTTTTCACATTTTTCTTGGCCGCATACATTTGTGATTCCCCGTTTTTCTCGCATTTGCTTCCTATCGTCGCTTCCTTCATTTTTTCCTCACTTCTGAGTTTAGGGGATTTTAGTAATGCACGTGATTTCTGACTTGCCCTTCTTTTGTTGTGACTCCTTCTTGGGGTGGACATGGAGTGCTTTTTGCTGCGTTTACGGCGTGGGATGGAGGCATGTCTGCTCAAGGATCTGCCCCTGGTCTCAGATCGAGCGGTTGGTTTTCGCGAACCATACCTGCGACATGATCGGAAAGCTGCAGCTGCAATTCTGTTAACGGGTGAACAGTTAGTATCCCTCTCTAGAGATAAATGGGTAGTAAATGGAGATACAGATGGCCTCAATTTCCGGTTATAAAAAGTAGGTGCCCAGTCGCACGCAGATCTGGAAGCAGCTGTTAAGTCACAATTATTTCTTGACGTTCCTTTATCGTAATAATCATTTGCACTATTTGTTTTGTTACCACTGTCTGACGACATTACTTCAGTTCTCGGTCTGTGTTTCTTCTTTTGTCGCCCTCTGGTTTCGGAAACCAGCCTTTTTCTCTTAATTGACAACACAAACTTCTCCTTCGTTTTTGGTATTTTGGATCTTGGTCTTGATATGTCAGACACGGAATTGTTGATCCATTTCAGCAATTGTTTATTTTGTTGTTTTGTCAACTCTAGCGGTATGTTTTTCTTACAATTGCTGTATAAAGTCGGCGGCAGCGACAAGATATCAAAGATCTCTTCAGTGACTGATCTTTCGGTCAATGTTTCAGTGACTGATGTGACTGACGGACTCGAATCGCACTGATAATCTTCTGAAGACAATGAAGAGCTATAGTTTTGCTTCAAATCATTTGGATCTGGGTGTAAATATTCATTCTTTGTCCTTCTTCCGCTTAAGAAATTGCCACCAGTTAATCGACAACGCGTTTTGCGGCTTGGCGAAGTGCATTTCTCTAGAGCTTTATCAAAGAACACTTTTAGTTTTCCATCGACTAAAGTCTCCAGTTGGCTTAGAGGGTTGTACCCGCAAGAAATCTTTAGCTTTTCACGTTTCTTTGGATCGATTTCGCTTTCTGATGCGGTCACTTTTGAATCAAGGTCATTATAGCTTTTTGACCTGCGCCAAGCTCTCTTACGGCAAAATTCTACGTTTGAAGACGAAGATCTGTTCACCTGTACATGCTGTTGACTGTTCTTGGCATTTAATCTAGGACAACATTTATGTTGCTCGAGTAGTCTGCCTTCGTTGTCACCTCTATCTTTAGTAAGCAGCTCGAGATGTTGAGCTTTTGCCTCACAGGACCAGTCTTGAAAACGATTTGTTGGCACATGCTCTGACTGAGTTTCACGAAGAAAGAATATCTCTGATTTACACCCCTTAACTTTTTCTCCTACCTCCCAAGGTTTATAGTTTGCCTTTTTCCATCCAGGCTCCTTACTCTGCAATGTGGCTTTGGCCTGCTGACGTAGCAATGACTGGTCAAGGAGATACGGAGCGTCTTCTTTACTACATGAAAGTTTATGGACACAACTTTCTTTTACTTTACGCTCTTCTGATTTTGCTCCGCACTTTTTCGATGCTTCGCAAACACTGCACATTTCTGCGCGATTGCTGACCAGGTCGTTATTCGCTACAGTGACTTGGTTATAGTTATCTGCCGAAAGATGTTGTATGTCCTGACGAGAACACGGTGATCTGGCTTCACCTGAGGTTTTATCACTTAATATGGAATCCTTAACATGTTGTTGCTCGTTTCCAAACGGAAGTAACAGGCAGCGCCCGTTTATCTGGTGCTGCCCTTCGCAAGACAGATATTGCTCTGCTATATCTTGATTTAAATAGTGACGCCCTTCTTGCTGGGGCTGCTCTTCTCCATATAGACATTGTCCTGTCTCATCATGATGTATCAGGCAGCGCCCTATTCCGCTCGTGCGATCTCTTCCTGAGTTTTTCTGAACCGTTATAAATTCTGATCTCATCTCCATTAATGGACTCTGGCTATTTCCTTTGTCACTGACTATAGCCTGCTCATGGCGCGTTTGTTCCAGTTCCTTATTAAAATTAGATGTTTGTTCTGCACTCCCTGGTTTGAACTTGTTAACCACATTCTCTGATGAATCTCCTTGTTTTGTATGTTGCTGTTGCTGCTGACAAATTTCAGGTATGCCGAGAGATTTGTTATTGTCTGATTTCGCGAAAGTCCTAATTAATTCATCTCGGGTGAAGATGTAATATTTTTTACTTCTACCGTCGCCGTCAGAAGGGCACGTACAGGCGGTGGGTTCTTCTTCTTCTTCTTCTTCTTCTTCCTCGTTCGCCTTCAGACTTCCACATTTATGACTCTAATAAAGGCAGCAGTCAACTCAAGGTTCCCGACATCAAACAGTTTTTCGTTGACAGAAGTTGGTTGTTGCCATATGCTACCCCGTTCATTACTGTAGGTTGGGCAGTACTGCAGCAGGTGTTCGACTGTCATCGGGCTGGTACCGCAGGTGCAGAGAACTGAGTAAAATTCTGCGCGTGTCCTGTTTCAACACCTGTATCTTGTTTGTCTACAGCGATGACATAAAACGCCATAGTTTTCTCCAAAGAAACAACATTCGGTTCAATAATGCCTTTAAAGTCCTGACAATTCTGAATGGTTATGTTTTCGTCTTGTAAACTACCGCCGCGCTTCAAGACGTCGCGTGACGAAAACTGTGTATTATTTTCTGAAAAATGACTTGAAACCTCACAATCACACGTGACTGTCGCTGAAATGGGCTCTCCGAAAGAGACTGGAACTAAAGTAAAATTGTGACAGGAGCCTAGTCGTTTTGAAATGGCAGCTCGAAGTCTGTTTTCTTCTGCAGGGCTCAATCTAATCTTATGAAGGTTCATCTTGCAGGGGTCAATGTTCTCACAAGCTGCTTTGTAATCTCTATCCTCAACTTCCGCTAAAGGAGTTCCATGCATGTCTAAGGTCACAGTCTGACGCCTTTGTGGGGAATTGCTTTGTAAATGATGGTTCGTGTTCTCACTGATGGTATGGTCTTCGGTCGCAGTAGCCTCGGGAGTGGAAGCTTGCTCGGAATATTGGTGAGATTCTGAATCACTTACATATGTTGAAGTCTCACTATTGTCTGCTGTAGTTTGTTGACTTTCGCTACTTTGATTTTTCTCGATAGATCCACCATGTGATGATACTTTGCGTCTGTCCTTGCTTACATTGTTAACGCTAACCTTAGGCAGTGCTGGTGAGCCAGCAAAGATGGTGTATTGCAGCTTATTTGACTGTTTCTGGTATTGATCATCTTCATTATTAATTTTCTTTCCACATTTCTGGTCATAATTGTCTGCGTTCGGGTCCACGCTATGCATGTCTATAACAGAGCTCATGTTGGAGGTACTAGAGCACTCCCTGACCTCTCGAATCCAGTTATCAAGATTTTCCGCGTTTTTATCATAAAAGTTTACAGGAGGCCAGTCCACGGACAATTTTGCTGCGCATAGCAACGCCCGTAAGCTGTTCTGGCGGATTACTTCAAAGGCCTCGTCGCCATGCTTGCCTAGAGTTAAGGATGGTATTGACTTCGCTATATACGACAAGTGGTCTTCTATCTCGTTGTTTCGAATACATGAGTCGTTTGCTTTCTTATAATTTTGACACGGATGGACGATATCAGCGCTGGGCGTTGACATGGCAAAGTCGCTGTCCAGTAACCTCAACGTATCGATCACGCCACAGCGATAAGCGTATTCAGGATACCAACTGTCTCCGTTTCCAGATGAAGAGTTGCGGTCTCCTTCGGCGCTTGAGGAAAAATTTTTATTTCCTCCCCAAGAGACGACATCAGTTGAGATGACAAAATTTTCAACATGACCAATATTTATTCTAAGATTATTCCTCCTTGGTTCAGGCCTGCAGTTTCGTTCCGTAAACTCGAACTCGCAATATTGGAATTCTGGAGAAGACGAGGCAAGTGCTTCTTGTTTGTAATCTATCTGGAGTCTTTGAATAGTTCTTTGTGGAGACCGTGACATACCAGTTGCTGATTGCGTTCGAGATTTGCGCCCCGAAATATTTCTGACATGTTCATCGCCGCTTTGAAGCAGAAGGTTTTTGGGACGCATAAAGGGATATCTTCCAGCAGATAACGGCCTTGAACTCTGCTTGGACGACTGTTTGATAGATTCGGCCGATTCTTTGAGCACTGGCTGTTTTGTATGAGTGTACATTTCTTTGATACGACAGACATCTCCTGCAGATTGTAAACGGCCAGAACCAGTAAACACTGGCGATCCAGATCGAGGTAACGAATCTTTATGCATCTCTGGTTTTTCACTTGCTGCTTTCAATGATTGGCAGTAAAATGGTACCCCATTTTTAATTGAGTGCATGTGACGTCTCTCCCGTATTTGCAAAGGCTGCTGAGGTGTAATAATTTGCTCAAATTGATCAATTGTTCCTTCTCTATAAATCCTTGACCTGTGTCCGTGGCTGGCCGAGTTTGAGTGCGATCTGGCTTTACTGATGATACACTGCTCGGAGAAAAGTTCACTATCGTCTTCTGTATGTATTATTGGACGTCTGTAATATTGAAACTTTGGCGATTTTGTTCGAAGCTCCATACACTGGGTTTGTGACGACTGTGTCGGACGACAATAGCCTCGGTCTGAAGTTGACGGATGACTTTTGAGATCATTACTCGTCTCTTCATAGCAAAGCTTCCGGTGCCTGTTTTCGGCACCACGGTTCTGCGAATCGTGTCTGTCCATACAAGTGTCAGAGAGAAAACGCTCACAGCCCTGATTTTCTCTGACCATGGTCACTGCGCTCTGCGATGTCAGTGAATCCAGATATTGCACAAAACTGTCTTTATCCTGAGCGGCAGCGCACCCGCCAATGTTTTCTTCTATAGGAGTTGTTCTTCTTCGTGTGCCTTCCTGTAATCTCACTGGTGTACTTCTGCAGCTTGAGGAATTGCGACTTCCTTCCTGGGAATCAGGTCGGCGAGGCAGCATACGTCCAAGTGGTCTTCGGAAGTCAGATTCTGTGTGAGATTTCTGGCTTCTGTGCAATATGTGCTTCCCAATTTTCGTCTTTTCTACGGTTTCATCATCATCATTGTACTCACTTTCCAAGTCTCCGGGAGATGCTAGTAGCGTGTTTTCGCTATTATCATCGTCAAGTGAATCTTCACTAGTTGTGTTATCAATTGTAGTAGTATGACTGTGTTGAGTCTCTGGATTGGAGTACATTTTTCTCTGGACGTGCCGGCGCATTTCTCTTGAGCTGGAACCTCCTTTATTTTCACGCATCGCCACACGGGATTCTCGAGCAGATTCCCCTCGCCCACAATCTTCAACCTCCCTGGATGCTAGACTATGAGACGATCTCGAAGTGGTACTCTTAATACTCAAGTCTGGGCTTTTGCATTGTTTGTCCGGTGAAGAATATGACGATGTATTAATTTGATGCTTGTCGTCCCATCTCCCAGACTGACCATGGAAGAACTTTCCTTTCTCGTATTTGAAAGAAGATGACCTTACCGACAGTCGATCTGAGTGACTATCCCGATCAAATTTGTCACCATAATCTTTGCTGCGGTATAATCTTTCCTTTAATGATTTTGTTTCACCACATTCATTTTCGCATTCACTTGAAGATCTCGCGTCTGTACCGGGTTTATCTTGAGAGCGAATGCTGCTATCTGAAAGTTTTTCAAGGTTACTATCAGGCCGCTCAGACGGTGTCCGCTTTGATATACTTGGTATTGCATCATCGCGACTGATAATCTCGCCATCATCATCGTCGTCATACGCGCTGTCATACTCATTTCTTTTATACCGGTTTCTGGTGCGGTGATTAGTATCGGATCCAGACCTTTTTTCGGCTCCCTTCTGTCTCATGGCGCTCGTGCCATCGGGAAAATCCTGGCTAGAATGCTCCATAGCATGTAACGAGTATCTCGATCCATCATTCCTCGTACTTGTGAAATCCTCGACATCTTTACGCGTACCTTTAGACTTTCTTAACTCTGAACGCTCTCGAAATCCCTGACTTGATCGCCTTTTAGAGATACGGGGCGATTCCATCAGGCTGTGTGCTGCTCTTGTGGTCGTGATGCCTGGGGGCTCTTTATATCTACGAGATCGCTTTCTCGTGCCCCTGTCCCTGTCATCAATACAGCTTGCCACAGTTATCTCTGCACTTGAACACTCAGAGTCGGGCATGAATGACAATCTAGAAGATGCCAAGCTGAAGGGACGACGTTCTCTACATTGCTGTTCGTACCATCCTTCATGTTCGTCATGGCTTACAGTAGAAAGTGATGTTTCTTCAGTTTCGAATTTATTGTTTTGCAACGTACTGTCGAATGAAATATTTCTGCCCCTTTTCGCAAACTCGTTTCTCCTGTGCACGATTCTGCGTCGGGTCGTTTGGTCGTGAATGTCGCAATCACTTGTATCCTCGGACTGTTCTTGGATATTCCGATTTGCCGAATCGCTTATGGTAAACGATCTTTTAGCATCTCGGGTTTCTGCAGAATTTGACATGGACTGATTTGATTCCTCTTGATCAATGTCTCCGTAAATCCTACAATCGGCTCTCCGGCTCTCATGT
This sequence comes from Oreohelix idahoensis, assembly GCA_024509875.1. Classification (NCBI taxonomy): domain Eukaryota; kingdom Metazoa; phylum Mollusca; class Gastropoda; order Stylommatophora; family Oreohelicidae; genus Oreohelix; species Oreohelix idahoensis. The sequence continues at coordinate 106,584 of JAMPIV010013089.1, forward strand.
GATGCCTGGGCCACCTGACGTGCTTTACGGTGCTCAAGATCTGATTTACTCACGTTGTATGTTCCAACAAGCTTACCGGACATTAAACAGCCGTTAGAATGCCGGCTGCTAAATGGCATGTCTGGAGTTGCTTCATAGTACTGCGATTGTCTTTGGTGGTTTGGTGAAAGGTCGCAGGCAGACCTTTTCACAATTAATTCTGATCGGTTAATGTCGAAAAACTGTTCCCTCGTGATGACATCGGAGGGTGTTAAGCATCTAACCCTGGCACGGGATTGACCTGAACCTACTTCTGTTTGTGGTGGAGGACATACATCCTTGCCTCTGTCATAATCTCCTGTTTGGCGGACGCTGGGAACTGTTTCAAGCTGACTGGTTGGGACTTTTTTCCTTACCTTCAGCGATTCAATGTCAAGACAGTCTACTAGCTCAGAAGCTGGATGCACTTTACTGCAGTCCACTACATTCAGCGCGCCATCATCTTCAGGTTCATACACCACTGTGCATACTTGTGTGCAGTTACTAGATGGACTGTGAATTGTTGGCATCGGCTCACTTTTTACAGTAGTCGCCACATCCTGTACACCGTCTCCAACTGAACAAAAGTCTTTATTTTCGGCATCGCAACGTTTTTTACTTTCTACTCGTTTTCTTGATCTAACGGTTCCCATATCAGATATAGAATTTCCAGAGGTATCAGAACACCTAAACTCCTCTCTCATCGTGACCTTAGAATCGATTGGATGTTCTGGCATATACTCTTGCGACCTGTCTTTTAATCTGGTCCTACTTGACTGTCTGCTTTCAGAAGCCAGCACTGGCGTTCGCCTTTCAGACATATAATGTTTTCCATCAGCAGGAGGTTGCATTTCGAATTGTATAACTGGTTGTGAAATACCTTCCTGCTGTCTCCCTTTAGTCTGTGGTTCAGCGGATTCTTTGTATTCATGCAAACTTTGCCTTTGAGGAATTGCGTTATAATCCCGAACTGCAGATGGTGGCCCTTTGTAAGACGCTTCCAAATATTGCTTAGTTTGTTCAAGAAATTGTCGTTCAGAAGTAGTTATAGATTCTCCGCTGTCAGTTTGCGATTTTTTTTCTGACCCTGATAAAGAATATCGGCTTTCAGTCACGGCCTGACCCTCACACAGATCTAGCTGGTGACTCGTCTGCCGTTTTGATGACTTTTTTGACATTCTGATTCCAGGTTTTGACTTTGTCTCAGAAGTCCTCACAGAAGTTCTGCTGGCGCTAGAGTCGCCGGACAGTGATGCCTGACTGACCTCTTCTCTGTGCTTTCTTTGAGGTTCGTCCAAGGAGCGTATGTTTTTACTAGGATAATTCTTGTCAAGCGCTGCGGCACGCTTTCTGTTGTCACTCTGTTTTGACTTGGAAACAGAGTATCTGCTTTCAGCTAAGGAGTGTTCATCGGGCGGCTCTGTAGACTGACTGCTCTCAAACATGCGGTCTCCGTCAGATGTGACTGATGACTGACTGATTATTACTTCTCTGTCAATTGCAGTTTTTGACCGCCTCATTTCTGATAGCCGTTGTCTATCGTCCCTTGAAATAGGTTGCTTGCTGTATGACATGGGCTGCCTGTCAGATACTGACAAGAATCTTCTTCCATGAGAAGTCTGCCGGGTTCCGGCCCTGTCTCTGGTGTCAACCCTTCGTGTGTCTCCATGCCTAAATGACTCTAGGGAATGTCTCCTGTTGTTATAGAAGGCTGGGGTTCCATGCCTTTTTGGACCTGATCGTGTAGCCTTTCTAGACACCGCTGCCGTTGGCTCATCCCATTCCTCACAAATCTCGTATGATTCCTCGTCATGTTGATAAAACAAGCTGTAAAGACAATTAAACTGCATTAAAAAGCATTATTACTTTAATAATTACTTTAAAGATAATTGTCACGATTAAGTTGTAAAAAAAAAAGTTGTACATTTTATAATTCTATATTTTGTATTATTAACATGTGAAAATTGCTAGTGCATGTACAAGTCATACGAGGCTGGCAACCTCAGCATATGGAATGATGGTTTCATGAATAACTACTGCAAAAGCTTTATGACTGCTTTATGCGTGTTTCTCATAGAGAACCAAAAGCAGAGGTAGTCCCAAGTTCCATATGGAGCAGGGAATGAATGATGGCAGTAGTGATGTACATACTTATTATATTAACCTTTTCAACAAGTGCATATGTAAATGTAAACGTGATCAATATAAATGCAGTGGATGTTTTCCGTTCACTGTGATTAACATTATTTCCCAGAGATTGTAAGGTTCTGAGGCAGATGGGAGGGTGGAAAGAAAAGAGGGGCATCTGATTTTCGTGTACGGAAACCCAATACTCAGGAGGCTATTTGTTTCGCTCTTATTTCATGATAATAGTCGGTGGTACCAATTGGTGGTACTAGTCTGTGTAAGAAGTGTGTGGTGTAAGTGGCCTTCAGTCAAAGCTAGACACCAACGTTAGACGGGTCTTGACAGACGCTGGACCATCTTTACCTCACGATACTACGAGGGACGTTTTGCGGCCACCAGACTTTACCAGTGACCAGAGTGAACCAGTCTACAACCTGCAAAGAACAAGCATCGGCTAGAGCAGAAGCCAACCGACACGTTACTGGCATCTAAGTATACAATCAGAGCTACTAAGAGAACTCTTTTTCTTAAGAAAATTCGAAAAAAACACCCTTTCCAGATCATCACTAGTGATGAAATTTTAACGAAGGTTCTTAATTCACCCCACCATTATTTATTTTACATTGTTAACTCTAACTAATTATTAAATTTGTTACCTGTATATATACAAATTTATAGTTAATTTAGTCATTTTGAGTGAACTGCACCCGTATATCATTTTAGATACCTATAAACAGATCTATTAAAGTATTATTTTACTGAGTTAAAACAACTGGGCTGATCAAAATGAGCAAAATTGTTACTCCTCATAGAAAGTCATAGAAGGTCAGGGAAAACTGACGCGGCCTGGATACTCTCTGCCGTAGTACTTGTTATCTTAAGTCTGTACGAGGCTCCCTAGACTTGAACCACCATTCTTCAACTCAAATCTCTGCCAAGAGTAATCTTGAGCTAAAGGTAGATACCTTTGAAGACCATCACTAGATACTCTGAAGTTTGGGCACTGTTGGACCAACACAGCAGAGCAAGGGAAGTAAATCCTGTGACACACAGTTAGTGATAGATTTATAAAGAAAATTGTGTATTCAACTAATGAAGGATATCAAAATTAGACAGCGACAATATTTTGACCATGTAAAAAAAGACATAACACTTTACTGAAGACCACAATAGAAGGCAGATTTTAAGGTAATCGTGCAAGAGGATGATAGCGCTATAAGTGAGAAAATACCATCAAGACAAGAGACAGGAAAGTGTCTATCAGAGTGTACCATCAAGATAAGAGACAAGAATGAGTCTATCAGAGTGTACATCAAGACAAGAGACAGGAAAGAGTCTTTCAGAGTGCACCATCAAAACAAGAGACAGGAAAGTGTCTATCAGAGTGCACCATCAAGACAAGAGACAGGAAAGTGTCTATCAGAGTTGTCGTAGATTTTTGATAGGGGAATTAAGACTTGGGTTGGTCCCTTCTGAATAGATTAGAATAAGTGATAGTCACAGTGAAAGATGATAATAGAAATAGATTTCCACGAGTGAGGTGGTAGAATGTGATAGAGGCTGTCTCTGAAATCGAGAAAATCTTCTCTCTTTCAGCCTATCTTCTACGACAGATTTAGAGGTGTCAGACAGTCTAAACATATATATATATATATATATATATATATATATATTAAATATATATCTCCACTCACGTGCACACACACATAAGACGACAGTTAGACGTACAGACGTGGGAAAACTATAACAAATGATTATACAGACATTTTGGGAACGAGCTGACAGATACGCTGATTAAGTTTAAATGGATTTTTTAATTATCAGAAAATTTCTTCACAACACATAAAATAATTACATCGAGCATATACACATAGTTATAGAGTCAAAGGATGGCTACAAGAATAATAGACCCATTAGTATGATCCTTTCCCTCGATGTTTAGCCCACAGTCCTGTTAGAAGAAAAGATGATAGCCCCAAAGGGTCACGGATACATCTGCTGTAGTCTAATAAATTTCCTTTTTTTTAAAGGCATGAACAGACTTTGCTATTAGTATGATCTATCCTAAGGAAAATATTGTTAGCAACAAAACGTGCATAAAAGAAATGGGTGCCAAAATACAACAATAAAGGAATCACTCAGTCCTGCATTCTCTCTATTGATTCAGCCGTGATCACGTGCTTTCATGCGTACTTACAGCTTTGGTAGCAACTTCTGGAAACACATTTTTTAGGACATGCATATACAGAATCTTCAATGGTAGCCGTGGCCAAGACAACCCCTGTTCCAAAAAGACGGGTTGAATTTACTGCTTCAGGGAACGTTATCTTGGTTCTACTTATTTTAGGATATCTGGTTCTGTCACATTAAAATTGTCCAGGCACGAACGTTAACAGCGAGCACAGTGTAAATAGCTTAGGTTTCTAGTAATGAGGAATGTCAGGTCGGGTGCCTTATCTCAGTATAGGAATCTAGTTGATCACACCACCACTGGTCAAAACTACGTCGGAATGTTACTGATAGTGATATTTACGTGCCACAAGAGCTGAAAATGTACTTGAGAGTTTGTGAAGAAATATGATGGCTCAAAGGCACCGTATAAGCATTTAGTCATTAAAAAAACCCGTTAGTGAGAGTTGTACTCTGTCTATTCATGGGGACACACACACTGTCAGACAGATGTTAACTTGTAAACCCACGTGGTTAAAGGTAAAATGTTTCTTCTCTCAATTGTACTCAAACGCTGGCAAAGTTGGGTCACCCCAGTTTTACTGAATAAAGAAAAACAACATATAAAATACTATACATACTATGTACTCGGATATAACTTACATTATCAACTGCAAGCGGAGGCTTGACTTATCGTTTAAAACCTTCCCTTGAAATATGTTATATTCATAAAAACAATCATCATGAATTAGAAATACATACGTATTTCGTCAATACTCAGTGATGAATCTGTGCAGTTATAAGTTAGTTTTACAATATTCTCGACTAAGCAGTTAAATTGAATTATTTTATAGCTGCATGAGTTTTTAAGCTAGAAATTATAATTTATCCTGCTTTCCACTGAAACACGTCAGCTAGAGAATATAACAGACTTATATTTAATTCCTCTGCACAAAAAAACTAGTGAAATATAATAAGCGATTTAACACTTTCACAAGAGTGATTACTCGCAAAACTAGATTATATTTACCTCAACACAGAACTACTAAGAACTAAACCACTTCGACCAACTAAATGCCATCTTCTATCAACAGAGATTTTTAGGAACTGAACGTAGGTTGTTCAAGTCTTGACTGCGAAGTTATTGAGTGAATGAAATTTAAAACTCCGGTTAAGATATATGAAATAGACAAAGGATCCCACATTATTTTGAAACCCCCCCTCCCCACCATCCCTCGACTTTCCCTCTCCTCTTAACACTTACGTTAAACCAAGAGACTGTCAAAACCTGCCACTTCGCGTCTATAACACCTCCGTCTAAGAAACTGGCCGTAGAGTGCCGTGTCAGATGGAAATGCTAGACCCTATGTCTCATTTCTGGGCAATGCATGGGGCGCCGTTCACACCTCAAGAACTCAGCCGAAAACCGCTGTGTCCGGTGAAAAATGTAGCGGTAGGTCTCATTAGATGGCAGTTCCCACATCTCACCGAGCAATTTAGCCGTAAAAGCTACGTGTCAGATGGAAATACCAGACAATATGTCTGCCATCATGTCTGACTGGACGAATAATCACATTATTAGTTACCATGACATATTATGCAATAAATGCGTTTCCAATGTGAGACCAGAACGGCAAAGTCAGAATGGGAAAAATAATATTTTTCGCAAACGAACAAATGCGAAAAACACAGGAAAAGGATAAAAGAGCGATAATAAAGTAGAGGACACGGGTAGAAAAAAGAAAAGAATGTAGAAAATTTATTGATCATAAATCTCTATGCGACAGAACGTCCCCCATTTAAGATATGAAAGTACTCCATGTCTACGTTATGGAAATAAATTTCATATATCCGTAGCTTCATGGTGTCTGTCCTTTTCCCTCTCATCTCCAACCTCCGTCTCTCACTCCAATTCCTACTCAAATCTACTCCCAAAGTTTCCTTTCTCTGGAATGTCTCCCATGCGCGCTTCAAAGAGCGTCACCTCTTTTGACATTTTTGAAAGATTCCGTGTGATTGCAGTGGAATTTCCCTTTCACTAACGTTATCTTCGTCAATTTTGGCGATCGTCAGGAGATGTTTGGTGGTCAGCACCAGTCTGTCTAAGAATTTCTTTAACAGATTTAAATGGAAAACCTTCTCCTTTCCTTCAATAGAGATCTGGTAGTTAGCCTTAGAAATCTTTTTCAGGACGGTAAACGGCCCTTGCCACCCGATCCTCAGTTAGTTGTTTCCGGTAGGGAGTAACACCAAAAATTTCTCTCCTGCTTGTAGTTCTCTCTCTTTCGCGACTTTCCTGTATCGATTAGCGTGCTTTGTGCGTGCTCGCTTAAAGTTGGTCGTTGCTAGATCCCATCCTAGTTTCAACCTATCGTTTAAATCCGACACATATTTACTTGCTGAAACCACTGTCTCATCCGCCTTCTGGTCTGTCAGCGACCAAAGTAAGACTTCGTGCGGGCCCTTAATGGGTCTGCAGAATAAAAGCGTGACTGGCGGAAATAATGTGGACGTATGAGGAGATTCTCTGTAGCCAAATAAAGCTGCAGGAATACAAAGATCCCAATCGTCAGGTTTCACTTGTGCCAGTTTACTTAGCATCATGTTGAGGTTTCCGTTAACACGTTCTACTAACCCATTTCTGGCCAGAGTGTAAGGCTTAGTGTAGATGTGCTGGTCCCTCTAGATCTTAACAATCTCATCCATCAACAGGTTCGGTATGGAGATCCGTTATCCGTCAACACTTGCTGAGGGAATCCCAACCGAGTGAAAATCTGCACTAGGGCTTCTGCGACATGCTTGGCATCTGCGCATGTTAGCGGGATAGCTTCTGCCCATAAAGTGCATGTGTCGACTAAGGTCACGATAAACCTGTTCCGTCTTTTAGTCCTTTCTAGTTGTCGCATAGGAATTATGATCAATAAATTTTCTATATTATCTTCTATTTTCTACCCGTGTCCTCTATTTTATTATCGCTCTTTCATCCTTTTTCCTGTATTTTTCGCATTTCGTTCGTTTGCGAAAAATATTTTCTTTTCCATCCTAACTTTACCGTTTTCCTTTCTCATACTGACTAGTAACCTTATTACATAACGTGTCAGTCCCTGCTCGAGCGTATAGTGTTAGAATACGGTCTGGTCAGACACAGAAAGCAGACAGGTGTCTATACTGCTCTCATGACACAGCGCTCTTGGGCTAGATTCTCGACATAAACGTGTGAGAAGTCACTCTGTCAGACATGATGAGGAGACATATAGTCTGGGTTTTTCCATGACACTCACGCTCCATGGCCAGTTTTTGGCATAAGGTGCGAAGACGCACGTTTTGGCAGTTATGATCTAGCGTCTAAGGTACGTAGGTGTTAAGGAAAGGGGAGGCTTTTGCGTGGTTTTGGAAATAGCACTCATCTTTGTCCGTTTCATAGATATTAACCAGAGTTTGAAACTAGATTTTCATTCTTACTCCTAAATCTGCAGTAGACAGATCGCCAGGCTAGAAGAATATCTTGTGTATTGAAAAGTCTTTAGTTTCTGGGCAACAATTTGCCGTGTTCTAGACTACCATATTATTGAATGATTCTATACTGTTTAAAAAAAAAAAGAAACGCATAGCTATCCGAGTGCGCGTTTTTATGAGTTTGTAAGTAAAATTTGGTGCTAGGGTATATAAAAACCAGCCTCCAATATTCTTTACAGTGTCAAATGCACGTGTTGACCTGAATTGCGTTCGTTTTTGTAATAGTTACAACGCAGTGGTCAATAGTGTTTATGACGCAATTTTTGACGACAGCTCATGTTGCGCGCACGTGAAAGCAACAAAATTTGGGGTGAACACTATTCACTGACAACGCAACTGAAATCCTATAAAAGGATAACGCTACACACACAAAAAAAATTCAGTTCATTTTCAAGCAGACATTTATGGCGTATCTATCGATAAATTTAAGGAACATTGCTATTGGCCGACTGCATGCAGGCGAAAGTCAAAGTCAGGTTGCCAGGCATCTAAACGTGCATCAGAGTACCATCAGTCGACTTTGGCACCGGTTCCAAGCCACTGGCTCAGTTGAAGACCGGCATCGCAGAGTGACAACAGCAGCAGAGGATCGCTTTATTCGGCTTCGTCACCTCAGAGACAGGTTTACAACAGCTTCCTCAACTGCCCAGTCATTGCCTGCAGGACGTCATGGTTCTGATCAAACAGTCCGGAATAGACTGCATGACGCTGGACTTTGGGCACAACGACCTCACTGAGGACCTGCCCTTACGCGCCGCCATCGCCAAAATCGACTTCTTTGGGCCAAGCAGCATCGTCCCTGGGCAGCTGACAATCAATGGAGACGTGTCTGGTTTAGTGATGAATCTTTCTTTTTGTTGCAGCGTCATGATAGACGGCGTAGGGTCTACCGTAGGCGAAATGAACGTTTTGTCCAAAATTGCGTTGATGAAGCTCCGCCGCACGGTGGTGGAGGTGCAATGGTGTGGGGAATGATCAGTTACAACGGAAAGAGTCAATTGGTGTACATTGAAGGAGGCTTGAATGCGCAACGATGCGTCAATGAAATTCTTCGACCCCATGTCCTTCCACTTTTGGCCGCCCAAAGATCTGTGTTTCAACAGGACAACGCCAGACCCCATTGTGCACGGTTGACCACGCACTTCCTGACTGCGAACAACATTCTCACCCTTCCCTGGTCATCCCTGTCTCCAGACATGAGTCCGATTGAGCACCTGTGGGATGAGCTGCATAGACGTGTTTGTCGCCGAGACGTTGCTCCAGCCAATTGTCGTGATCTGTTTCAGGAAGAGTGGGCAGCCATCCCACAGGCCCACATCAGACGTCTGATCGCATCAATGCCCAGGAGATGCCAGTCGCTGATCGATGCAAGAAGAGGCCACACACCATACTAACGGGAAAGCCCGTACGCCAAAAAACTCTCGTGACCCAGATGCAAAACAACTGTCAATTGATTGGTTGAACCCTAAGGTATTCTTAAGTGCAATTTGAACAATTAACTCATTAAATTAAAAACGTTATTGAATGTCAAAATTATGGCTATGTGTGTGTCTTCAGTAGCTATGCGTTTCTTTTTTTTGAATAGTATAGTTCGTGGTATTAATCTGTAGTTCCGTGCGGAGGTAAATATTATATATTAGATATCTAGTATTTTGTGAAGTGTTTAAAGTGTAAAATCGCCTATTTCATTTTCACTAGTTCTTTTGTGCAGAGAGAATTAAAATATAGTCTGTATTATTTTCTAGTGACGTGTTTCAGTGGAAAGCAGAATAAAGTATAATTTCTAGCTTAAAACCAGGTAGCTATAAGGAATTAAATTTAACTGCTAAATAATCAGACGAGAATATATTTTAAAATTAACTTATAACTGAAATGCTACATCAGTGAGTATTGACGGGATACGTATGTATTCCTAATTCATGATGATTGATTTTATGTATATAACTTATTTTACGGGAAGTTTTAAATGATAAGTCTAGCTATACGCTTGCAGTTTAAAAAATGTAAGTTACAACGAGTACCTAGTATGTATAATTATTTTATATGTGTTTTTTTCCTTTATTCAGTGAATACTGGGGTTAACCCAAACTTTGCCAGCGTTAAGTACTGATGAGTGATATCTGTGAAGAACTAAAACATTGTCATTAAAAGCCTTGGTGCATAATCTTTACAAGTACTCGAAAGGTTAAATGAAGTAACAGGCCTATCGCGCCATATTTAATTCTTCCTGAGAAACAACTCAAGTACATTTTTAGCCTGTGTGGCAAGTAACATACTAACGTCAGTAACATTCCGACGGAGTTTTGACTAGTGATGAGGTGACCAAATATAGTCCTATCCTGAAAGTAGACACCGATCTGACATTCCTCAATTCTAGAAACCTAAGCTATTGACACTGTGCTCGTTGTTAATGTTCGTGCCTGGTCAATTTTAATGTGACCTAAACAGACATCCGAAAATATAAGAACACCCAAGGAATCGTTCCCTGAAGCAGAGAATTCATCCCGTCTTTTTGGAACTGGGAATTTCTTGGTCAAAGACTGCCATTGACGATTCTGTATGTGAATGTCCTAAAAATTGTGTTTCCAGAAGTGGCTATCAAAACTGTGAGTATGAACAAATGCACGTGATCACGGCTGAATGAATAGAGTGAATGCAGGACTGAGTGATTTCTTTATTGTTGTAATTTGGCACCCATTTTGCTGTCTTAACTTCTTTATGCAAGTATTGCTAACCATATTTCCCTTAAAATAGAGCAGAGATATCAAGTCTGTCCGTACCTTAAAAGGGGGAAATATTAGATCAAATCATATGTATCTGTGACTCTTTGGGCTATCATCTTTCTCCTAACGGGACTGTTGGCTAAACATCGAGGAAAGATCATAACTGTGGGTCTATCATTTCTTGTAGCAATTCCTTGATTTTTTAATGACTATTTGTATATGCTTGATGTAATATTTTATGTTGTGATAGAAGTTTTATTAAGATAATTAAAATTTCTCGAGAACTTAATCAGCGCGTTGGTCATCTCGTTCCAAATTATCCGTATAATCATTGTTATAGTTTCCCACGTCTGTACGTCTAACTGTCGTCTTGTATGTGCGTGCACGTGAGTGGATAGAACTATATATATGTGTAATATATATGTGTTTAGACTGTCTGACTCCTCTAAATCTGTCGTAGAAGATAGGTGAAAGAGAGAAGATTTCTCGATTTCAGAGACAGCCTCTATCACAGTCTACCATCTCACTCGCGGAAATCTATTGCTATTACTATCTCTCACTGTGACTATCACTTATTCAAATCTAATCAGAAGGGACCAACCCAAGTCTTAATTCTCCTATAAAAAATCTACGACAAATGTGGTCTCGTCCGAAGGATTTTTTTTTTTAACTTAGAATGTGGTCTCGTCCGAAGGATTTTTGACGAGTACGACAAATGTGGACTCGTCTAACGGGATTTTGAATTTGGAATTGGAAGACGAGACGGCAAATATCAGCTCGTCTGTAATTTTCTTTATTCTGATATAGAGTAAGAGTGTGATGTCTTGTGAGTTGTTATATCTTTAAAAATAATTTATCCCCTAGACTAAACGATCTGTTTATGGGCGTGCTGACCACACAACTAATAATTGTTTTTCCACAGCATTTTGAGTAATATACATTTGAGTTACAGGTTAATTTTGTCGGAATATATGTTAATTACTGATTTTGTAATACTAAACGCTGGTAAAGTTTGTGAGTGTATAACATTCACAGGGTGCTGAAGAAGTAGGTGTTTGAGCTAAGCTAAGGAGTGCGTTCAGGCAATTACGTCCTGCTAATTGCCTCCCTTACCCTAACTGTTTTCAGGTGTAAACTTGATAGTGGATTTTAAATTAAGGGGATTTTTGTTTCTTCCTTAAATATTTTTGCAATAATTATTTTGTTTCCACTGTAGCAACGTATGTTTCAGTGAGTAATCTTAACTACCATTTATTTGGCGTAATCGTCTGCATTAGGTGCCTTACTGCCGATTAATAGCAGCGATAGTTAGATACTTTATTATTTTGCAGGAAGTATCCCAGGTTAAAGTACATCATCTTTTGTTTTGGTATTTTCTCGCAACTGGTAGGAACCAGTGTATCCTTTTCCTACTTTCTTTCTCGACTAGTCTCAGTCACTGACTTATTATGGCAGAAAGGGTGAAGCTTAGGCAAATCCTCAGAGACGAAGCGAGAGAAAACGGTTTGGAAGGCGAAGAAGCGAAAGCGTTTGTCAGTGACGAACTGGAAAGATATGATGCGGAGAGGAAAGCAGCCGAAGCTAGAGAGCAGAGGAAGATGGACGAGGTAATGGAAATTCGCAGGGCGAACGAAAGAGAGAAGGAGAGACGGCAGGAGGAAAGGGAGAAGGAGAGACAGCATTTGGAAAGAGAAAATGAGCAACGACGACAGCATGAGTTAGCTCTTAAAACTCTAGAATTCCAAAGTCGTGGTGCTGCCTCTACCTCCAGCAATGGAGAGTCTTCTCCTCATTCTTCCTTAACTGATCCTTCTAACACTCAATCTCTTCAACTCAACGCTATGTCTTTCACTCTTGAGCCTTTCCCTTGTCCTAATGAGAAGATTGACACATGGTTGGAAAAATTTGAGAAAATTGCAACTCTGTACGGTTTAGAGAGGTCGCGTTGGAATATGAAACTTTCCCAGGCCCTAAAAGGTTCTGCTTATGATGTTTACTCTAAACTGGAAAGTAGCCAACAAGACAACTACGACTTGTTGAAGAAATCTTTGCTTGAGCGCTTTGAAATGAATGCGCGAAAGTTTTTGCAACTGTTTCGCAACAGCAGGAAAGAGAGCTCTGAAACTTTTCAGCAGTTGTCTTCCCGTCTAAAGGGATACTTGACAAAGTGCCTTGAGCTCTCGCAGCTCCCCTCTACCTATGAAGGTCTGAAGGAATTTGTTATAACAGAACAAATAAAGAACACTTTGTCTGCGGACACCCGAAGATTTTAGCTGACCAAGGCGCAGAAAAGCTTGAAGACATTTTGGAAAAGTCTGAGCGTTATCACAATGCGCTGGCTGAACTACCTGCCCCAAAACGTAAACCGACAGAAGAGCATTTTCGAAAGAATAATCTAGACCAATCTTCTCATGCTTCTAATCAGAATAACCACAGAGAAACTGGACCTCAAACCCCCCCCCCCTTAAAAATCCAAGTTCTACAAAAACAAGTATTCCAACCACAGTAAACAGTCTGATCAACCCGACCGCCCTTCATGGCAGCGCAGCCAGAAAGAACAAGGCGGCAAAGGGAGAACCACTGAGCACGGGACAAATAATCAGAGTGAGCGCACTGAGTCTAAACGCATCGGATGCTTACTAACAGTCTCGCAAGGCGAAATTATTGACAGTGATTCCCAACCTGTTGGGGATACACCCTCAACGCGAGGTACTGTTATTTTGAAAGGTTCTCAAACTTTTTGTTTATTTGACACGGGGCTTTCTTTTGATTGCATTGTTGCCAGAAACCTGGTTAAACCCGGTCAAGAGACAGGAGAGACCGTCCAACTTTGTGGAGTTTTTAAGAGTGAGGCACCTACAGCGCTTCCCATCGCATTGGTGGAGATACACTCTGACTTTGACAGAGGTGTGATCAAAGCGGCTGTTATGGATGATCCCATCTACCCAGTCATACTTGGCGGTAGATACGTGTTTATGGGAAAACCGAAAGAGCCGATTGTGGCAGCAGTAACTACAAGAGGGCAAACCAAGAAGGAACGGGAGCCTGCGCTTAATTTGTTACCTAGGGAACTTAAAGAAGCGCAACAAAAGGACCCTACTTTAGCACCCTGCTTTAGGAAACTGCCCATGGCTAAGGAACCCAGACAGCACGAGGACATTTTTTCTAAGGATGAAGTACTTTATCGCAGAACGGGCAAGCATGACCAAGGTTACAATCAGCTCCTAGTACCGAAACAGTACAGAAGCCAAATCCTAGAAATGGGGCACTCTCTTCCCATCAGCGGACATATGGGACAGAACGCCACAAACCAATGGATAACCACTCATTATTGGTGGCCAGGAGTAAATACTGATATTATCAGGTATGTCAAATCCTGTGCCCAGTGCCAACGTGTACCACCCAAGCAACGGGCAACCCCAGTCTCTTTGGGTGAAATGCCAATAGTTGGAACACCATTCGAACGGGTTGTGATCGACATTTTAGGACCCTTAGAAAGGACTAAAAGAAGGAACAGGTTTATCCTGGCCTTAGTCGATACATGCACTTTATGGGCAGAAGCTATCCCACTAACATGCGCAGATGCTAAGCATGTCGCAGAAGCCCTCGTGCAGATTTTCACTCGGTTGGGATTCCCTCAGCAAGTGTTTACGGATAACGGATCTCCTTACCGAAACCTGTTGATGGATGAGATCGTTAAGATCTCGAGGACCCAACACATCTACACTAAGCCATATACTCCGGCCGGAAATGTGCTCGTAGAACGTGTTAACGGAAACCTCAACATGATGCTAAGTAAACTGGCACAAGTGAAACCTGACGATTGCGATCTTTGTATTCCTGCAGCTTTATTTGGCTACAGAGAATCTCCTCATACGTCCACAGGATTTCCGTCAGCCACGCTTTTATTCGGCAGAACTATCAAGGGGCCGCTTGAAGCCTTACTTTGGTCGCTGACAGACCAGAAGGCTGATGAGACAGTTGTCTCAGCAAGTAAATATGTGTCGGATTTAAAGGAAAGGTTGAAACTAGGATCGGACCTAGCAACGACTAACTTTATGCGAGCATGCATAATGTACGCTAACCGATACAGGAAAGTCGCGAAAGAGAGAGAACTGGAAGCAGGAGAGAAAGTTTTGGTGTTACTCCCTACCGGGAACAACCAACTGAGAATCGGATGGCAAGGGCCGTTTACCATCCTGAAAAAGATTTCTAAGGCTAACTACCAGATCTCTATTGAAGGAAAGGAGAAGGTTTTCCATTTAAATCTGTTAAAGTGATATTTGGAAAGACCGGTGCCGACCTCCGAACATCTCCTGACGATCGCCAAAATTGACGAAGATGACGTTAGTGGCAGAGAAATTCCACTGCAAGCACACGTAATCTTTCAAAAATATCAAAAGCGGCGACGCTCTTTGAAGCGCGCATGGGAGACATTCCAGAGAAAGGAAACTTTGGGAGTAGACTTGAGTAGGAATAAGAGAGAGATGGAGGAGGAAGATGAGAGGAAAGAGGACAGACACCCTGAAGCTACGGATATAGGAAATTTATTTCCATAACGTAGACATGGAGTGCTTCCATATCTTAAAGGGGGGACGTTCTGTCACATAGGAATTATGATCAATAAATTTTCTATATTCTCTTCTTTTTTCTACCCGTGTCCTCTATTTTATTATCGCTCTTTCATCCTTTTCCCTGTATTTTTCGCATTTCGTTCGTTTGCGAAAAATATTTTCTTTTCCATCCTAACTTTACCGTTTTTCTTTCTCATACTGACTAGTAACCTTATTACATAACGTGTCAGTCCCTGCACGGGCGTATAGTGTTAGTATACGGTCTGGTCAGACACAGAAAGCAGACAGGTGTCTATACTGCTCTCATGACACAGCGCTCTTGGGCTAGATTCTCGACATGAACGTGTGAGAAGTCACTCTGTCAGACATGATGAGCAGACATATAGGCTGGGTTTTTCCATGACACTCACGCTCCACGGCCATTTGTTGGCGTAAGGTGCGAAGACGCACGTTTTGGCAGTTATGAGCTAGCGTCTAAGGTACATAGGTGTTAAGGAAAGGGGAGGCTATTGTGTGGTTATGGAAATAGCATTCATCTTTGTCCGTTTCATAGATATTAACCAGAGTTTGAAACTAGATTTTCATTCTTACTCCTAAATCTGCAGTAGACAGATCGCCAGGCTAGATGAATATCTTGTGAATTGAAAAGTCTTTAGTTTCTGGGCAACAATTTGCCGAGTTCTAGACTACCATATTATTGAATGATTCTAGTTCGTGGTATTAATCTGTAGTTCTGTGCGGAGATAAATATTATATATTAGATATCTAGTATTTTGTGAAGTGTTTAAAGTGTAAAATCGCCTATTTCATTTTCACTAGTTCTTTTGTGCAGAGAGAATTAAAATATAGTCTGTATTATTTTCTAGTGACGTGTTTCAGTGGAAAGCAGAATAAAGTATAATTTCTAGCTTAAAACCAGGTAGCTATAAGGAATTAAAATTAACTGCTAAATAATCAGACGAGAATATATTTTAAAATTAACTTACAACTGAAATGCTACATTAGTGATTATTAATGGGATACGTATGTATTCCTAATTCATAATGATTGATTTATGTATATAACTTATTTTACGGGAAGTTTTAAATGATATGTCAGGCTATACGCTTGCAGTTTAAAAAATGTAAGTTACAACGAGTACCTAGTATGTATAATTATTTTATATGTGTTTTTTCCTTTATTCAGTGAATACTGGGGATAACCCAAACTTTGCCAGCGTTAAGTACTGATGAGTGGTATCTGTGAAGAACTAAAACTTTGTCCTTAAAAGCCTTGGTGCATAATCTTTACAAGTACTCGAAAGGTTAAATGAAGTAACAGGCCTATCGCGCCATATTTAATTCTTCCTGAGAAACAACTCAAGTACATTTTTAGCCTGTGCGGCAAGTAACATATTAACGTCAGTAACATTCCGACGGAGTTTTGACTAGTGATGTGGTGACCAAATATAGTCCTTTCCTGAAAGTAGACACCAATCTGACATTCCTCAATTCTAGAAACCTAAGCTATTGACACTGTGCTCGTTGTTAATGTTCGTGCCTGGTCAATTTTAATGTGACCTAAACAGACATCCGAAAATATAAGAACACCCAAGGAATCGTTCCCTGAAGCAGAGAATTCATCCCGTCTTTTTGGAACTGGGGATTTCTTGGTCAAAGACTGCCATTGGCGATTCTGTATGTGAATGTCCAAAAATTGTGTTTCCAGAAGTGGCTATCAAAGCTGTGAGTATGAACAAATGCACGTGATCACGGCTGAATGAATAGAGTGAATGCAAAACTGGGTGATTTCTTTATTGTTGTAATTTGGCACCCATTGTGCTGTCTTAACTTCTTTATGCAAGTATTGCTGACCATATTTCCCTTAAAATAGAGCAGAGATATCAAGTCTGTCCATACCTTAAAAGGGGGAAATCATTGACCAAATCATATGTATCTGTGACTCTTTGGGCTATCATCTTTCTCCTAACGGGACTGTTGGCTAAACATCGAGGAAAGATCATAACTGTGGGTCTATCATTTCTTGTAGCAATTCCTTGATTTTTTAATGACTATTTGTATATGCTTGATGTAATATTTTATGTTGTGATAGAAGTTTTATTAAGATAATTAAAATTTCTCGAGAACTTAATCAGCGCGTTGGTCAGCTCGTTCCAAATTTTCTGTATAACCTGTCGTCTTGTATGTGCGTGCACGTGAGTGGATAGAAATATATCTGTAATATACATACATATATATATATATATATATATATATATATATATATATATATATATATATATATATATATATATTTAGACTGTCTGACTCCTCTAAATCTGTCGTAGAAGATAGGTGAAAGAGAGAAGATTTCTTGATTTCAGAGACAGACTCTATCACAGTCTACCATCTCACTCGCGGAAATCTATTGCTATTACTATCTCTCACTGTGACTATCACTTATTCAAATCTAATCAGAAGGGACCAACCCAAGTCTTAATTCTCCTATAAAAAATCTACGACATTAGTTGTCCTAAAATGTCGATCACTACCCGTTCAAATGGTGTTCCCATTATTGGCATTTCACCTAAAGAGACTGGAAGTGTCCGTTGCTTGGGTGGTACACGTTGGCACTGGGCACAGGATTTGACATACCTGATAATGTCAGTATTTACTCCTGGCCATCAATAATGAGTGGTTATCCGTTGGTTTGTGGCGTTCTGTCCCATATGTCCGCTGAAGGGAAGAGAGTGCCCCATTTCTAGGATTTGGCTTCTGTACTGTTTCGGTACTAGGAGCTAGTTGTAACCTTGGTCAGGCTTGCCCGTTCTGCGATAAAGTACGCCATCCTTAGGAAAAATGTCCCCGTGCTGTTTGGGTTCCTTAGCCATGGGCAGTTTCCTAAAGCTGGGTGCCAAAGTAGGGTCCTTTTGTTGCGCTTCTTTAAGTTCCATAGGTAACAAATTAGGTGCAGGCTCCCGTTCCTTCTTGGTTTGCCCTCTTGTAGTTACTGCTGCCACAATCGGCTCTTCAGGTTTCCCAATAAACACGTATCTACCGCCAAGATTACCGGGTAGATGGGGTCATCCATAACAGCCGCTTTGATCACGCCTCTGACAAACTCAGAGTGTATCTCCACCAATGCGATGGGAAGCGCTGTAGGTGCATCACTCTTAGAGACTCTACAAAGTTGGACGGTCTCTCCTGTCTCTTGACCGGGTTTAACCAGGTGTCTGGCAACAACGCAATCAAAAGAAAGCGTCGTGTCAAATAAACAAAAAGTTTGAGAACCGTTCAAAATAACAGTACCTCGCGTTGAGGGTTTCTCTCCCTCAGGTTGGGAATCACTGTCAATAATTCCGCCTTGCGAGACTGTTAGCAAGCATCCGATGCGTTTAGGCTCAGTGTGCTCGCCCTGATCATTAGTCCCGTGCGCAGGGGTTTTCCCTTTGTCACCTTGTCCTCGCTGGCTGCGGTGCCATGAAGAACGGTTGGGTTGATCAGACTGTTGACTGTGGTTGGGGTACTTGTTTCAGTAGAACTTGGATTTTTCAGGAAGGGGTTTTTGAGGTCCAGTTTCTCTGTGGTTATTCTTATTAGAAGCATGAGAAGATTGGTCTAGATTATTCTTTCGAAAATGCTCTTCTGTCGGTTTACGTTTTGTGGCCGGCAGTTCAGCCAGCGCATTTTGATAACGCTCAGACATTTCCAAAATGTCTTCAAGATTTTCTGCACCCTGCGCAGCTAAAAATCTCCAGTATCAGCAGACAAAGTGTTCATTATTTGTTCTGTTATAACAAATTCCTCAAGACCTTCATAGGTAGAGGGGAGCTGCGAGAGCTCAATGCACTTTGTCAAGTATCCATTCAACCGAGACGAGAACTGCTGAAAAATTGCAGAGCTCTCCTTCCTGCTGTTGCGAAACAGTTGCAAAAATTTGCGAGCATTCATTTCAAAGCGCTCCAGTAACGCTTTCTTCAACACATCATAGTTGTCTTGTTGGCTGCTTTCCAGTTTGGCGTAAACATCATACGCACTGCTTTTCAGCGCCTGAGAAAGCTTCATATTCCAACGCGACCTCTCTAAACCGTACAGAGTTGCAATTTTCTCAAATGTTTCTAAATACGTGTCAATCTTCTCATTAGGACAAGGGAAAGATTCTAGCGCAAAAGACATAGCAGTGAGGTGAGTAGATTGAGTGCTAGAAGGATCCGTTAAAGAAGAATGAGGAGAAGACTCTCCATTGCTGGAGGTAGAGGCAGCACCACGACTTTGGAGTTCTAGAGTTTTAAGAGCCAACTCATGCTGTCGTCGCTGCTCATTTTCTCTTTCCTCGTGCTGCATCCTGCGAATTTCCATTTCCTCATCCATCTTCCTCTGCCCTTTAGCTTCAGCTGCTTTCCTCTCCGCATCATATCTCTCAAGTTCGTCCCTGACAAAAGCTTTCGCTTGTTCTCCGTCCAAACCTTCTTCTCTTGCCTCGTCCCTGAGGATCTGCCTAAGCTTCGCCCTCTCTGCCATTGTAAATCAGTGACTGAGACTAGTCGAGAAAGAAAAGAAGAAAAAGGATATACTGGTTCCTACCACTTGTGAGAAAATACCAAACAAAAAGATGATATATTTTACCCTGGGATACCTCCTCCTATGATATAATGTCTAACTATCGCTGCTATTAATTGGCAATAAAGCACCTAATGCAGACGACTACGCCAAATAAATGGTAGTTAAGATTACTCCCTAAAAAAATAAGTTGCTACAGTGGAAACAAAATAATTATTACAAAAAATTTAAGGAGAAAAAAAATTCCCTTAATATTAAGTCCACTACAAGTTCACCCCTGAAGACAGTTAGGGTAAGGGAGGCAATTTATAGGACGTAATTGTCTGAACGCACTCCTTAGCTTAGCTCAAACACCTACTTCTTCAGAACCCTGTGACTGTTAGACAATCGCAAACTTTACCAGCGTTCAGTATTACAAAATCAATAATTAACATATATTCCGACAAAATCAACCTGTTACTCCAATGTATATTAATCAAAATGCTGTGGAAAAACAATCATTAATTGTGTGGTCAGCACGCCCATAAACAGATCGATTGTCTAGTGGATAAATTATTTTTTTTAAAGATATAAAAACTCACAAGACATCACACTCTTACTCTATATCAGAATAAAGAAAATAAATCCTGCAGACGAGCTGATATTATTATTTGCTCAAGGACTAGAGTTCAATTCCAGGAAAACGAGCCGCCATTCTGTCGTATCGTTTTCCTGTTTAAGTTCAAAATCCCGATAGACGAGACCCATTCTGTCGTAGATTTTTGATAGGGCAATTAAGACTTGGGTTGGTCCCTTCTGAATAGATTAGATAGTCACAGTGAGTGATGATAATAGAAATAGATTTCCACGAGTGAGATGGCAACATGTGATAGAGGCTGTCTCTGAAATCGAGGAAATCTTCTCTCTTTCATCCTATCTTCTACGACATATTTAGAGGAGTCAGACAGTCTAAACACACACACATATATATCTCCACTCACATACACACACACATAAGACGACAGTTATACGTACAGACGTGGGGAACTATAACAAATTATTATACAGATATTTTGGGAACGAGCTGACCGACACGCTGATTAAGTTTAAATGAATTTTTTAATTATCAGAAAATTTCATCACAACACATAAAATAATTACATCGAGCATATACACATAGTTATAGAGTCAAGGGATTGCTACAAGAATAATAGACCCATTAGTATGATCCTTCCCCTCGATGTTTAGCCCACAGTCCTGTTAGAAGAAAAGATGATAGTCCCAAAAGGTCACGGATACATCTGCTGTAGTCTAATAAATTTCCTTTTTTTTTAAGGCATGAACAGACTTTGCTATTAGTATGATCTATCCTAAGGAAAATATTGTTAGCAACAAAACTTGCATAAAAGAAATTGTAAACAGCAAAAATGGGTGCCAAAATACATCAATAAAGGAATCACTCAGTCCTGCATTCTCTCTATTCATTCAGCCGTGATCACGTGCTTTCATGCGTACTTACAGCTTTGGTAGCAACTTCTGGAAACATAATTTTTAGGACATGCATATACAGAATCTTCAATGGTAGCCGTGGCCAAGACAACCCCAGTTCCAAAAAGACGGGTTGAATTCACTGCTTCAGGGAACGTTATCTTGGTTCTACTTATTTTAGGATATCTGGTTCTGACACATTAAAATTTTCCAGGCACGAACGTTAACAGCGAGCACAGTGTAAATAGCTTAGGTTTCTAGTAATGAGGAATGTCAGGTCGGGTGCCTTATCTCAGTATAGGAATCTAATTGGTCACACCACCACTGGTCAAAACTACGTCGGAATGTTACTGATAGTGATATTTACTTGCCACAAGGGCTGAAAATGTACTTGAGAGTTTGTGAAGAAATATGATCTGGCTCAAAGGCACCGTATAAGCATTTAGTCCTTAAAAAACCCGTTAGTGAGAGTTGTACTCTGTCTATTCATGGAGACACATACACTGTCAGACAGATGTTAACTTGTAAACCCACGTGGTTAAAGGTAAAATGTTTCTTCTCTCAATTGTACTCAAACGATGGCAAAGTTGGGTCACCCCAGTTTCACCGAATAAAGAAAAACAACATATAAAATACTATACATACTATGTACTCGGATATAACTTACATTATCAACTGCAAGCGGAGGCTTGACTTATCGTTTAAAACCTTACCGTGAAATAAGTTATATTAATAAAAACAATCATCATGAATTAGAAATACATACGTATTTCGTCAATACTCAGTGATGAATCTGTGCAGTTATAAGTTAGTTTTACAATATTCTCGACTAAGCAGTTAAATTGAATTATTTTATAGCTGCATGAGTTTTTAAGCTAGAAATTATAATTTATCCTGCTTTCCACTGAAACACGTCAGCTAGAGAATATAACAGACTTATATTTAATTCCTCTGCACACAAAAACTAGTGAAATATAATAAGCGATTTAACACTTTCACAAGAGTGATTACTCGCAAAACTAGATTATATTTACCTCAACACAGAACTACTAAGAACTAAACTACTTCGACCAACTAAATGCCATCTTTTATCAACAGAGATTCTTAGGAATCGAACGTAGGTTGTTCAAGTCTTGACTGCGAAGTTATTGAGTGAATGAAATTTAAAACTCCGGTTAAGATATATGAAATAGACAAAGGATCCCACATTATTTCGACCCCCCCCCTTCCCCGTCTTCCCCTTTCCTCTTAACACTTACGTTAAACCAAGAGACTGCCATAACCTGCCACTTCGCGTCTATAACACCTCCGTCTAAGAAACTGGCCGTAGAGTGCCGTGTCAGATGGAAATGCTAGACCCTATGTCTCATTTCTGGGCAATGCATGGGGCGCCGTTCACACCTCAAGAGCTCAGCCGAAAACCGCTGTGTCCGGTGAAAAATGTAGACGGTAGGTCTCATTAGATGGCAGTTCCCACACCTCACCGAGCAACTTAGCCGTACAAGCTACGTGTCAGATGGAAATACCAGACAATATGTCTGCCATCATGTCTGACTGGAGAAATAATCACATTATTCGTTACCATGACATCTTATGCAATAAACGCGTTTCCAGTATGAGACCAGAACGGTAAAGTCAGAATGGGAAAAATAATATTTTTCGCAAACGAACGAATGCGAAAAACACAGGAAAAGGATAAAAAAGAGCGATAATAAAGTAGAGGACACGGGTAGAAAAAGAAAAGAATATAGAAAATGTATTGATCATAAATCTCTATGCGACAAGAGTCCACCATCAAGACAAGAGACAGGAAAGAGTCTATCAGAGTGCACCATCAAGACAAGAGACAGGAAAGTGTCTATCAGAATGCACCATCAAGACAAGAGACAGGAAAGAGTCTATTAGAGTGCACAATCAAGACAAGAGACAGGAAAACGTCTATCAGAGCGTACCATCAAGACAAGAGACAGGAAAGAGTCTATCAGAATGTACCTTCAAGACAAGAGACAGGAAAGAGTCTATCAGAGTGTACCATCAAGACAAGAGACAGGAAAGTGTCTATCAGAGTGCACCATCAAGACAAGAGACACGAACGTGTCTATCAGAGTACACCGTCAAGATAAGAGACAGGAAAGTGTCTATCAGAGTGTACCATCAAAACAAGAGACAGGATAGAGTCTATCAGAGTGTACCATCAAGACAAGAGACAGGAAAATGTCTATCATAGTGCACCATCAAGACAAGAAACAGGAAAGAGTCTATCAGAGTGTACCATCAAGACATGAGACAGGAAAGAGTCTATCAGAGTGTACCATCAATACAAGAGACAGGAAAATGTCTATCAGAGTGCACCATCAAGGCAAGAAACAGGAAAGAGTCTATCAAAGTGTACCATCAAGATATGAGACAGGAAAGAGTCTATAAGAGTGTAACATCAATACAAGAGACAGGAAAGAGTCTATCAGAGTGCACAATCAAGACAAGAGACAGGAAAAAGTCTATCAGAGCGTACCATCAAGACAAGAGACAGGAAAGAGTCTATCAGAATGTACCATCAAGACAAGAGACAGGAAAGAGTCTATCAAAGTGTACCATCAAGACAAGAGACAGGAAAGAGTCTATCAGAGTGCACCATCAAGACAAGAGACAGGAAAGAGTCTATCAGAGTGCACCATCAAGACAAGAGACACGAACGTGTCTATCAGAGTGCACCGTCAAGATAAGAGACAGGAAAGAGTCTATCAGAGTGCACCATCAAGACAAGAGACACGAACGTGTCTATCAGAGTACACCGTCAAGATAAGAGACAGGAAAGTGTCTATCAGAGTGTACCATCAAGACAAGAGACAGGATAGAGTCTATCAGAGTGTACCATCAATACAAGAGACAGGAAAATGTCTATCAGAGTGCACCATCAAGACAAGAAACAGGAAAGAGTCTATCAGAGTGTACCATCAAGACATGAGACAGGAAAGAGTCTATCAGAGTGTACCATCAATACAAGAGACAGGAAAGAGTCTATCAGAGTGTACCATCAAGGCAAGAGACAGGAAAGAGTCTATCAGAGTGCACCATCAAGACAAAAGACAGGAAAGAGTCTATCAGAGTGCACCATCAAGACAAGAGACAGGAGACGTTTGAGACCCCTTGCAGCCTACCTTCGATGTGAAAATGGCACCTGATGATGATGGTGATGATAATGGTGATGATGATGGTGATGATGATGGTGATGATGATGGTAATGGTGATGATGAAGACTATTCCTTAAGAAAGTGATTTTTCTTAAAAAAGGGAAATACCTGTCCAGCCCAAAGTCAGGTTGATAGAGGCCTTGCATGCCTGGAAATCCGTGGTATTTCTGATTCCTGGTTGCTATACAACTAAGTTGGCAGCCGACGGCCTGTGCGAACATAACAGAAAAGGTTAGCTTGACCTCAGAAGAACTAGCTTTTTTGTCATCATTATTATATCCTGACCACATCTTGTCGTTGTACATGGAGCCACCATGACGTCCTGTAGGAGTGGTTTATGTTGTACATGGAGCCACCATGACGTCCTGTAGGAGTGGTTTATGTTGTACATGGAGCCACCATGACGTCATGTAGGAGTGGTTTATGTTGTACATGGAGCCACCATGACGTCCTGTAGGAGTGGTTTATGTTGTACATGGAACCACCATGACGTCCTGTAGGAGTGGTTTATGTTGTACATGGAGCCACCATGACGTCCTGTAGGAGTGGTTTATGTTGTACATGGAGCCACCATGACGTCCTGTAGGAGTGGTTTATGTTGTACATGGAGCCACCATGACGTCCTGTAGGAGTGGTTTATGTTGTACATGGAGCCACCATGACGTCCTGTAGGAGTGGTTTATGTTGTACATGGAGCCACCATGACGTCCTGTAGGAGTGGTTTATGTTGTACATGGAGCCACCATGACAGTTGAGCTACTGGCAGAAAGCGTGGACTTCATCATTCATGACGTCCTGTAGGAGTTGTTTATGTTGTACATGGAGCCACCATGACGTCCTGTAGGAGTGGTTTATGTTGTACATGGAGCCACTATGACAGCTGAGCTACTTGCAGGAAGCCTAGACTTCATCATTCATGACGTCCTGTAGGAGTTGTTTATGTTGTACATGGAGCCACCATGACAGTTGAGCTACTGGCAGGAAGCCTAGACTTCATCATTCATGACGTCCTGTAGGAGTTGTTTATGTTGTACATGGAGCCACCATGACAGTTGAGCTACTGGCAGGAAGCCTGGACTTCATCCTTCATGACGTCCTGTAAGAGTTGTTTATGTTGTACATGGAGCCACCATGACAGTTGAGCTACTGGCAGCAAGCCTGGACTTCATCATTCATGACGTCTTGTAGGAGTTGTTTATGTTGTACATGGAGCCACTATGACAGCTGAGTTACTGGCAGGAAGCCTAGACTTCATCATTCATGACGTCCTGTAGGAGTGGTTTATGTTGTACATGGAGCCACCATGACAGTTGAGCTACTGGCAGGAAGCCTAGACTTCATCATTCATGACGTCCTGTAGGAGTTGTTTATGTTGTACATGGAGCCACCATGACAGTTGAGCTACTGGCAGGAAGCCTGGACTTCATCATTCATGATGTCCTGTAAGAGTTTTTTATGTTGTACATGGAGCCACCATGACAGTTGAGCTACTGGCAGGAAGCCTAGACTTCATCATTCATGACGTCCTGTAAGAGTTTTTTATGTTGTACATGGAGCCACCATGACAGTTGAGCTACTGGCAGGAAGCCTAGACTTCATCATTCATGACGTCCTGTAGGAGTGGTTTATGTTGTACATGGAGCCACCATGACAGTTGAGCTACTGGCAGAAAGCCTAGACTTTATCATTCATGACGTCCTGTAGGAGTTGTTTATGTTGTACATGGAGCCACCATGACAGTTGAGCTACTGGAAGCAAGCCTGGACTTCATCATTCATGACGTCCTGTAGGAGTGGTTTATGTTGTACATGGAGCCACCATGACAGTTGAGCTACTGGCACGAAGCCTAGACTTCATCATTCATGACGTCCTGTAGGAGTGGTTTATGTTGTACATGGAGCCACCATGACAGTTGAGCTACTGGCAGAAAGCCTAGACTTTATCATTCATGACGTCCTGTAGGAGTTGTTTATGTTGTACATGGAGCCACCATGACAGTTGAGCTATTGGCAGGAAGCCTATACTTCATCATTCATGACATCTTGTAGGAGTGGTTTATGTTGTACATGGAGCCACTATGACAGTTGAGCTACTGGCAGAAAGCCTAGACTTCATCATTCATGACATCTTGTAGGAGTTGTTTATACTGTACATGGAGCCACCATGACAGTTGAGCTACAGGCAGGAAGCCTGGACTTCATCATTCATGACATCTTGTAGGAGTGGTTTATGTTGTACATGGAGCCACCATGACAGTTGAGCTACTGGCAGGAAGCCTAGACTTCATCATTCATGACGTCCTGTAAGAGTGGTTTATGTTTTACATGGAGCTACCATGACAGTTGAGCTACTGGCAGAAAGCCTAGACTTTATCATTCATGACGTCCTGTAGGAGTGGTTTATGTTGTACATGGAGCCACCATGACAGTTGAGTTACTGGCAGGAAGCCTGGACTTCATCATTCATGTCATCTTGTAGGAGTGGTTTATGTTGTACATGGAGCCACTATGACAGTTGTGCTACTGGCAGAAAGCCTAGACTTCATCATTCATGACATCTTGTAGGAGTGGTTTATGTTGTACATGGAGCCACCATGACAGTTGAGCTACAGTCAGGAAGCCTGGACTTCAACATTCATGACGTCCTGTAGGAGTTGTTTATGTTGTAGTTTGTTGTACAAGACGAGTGTGCCAACTCCGTGTACAACCTCGTGTTAGTCGTCTGTTACGTCAAGGCTGATGGAGCACCCATGACTAGCCCGAACAACCATTGTCATGTTATATTTTTCTTTTTCTTCGTCTTCTTCTTCTTCTTCTTCTTCGTCTTATTCTTAGTCTTATTCCTGTTCTTCTTCTTCTTCTTTTTCTTGTTCTTCTTTTTTCTTTTTCTTTGTCTTCTTCTTTTGTCTTTTTTAGCGGCTGTAAGAGAATGTGAGTTCAAATGTAAGGGGATCCGCTGCAGTGTTGGCACGTGCTTCATATGCAGAGTAAAGGAAAACGAATGAGTGTATGACTGAATGATTGAATGATTGAATGAGTGAGTTAGTGAGTGAATGATTGTACCAAGTAACCCTAACAGATGAAAAGCAAGACAGAGCTTAAATAGGTTATGTTAATGGCGAGCTAGAACATTGTATTTTCAAGACTAGTGAAACAGCTTCTGTGAGAAGTCACGTGTCCATGTTATATAAAGAGCGGATGACGGAATGATGATGATGAATTCTTCAGCTGATTGTGACTTCGTACAGGAATATGATCAATAGAAAAGACATGGGCGGGTTTCTGCGATTAATAATTGTCACGAAGCATTACCCATGGTACCCTTTTGATAAGATTGTGAGCAATGTAAGCCCCAAGCTTATTCTTCTTCTAGTTGGCTTCTACGACAATGCCAGGGGGGAGCAAATAACACATTTCTTTGTTTGTATCCTCATAGACACGATGGAACTACTCGTGTGATTCTAGTTTAACTGACATTTAAATTGTTTGAAATGTCTGGACTAAGTCATTTCATTTTCAGTCTTACAATGTGCATTTTTTTAAAAACTTAACAGTAAAGAAAAGAAAAGATTGGTCGGAGCTCGGAACGGAGTGGGAGAAGTCACTAATGATAGCGGAGCGTAGCTGGGGTGGAGCAGTTCAACAATTTTATTACTCTAAACTTCTGATTTTAATTGCAACAACCGCAACAGACGCTATTGAAGCCGGAATGAATTATTAATTATTGCTGATGTGTAAATGTTTTCTCTGACAGGTGACAACACAAATTCTTGTTTGGAAAGATTTGCTATCCTGACCTTTGATATTTTGTCCATTTGCATTTCCGTTCCAACTATTTTTTTCTTCTCTCCTTACATCTTTCTTTAATTGCTTTAATGACCTCTTCATGCGGCATCCAGGTTAGACTTTATATTATTGGCTTCTCAGTTGTTTGTTTTTTTTTTTTTACTTTTGTTGTTCTCCAACCAGGATCTTGTTGGTCGTTCAACTTTTAGATCAATTGTATAATATTTATTGTGACATGTGATTGTTTCACTGAGTCCACGTTGTTAGTGCTAAAATCTGCATCCTATGGCTGTGTTACCAGGGCCTGAAACGGGAGAAAATGAACAGTAAATATCCAAGGATATTTGTAAGCAGCAACTAAGGAGAGTTGGGCATGAAGCTGCCTATCTCGCCCTGTAGAAATGTTAAGCAATAAACAATATGGATGTCTACTAAAGAAAATAATGCAGGTCAGCCATCCAGGACAGAAGGAGAAGAGACCTGGAGACGGTCATGAAGGAGATAAAGATGACCTGGAAAGACCTTGACCTGATGGCACGTGACAGGAAGACTTGGCATAAGTTTGTTGCAAGCCTATACTTCTTGGGGAATACAGGATGATGATGATGATGATGATGATGATGGTGTCTTTTAATGCTTTTTTTCTGATAATCTGTTCTTCAGTTACCTCTGTTTTTATTTTCTTATAATCTGTTCTTCAGTTACCTGTTTTTATTTTCTCATAATCTGTTCTTCAGTTACCTCTATTTTTATTTTCTCATAATCTGTTCTTCAGTTACCTGTTTTTATTTTCTCATAATCTGTTCTTCAGTTACCTCTGTTTTTATTTTCTCATAATCTGTTCTTCAGTTACCTGTTTTTATTTTCTCATAATCTGTTCTTCAGTTACCTGTTTTTATTTTCTCATAATCTGTTCTTCAGTTACCTGTTTTTATTTTCTCATAATCTGTTCTTCAGTTACCTGTTTTTATTTTCTCATAATCTGTTCTTCAGTTACCTCTGTTTTTACTTTCTCATAATCTGTTCTTCAGTTACCTGTTTTTATTTTCTCATAATCTGTTCTTCAGTTACCTCTGTTTTTATTTTCTCATAATCTGTTCTTCAGTTACCTTTGTTTTTATTTTCTCATAATCTGTTCTTCAGTTACCTGTTTTTATTTTCTCATAATCTGTTCTTCAGTTACCTGGTTTTATTTTCTCATAATCTGTTCTTCAGTTACCTCTGTTTTTATTTTCTCATAATCTGTTCTTCAGTTACCTCTGTTTTTATTTTCTCATAATCTGTTCTTCAGTTACCTCTGTTTTTATTTTCTCATAATCTGTTCTTCAGTTACCTCTGTTTTTATTTTCTCATAATCTGTTCTTCAGTTACCTGTTTTTATTTTCTCATAATCTGTTCTTCAGTTACCTGGTTTTATTTTCTCATAATCTGTTCTTCAGTTACCTCTGTTTTTATTTTCTCATAATCTGTTCTTCAGTTACCTCTGTTTTTATTTTCTCATAATCTGTTCTTCAGTTACCTCTGTTTTTATTTTCTCATAATCTGTTCTTCAGTTACCTCTGTTTTTATTTTCTCATAATCTGTTCTTCAGTTACCTCTGTTTTTATTTTCTCATAATCTGTTCTTCAGTTACCTCTGTTTTTATTTTCTCATAATCTGTTCTTCAGTTACCTCTGTTTTTATTTTCTCATAATCTGTTCTTCAGTTACCTCTGTTTTTATTTTCTCATAATCTGTTCTTCAGTTACCTCTGTTTTTATTTTCTCATAATCTGTTCTTCAGTTACCTCTGTTTTTTTTTCCAGTGTACTTTTCTTTGTGTTTGTAAATATTTTACCACTAAATGTCTTAAGCATTCAAACATTATATATATACATACATACATACATACATACATACATACATACATATGGTTCTTGAACAAGGCTCGTTTAGCTATTCTTTTGGTTTTATGAAATTATTTTATGACCAAACGCGGGTCGTGTAATTCACGATGGATTCCTTTTGTTTGGTAGAATCTATATGTTGAACTGACAAAGATGTTTTGTTAGATACCGTGATCTGAATGTAGCTGTCAGGGAAGATTGCACTGACCTAACCTAGACATGTGAACCTTAACTTGACACCAGGAAAACAACACAGGTCATTATGCATACCTTGGCTATAGATTTCAAGAAGTTTCCTTTAAACTGTGGTCTAGGACACGTTGCGTACATTTTCCTCCTTTGATGGCAGGGTTGGGTGACCTTGATGTCACAAGCCCGATCCCTACGTGGTGACGCTTTGCGATCAGCAGCTTTACCCGATTCCTGAGGTGCACCTTTGGTACGTTCTCTCTCTGGTGAGCCTTTTCGAGATTTTGGTGAGTAAGGAGATCCTTCCCCTCCCCCCGAAGCTCTGGATTTAGGTGGCGAAGTCCTGTCAACAACAACGAGTGGTTGATCATTAATTATGCTCTTAGCTTTGGGTGACGACCCGGTGCCATCTTTGGTATCTACAGACTTTCTAGGTGATCTGGGTGAATTCATATCGCCGCTTGTGGTGGGACCTTTCTTCGGGGAACTCGATGCGCAGACGACGTTATCATGTGTCGGTTGACCTTGTTTTTCAGGGCTTTTGCTTTTCTGGAACAATGTATCATTGTTGGCTGTCAGATGTGGCACTGCGTCCTCTAACGTGTCTGAAATGCGTTGCTTGGTTTTTTTACGTCTAGTCTTTGGCTTAATGACAGGATCGGAAGATATTAGCATCTCCTTGTCAAAAGTATTGATTAAAGGGTTATTAGATTCCTCAAACCTGGACAACCCGTGGTCAGCTTCTGAACCAATTACAGACATGCTGATGGTGCTTATTTCGTTAAATTGTGTTGCAGGCATTGAAGTGAACCCTTCCAGAGCTTTTGGTTCAGGATTCGCTCCCGGTGACCTCAAAGCTTTCGTGCCTTTAGCTATATTATCACTGAAAGGATTGTCCTCTGATATTTTAAAAGTTTTTCGAGGCCCAGCTGGCTCTGAACGCGCACGCTGCTTCTTGGGTGCCGCAGGTAGATTATGCGTGCCAGAAATGTATGACTCTAGCGCGGAAGCTTGCGATGGTGCAACGTTGTTGGGGTCTGGTCTGCTTCCAAATTCACTTACGACTGCAGAAAGATTATTTCCCCTGGAGGTACCAGGATCAGGTAACGCATCAATTCCTAATTTGGCAATCGTTTCTGAGACTGACATTTTCTGAGAATCAGTCTGCGTGACGTGGGTGTCAGCATTCTCAGAAATATTGAAGTCGCCTACGCTTATAGGCGTGAGCTCAAAAAGCGGCATTGGGTCTATGTCAATATCCTTAAAAACTGAGTACCCACCGGATTTAGAATTATCAACAAAAGATCTGGATCTAGACATTTGAGGCATTGTGAACTCTCCAGCCATTGTACTTATGGTATTTGTCTCTTCCTTGTGGTTCACGGTTTCATGTTTGGAGCCCTGTACGTCTGCTCCCGGACCGCCATTAGAAAACGCAACAGACTCGCCCTTTTTGCTTGGCAGTTTTCGTTTGTACCCTTGCTGTTTCGGTGGTGCACCACTGTCTTCCGACATCACGAATCTTCTAAGCACAACTCACATTTTTTGGTGGCAAATTCAGTAAAGCCGCGCACAAGTGTTTGTTAACGTCTTTGGTTCGCTTGCCATAAGCTTCACTTTGAGCCATTTGCTGCTATTGGATTTAGAGCGGCCATTTGTCGCCTGTAGACGCGAAGACATGGAAACTACGTCACAGTGTGTTGGTGCAAACAATTCAAGTTTTGGGTTAGAGACTACTCAAAAACAAAATCATGCAATCAATAATCGGGTGAGACGCTTCATGACTATCTCGTGTTCTGCTTTTTCGTCTTTTCCAAGTACGATGATGGCTGGCCAGTGTGATCATGTGTCTCAACATCTTCATGTTTCCAGATATGATTATCAATTCTGTTGTTGACTTTTCTGCAGTATTTTCTTTGTTGTCCTTTATTTCTTTTCCACATCGGTGGAGGATCAATAAACAATCTTAGATATTCAATCTTTTTGTTCCTGTGTTGCTCCCTCTTTTGCTAACGTATCTGCTCTCTCATTTCCTGGTATGACACAGTGTGATGGTATCCACTGTAGCACTACCCTTCTTTTGATATTTACTTCGTATAGGACTTTTTTTAACTCTGGCAGTTTATCACTGTTGAGGGCTTGCAGAACCTGCTGACATTGGCTTATTGTGTTATTTATTATTCCTGCAGCAATGCTTAAGGCCTGTACTTCAGCAGAGTAGTTTGAACAAAATATTCCAGTAGGTGAACAAGTGGATTCGTTTTCTTTGTCTGGGTAGACCACATAAACTCCTGCGCCTCCGTTCTTCACTGCTCTGGTTGCAGATCCATCAGTATATATCTGGATCCATGCTTCTCTGGGGTATAGTTCTTCAATCATGTCACATGCTGCTATTTTCCTTTGGAGAGTATTTAGCTCTCCCATGGGGCAGGTGGTAGTTATGGAGGTCTTAATGCTGAAATTTTGATGTTGTTCCCATGGGGTTAGGAGGAGTGTGGGAGTTATTTCCTTAGTGATGTCTGGTAGTTCATCCTTGTATGTTCTAAGGAAAAGAAGACCCTTATCAAGGCCATCAGGAAAATTGACCAACAAAGAGACAACTATCACTATCTTGATCGAGCAAAACAGGTGATCCTGTTCCGTATTAGAACAGGACATAACAGACTGAACAGTCACTTATACAGACTGAGATTGGTCCCATCACCCCTATGTACGTGTGGACAGGCAGGCAGACAGCCGAACACATCCTGCAAGACTGCCACATGCTTAGTCAATTGCGAACTGAACATTGGCCCACAGAGACGCACATCCACACAAAGCTGTTTGGGAGTCTTGAAGAACTTTCAACCACAGCAACATACAGCCAGAGAACCGGACTTCTTGTGTAGACATTTCTAAACAACAGCGAACGAGAAGAAGAAGAAGAAGAAGAAGAAGAAGAAGAAGAAGAAGAAGAAGAAGAAGAAGATATTCAATTAAAAAAGTTTTGTTTGCTGAAAATGAACAGGAACTGCAAAAATTAGTGAAGCAAGTAAACAGCATTTGTAACGAATATGGATTGGATGTAAAACATTGATAATATGAAAACTTTGATAATTAGTAAAACAGACGGTAAGCACACATTACAGATAAACATAAATGGGACAGTCCTGGAACAAGGCAAGAGTTTCTCATGTCTTGATCATATAATAACAGAAGATGGCGGATGTCAAACAGAAATCAAGAAGAGAATAGTAATGGCCAAAGCTACATTCAACAACATGAGATAAATCATCATCAGTTTCCTCTTGGCTCCTTATGGAGCACGGAGCCACAGCTGTAGCTGGTCTGTTTCATGAAGCCTGCACCAAAAAGTCACGTGATTTAGGAGAAGTGGTTTCTATGGTAATTAGATTGACACGATCAGGCTCCTAGCCCTATGCACATGAGACAAATACTAACATCTAAACAATTAACTCACCAAACATGCACATGAGACAAATACTAAAATCTAAACAATTAACTCACCAAACGTGCACATGAGACAAATACTAAAATCTAAACAATTAACTCACCAAACGTGCACATGAGACAAATACTAAAATCTAAACAATTAACTCACCAAACGTGCACATGAGACAAATACTAACATCTAAACAATTAACTCACCAAACATGCACATGAGACAAATACTAACATCTAAACAATTAACTCATCAAACACTCACATGAGACAAATACTAACATCTAAACAATTAACTCACCAAACAAGCACATGAGACAAATACTAACATCTAAACAATTAACTCACCAAACATTCACATGAGACAAATACTAACATCTAAACAATTAACCCACAAATTTAAACTGAGAATCATCAAATGTTATATATATTCTTCATTACTGTATGGTGTAGGAACCTTAACATTGAACAATCAAGACCAGAGGAATGAATTGAGGCCTTTGAGATGTGGATGTATAGAAGAATGGGGCACGTCTCATGGAAAAACATGAAAAGAAGACAAGAGGTCACAGAAACCTAGAAATGAAGAGAGAAATAATGGAGATCAAAATTAGACAGCTCAAATATTTTGGCCATGTAAACAGACATAACACCTTACTGAAGACCATTGTTGTTTTTATTGACCAGAACCGACGTCATTGCACTCCGGGCAAACCCATAAGTGCTCAGTCTCCCTCAGCAAATGTCGAAGGGTATGAATGCTAATTCTTCCTGTTGCGGGCTTGTTGTTTACACGCCGGATACATCCTCTCTCATACGTCCATCCCTGCTGGTCTTACGTTTGATTCCTAATTCCAGCCATCTTAGCCTTGATGATTCATCGATTGTATCGTCATTCTCTAATAGGTGATCATTAATTGTCCTCTATTCTCCTTTTTTCATAACCACTGCACCTTCTATGGGTGCTCTTGACGCTAGTCTGTTCGCTCTTTCGTTGCTGCGTACCCCTGTATGACCAGGACAGGTTCCTGAGGCTTCTATGGAGGTTTTCCATTTATACCGGAACCATCTACTTTGGACATTCCGGAGCATGGATTGTAAGTCTGACACAATAACTGCCCTTCTTAATGGAGTTTCAGACAGCCACCTTAAGGCTGCAGTAGCTGTCTCTACCTTCATTCTCATGCTCTATGTTGTTATCTTCTAACCACGGATTACAGACCCTTCAGTGCACACAATAGCATCATCATCCCCAGAATGATCATTTAACAGCTGATCCATTTCCAGCTCTGTCTTCCCACTGGCCCAAGTTCTGCATTATCTACCAAGTCTGATGATAGCTTTCTGACAGTTCATCCATTTTTTACCTGATGTACTCCACTCTTCTCCATTGAATATTTTTTCAATTGTGGTCACCTGTCTAATAGTAGCCTCTGTCTGCGCCATCCTTGACATTCCCCTCTTTATTCATGCTAAATTTGATGTCAGCTATGTTCCCATGCAGCGGATGCTTTTTGCCCGTGATACTCGCATATACGCTTTTGCCTGGGCCATCGCTTATCTGGATCTAATTGACAGCAATCTAAGCATGTGCCGCATTGTCATAATGGGATGTTTCGCGTACAGCCCAAGACTATACGAACAATTTCATTTTTAATGCGTTCTAGTCGGTTCACATTGTGTTACTGACAATGTGAGTATTGGCAGCTCATAATTTTACTTACTTACTTACTTAGTCATTCCCCTTCTACCGTGAGGTGTAGAGGTTTGGAAGAGAGAGCGCCATACTATCCTATCGGCTGTCTTCCTCCTGGCCTGGTTCAATTCTAGTAACGGTCCTTCAAAGATTGTCTAATGTTGTCCTCCCAGCGGACTCTGGGTCGTCCTGGGGGTCTTGATCCCTGGCTCTTTGTTTCCCATGCTTGTCGTGGTATCCGATCTTCTCCCATTCTGCAGACATGGCCAAACCATCTTAGTTGGGACTGTTCTACTTGGGTCTGCACGAGGTGGGATTTTAGGCCTTGACGTATCGTCTGGTTGCGGACCATGTCTCTTCTTGTTACTTCAACCACCTTCCTCAGATACCTCATTTCTGAGGTTTGGATCTGGCTTTTGTGGGTTGTAGTCATTGCCCATGACTCGCATCCATATATCAAGACTGGGACATAGGTGGAGCGGTATACAGCCATCTTCGTTTTCTTTCCAACCTGTCTCTTGCTGAGGAATCCTCGATTTATGGCCTGAAAAAGTCTCTCAGCTGCTGCTTTTGGAGCGGCCAACTCTTCTTTGATGCCTCCCTTTCGGTCTATAGTAGCTCCGAGATATTTAAAGTGGTCGACCTGCTCCAGGACCTGTTCTCCCAGCTTAATCTGATGTCTTCTTTCTTCTCGTGATATCACCAAGGATTTTATTTTAGAGTGGACCTCATCCAGCTAGGCTCAGCTAGGTACCCGAGTCTCTGCTCTAGGATTCTAGAGTAGATTGTACCGGGGATACTGAGAAAGGATATCCCTCTATGATTTCCGCATCGTCGATTGTCACCCTTTTTGAACATGGGTGTTATGATGGCAACCTCCCATTCCTTTCGTATGGTCTTGTTGCACCACGCTGCCTGTAGGACCCTTAAGAGAAATAGGTCGCCTGATGCTCCCATGAACTTAACTATTTCTGGTGTTATACCATCATGCCCTGCTGCTTTGCCCATCTTGACTTTCTCCAGTGCTGCCTTCAGTTCTTCCATCTTTATGTCATCTTCACCATCATTGGTTTTCTCTTCTGTGCTAGTGGTTATCATTTCTGATGCTTCACCATGCTCACCATCCAGCAGTTCTGAGAAATATTCTTTCCATCTTTCCATTACTTCCTTCGGGGCAGTAAGCAATTTGCCTTGCTTGTCCTTTATAAATTTGAGAGGGCATTGTTTTTCCTTCCTCATGTTCTTTAGGGTCTTACAGAACAATTTCTGGTTTTCTTGCGCATCTTTTTCTAACTTTTCTCCAAATTCTTCCCAGGACTTCTGTTTCGCTGCTAGCACCTTGTTCTTTGCATCTGTTCTGAGTGTCACATATTCTCTATATTTCTCCATTTGTCCTGTTGAGCTTTTAGCTCCTAAGTATTGTTTCCATGCCATTTTCTTCTCTCTTATTTTCTCTTTGACTTCCTCTGTCCACCAAGGTGTCCTCTTTCTCTTGTTCCCAAGTCGGACTTCACCACATGCTTCTGCAGCAGCTGTCTTTATGATGTCATTGAATTTAATCCAGAGGGTTTCCAAGTCATCAGGTTGTTCTTCTGTGTTGCACACTGCTGCAGCAATAAGCCCCTGATATCTGGTCTTAATTTCTGGCTCTCTCAGCTTGTAGGTCTTAATGCTCATTTCTCCCGTTCGTTTTGTGACCGTGCAGCTATTTGTGCGCAGGTCGCGGCATCAAATAGTATCGTGTTACCGGGCTGTGTTTACTGCATCAGTGAAAGAATGGGTGTGTGTCCGTCAGCTTATCGGGTCAGTTCAGTTAATGGTTGAGCGCAGGTAAATATTTTGAAGAGCGCTAACTCTTGTACGTTTCTTGGTTCAACTCGTTACAGGCCTGTCCGCCTGAGATGGAAATTCTTGACCTTATTTTATTCTTCCTTCCCAGAGTTCGTTCGTACCCTTTTTTATGTTACTATCTTTTTGGTTTTTTGCCACAATGCAACCCACACCCCCTTTAGCTCTTTCAGATGTGGGTACACCACTGTAGAGCAGCGTGTTGCCATCTAGATCCATGACACCTTGATAAAGGTTGATAAACGTTGGATAACGTTGGATTTTTATTCCCGTTAATGATATCCACCAAAAGATAGATATAAGTGGATGGAAGCAGACATCATCATCATCATCAGTTGATAAGATCTCTATGGTGTTGTTTGCTCCACTGCAGTGTATGGAATGTCAACTTGACCTACGCAGTGGTGTGTAGACATGGATTGAGTGTACAATGTGCGAATGATGATAAGAGTATCTTTGATTACCTTGGTATAGGAAATATGAAACTGCCATTCCTTGGCAATACGACTAAACACTGGGGTAAAGCATACACGATAGGTTTAGATGACTATCACCTTCCCCACAAATACTGAGATCACTTTTTCCCCGGCGACAGGCCGACATGGAAAACACAGTCCCTATCAGGACGAAGCCAAATCACACCACTCTCTAGCGACACATCCGCCGAATAGCCTTCGACCTCTCTAGAGACAACAGAACATATAGTTCGACTTAGATATGTAAAGATATACAGATATAAGACAGACTCGTCCTACTCAGACAAACAATACACATAAATTCCGGCCATAGATATTCTGAAGCAAGAACAATCTATTATTACCCAAACAACGAATAAATCGCAGTAAAATGGATTTATCCGCGGAGTTTGATCGAAAGAGCCGACACAACTTTCAAGAGGGAGCCGCGCTAGCGTAGTGGTTACAACACCGCTCTGGCGACCGGGTGATACAGGATCAAACCCGGGCGACGGCATTTGAGGATTTTTCGTCGACCGGGATTTGGACTGGATTAACTCGAGACCTGGCGAGGACATTTGAAGGAGTGTCGTCGACCAGGGACTGGCGGCTCCTGAGCCGACCCAGCTGCAATGGGTACCTCCGAAATCGGCGAGTATTTGCCTGAATGGCGAGGGACATTTGTCTCTGTACAAGAAATAAAGGGATACTCACGTAAAATCAATGTCAGGTTAGACATAAATAATAACCTGAGATTTCGCCTCGAGTATTAGCGGGCGAACGAAAAAAAAAAAAAAAAAAAAAAAAAAAAAAAAAAAAAAAAAAAAAAAAAAAAAAAAAACTTTCAAGGGAAGTAACACAATAATGACTTTCCCTTAAGCACTATTTTGCTTTCAAAATATTTGCGCAGAAATCGGGAGGAGAATGGGAGTGGCCAAGGCTACGTTCAACAACATGAGACATATGCTGACATCCAAGCGGTTGTCTCATAGATTAAAACTGAGAATCATAAAGTGTTATATATATTCTGCATTTCTGTATGGTGCAGAAACATGGACGATGAATAAGCATTTGGAAGAAAGAATTGAGGCTCTTGAAATGTGGATATATAGAAGAATGGGGCGTATCTCATGGAAAGAGATGAAAACAAATAAGGAGGTCCTAGAAAATCTAGGTATGAAAAGAGAACTAATGAGAGAGGTCAAAGTTCGGCAGCTAAAATACTTTGGCCACATAAAAAGGCATAACACCTTGCAGAAGACCATAACAGAAGGGAGAGTTGAAGGTAAACGTGCAAGGGGAAGACAGCGCTATAAGTGGGAAGATAACATCAATAGATGGACGGGAAAGAGTCTATCAGAGTGTACCACCAAGACAAGAGACAGAAGACGTTGGAGATCCATTACAGCCAACCTCCGTTGTGGAGATGGCAACTGATGATGATGATGATGATGATGATACAGGATAAATAGTAATATCTGCTACAGATGCGCTGCGGCCATTATTTTGAAGGTTGCTAGACTTTTCTCCTGCACTTCTGTATGGTGTGATCAACAAAGTTCGTATATGATAGCTCGTGATCAAATGTAACTAAAAGGTACTTCAGCTTGTCTGGCCTTTCAATTTTCTGCCCATTGAGAGTGATATCTGGAAGGTCTGCTTTCACTGTGGAATTGTTCAAGGAGCACCATATCACGCAGGCCTTGTTGGGACTGATTTTGTAGCCAGTTTCTTCGCACCAGTTGAACACTTCGTGTAGTGTTGCATGTATGCTATTAACTATTTCCTGTTGGTCAGAGCCAGTTCTATAAATGAGTATGTTGTCACAAGATGGATTTTTTGGGCGACCTCTTTCCCATCAGTATGGTATTAATCAGTTACATTGTTGTACTGATTTTATTGCGATTTTTTCCGAGTCGCACCCTCTTTCTTTCTATGTCCATTGGAGCAGATATTTTGCATCTACCTTCTTTCACTCCTCTCAGCGATAAGTCACAATGTCTATTTGTTACCCGTTCCTTCCCTAAAGCTTTGCAAGGAGCGGCAGAGATAATATTAACGCCAGGCATGTTGGAAATTCTCGCGTACCACACCTTGGCCGGTGTCGTACAGATAGGTTGTGAGTTATTTTCGGCCCGTCTGAGCAGAGTGGATGGTGATAGGAACGTGAGAAAGGTGTGAGAAATATATTTCACGGGTGGTAGCTTAAGGAACAAAATATGTCTATGGAATGAGTAAGTTTCTCTATTCCAGCCTATCTATACGACCATAATTTAGTACAAGACAACCTTGCCCTCCTCAGACATATAAATATAAGTTTAACTACACACACACACAGCTATGTGACAACAAGACACACAAACGTGAAAAACTACGGTTACTTGGGTATGGGTCTGACCAACACACAAAGTTAAGTTTCTTTGTTTTTTATTATCATTTAAACTTGACAACACCAATATCTAAAGAAAGATCAAATAAAAATCATATTTACATAATTATGAAATAACAGAATAAATGTGCCCTCCCCTTATGGAGAAGAGAACCCAAACAGTTAATAACCCAAAGGTCGATGGTTAGCACTATGTTACAGAGTAGACAGTAAAGTCACCAAGTTCCTACTTTATGCTACCCAGTAAAGTAAACAAGTTTAAGCAAATCCAATGTTGGTAAATTCGCTGTAACAAAGAAAAATATTCACTCTCTTTTTCATACAGTGGCCACTCAATCATTCTTACCTACTCTTAGTGATATCCCTTGGAAATAAAATTTTTCCTGTAATATATGTAATGTCAGGTTCGCTTCCCAAATTGGCCCCAGTTCATCCTCTAACAAACAAAGGCTAGTGAGGTTAACGCCGAATCTGGTGTGGGTTTTTCCTGGATGAACAAAATGTCACCGCCAATAGTTTATGCAAGAGCGTGATCTTGGGTTTCACAGTTAAAAGAGGAAAATACTTCCAGTACTGGGAAACATCTGGTTGCTAAAAATGTTACAATTGATAAATGATGATAATCCTATCGGCTGACTCTATGTTAAAACAGCGTAAATTCTGGATGTTCACTTGAATACGACTGTCAGAAGTCGGGAATAAATGTTTTTTTTTGCACACCCCAGTGGGCTGACAAAAATGAAAAATATTGCTGGGTTTGGTAAGTCCAGTTAAATTTATAACTTAAAATGTTTCTCAGGTATCTTTGGCAAATCTCGCTGACAAATGAAATTGGTGACGTACAAGCCAAGAAAAAGAGACAACATTAACCAATCAGGAAAAAATGACCGCTGGACGCCCTTGTGATTAGTTCTGCTAGATATATAAGAAAACAATTATGGAAAAATGCTACTCCTCCATATAGCTATATATATACACACAGACGGTGACAAGACGATCTCTTATCCATTCCGTCAGTCCTGATTAAATTTAAAAGGCACACGGTGTTTTTCTTTTATGCCTACACTATCGCACGTCGCTTAAGTAGCTATTAATTTTGTCGGCGTCTGATAGTTTAGTCGTATGATATTAAATAATAGGCACTTATAATAAATACGCGCAATGAAATAAGCGTGAATTCTTTTCTGTTACTATCAGTCTCGCCTAGCCTATAAATCAGTCAACTAAAAAGGTCTCTTATTGTGTGAGAAAGCGTGTGGTGAAAATTAACATTATAACTGAACATCTGGTATGAAATAGCTACGCGTTATTTTATGTCACTAGTTTTACCAGATAGAAAGTGAATTATAATGGTAAAAGCTAACACTTTTAAACACGTAAGCACTAATTTCTATTACAAAAAAATCTGAATGAAAAATCCCCATGAATGCTAATAACACATTTAGCGAAATGGTTTTAGAACTGCATGCTTAGACTATCCAAACATTCTGAGTGACAACTGATAGCAGGTTTAAGAAAACACAGTTTATATATCATTATATTTCTCTGATCTATCGATGATGTTACTTTTCACGTTACCATGTGTAACGAGAATCAGAAACAGAGATTCAAGATAAAAGCTTTACGTTCCGTCTTTCGTCGAGGTTTCAACCGACATCAAAAGACTTATAGTTCCCTAACGGTTTTCTCTGTACGAATGCCCGCTTCCGAAGATCAAAGAGCCCAGGGGTTTCTGACTTCCCCTGAGTACGAACTTCAAAAGATTCTATGTTATTCACTTGCGGTCTGTCAGGTATCGTATGATTGACAGATAAGCTCACGTGATAAGACGAGGTAAACAAACCTGATTCGCTACCTGTTATGACGGGCAGGTCACGAAAGTTTGTAAACATTTCGTTTGCTTGAGTTCAAAGAAAAGAGGCGTGACGAAAAAAAAGTACGCTTGTGTAAGTAAAGACAGGCAGTAAATTCATGGTTTTGCTACCAAATCATAGAGCGCTAACGGGATTACAAAGACTGTCAGATTACTGTAGGCTCTATTTCCATTATACGTCACAGTGAGTTTGGTGGTGGTCATTCGAGCTAACAGATCTTGAAGTGGAGAGTTGGCTATCAGAAGAAGCTGTTGTGTTTTTGTGGACAACGGCTGCGTTTGTGATATCAGCCATTTTAATGAAAGTTGATCCAGTACCCTAGTATTGAAGGAGCTTGGATAGTTTCTGTATACTGGCGTGTAGGTATCTGTGTATATGCACTACAGAATTTCTGGTTCATGTAGGTAAGACAGATATCGTGTTCGGCTGGCGTTTACTACCTTTGTACTCTGTTGTCATAGCTTGATTCTGTGAAATACAATGAGGTATCGCTGGAATCAACTCGTCCATCTCATGATCCAAGCATATTTATGTGACTGTGTTTTGTACTGAGTACCTGTTCCCTGGCCTTGACTTAAGAACTCGGGAATACGCTGTAGCAGCCTTCATCAACAGCTGGAACATTAACTGAGTTTGTGGCCATTTTCTCTGTGGGTGTTTGTTTCGTCCGTGTCCCGTCTTTGACATTGTGGTTGATAAAATGGCTCTTTCTCTCCCGCCCCCCCCCCCCCCCCCCCCGCCCCCCCGCCCCCCCCCCCCCCCCCCCCGCCCGGGAAAGTTCCATGTTCCTGTTATGTTATTTCTTCTGTAGAGCTGATAGTTATAATATTTCTTTACTTTAATTCATTCTTTTTGATGTGCAAGAGATATTCAACATATGTACCGTAGATATATAGCTAATGTCCAAAACATGTATAACATATTTAAAAAGAGATGTCCTCCGAGAGTTAACAAGAAATGTACAA
Organism: Oreohelix idahoensis; assembly: GCA_024509875.1. NCBI lineage: Eukaryota > Metazoa > Mollusca > Gastropoda > Stylommatophora > Oreohelicidae > Oreohelix > Oreohelix idahoensis. The sequence continues at coordinate 149,433 of JAMPIV010013089.1, forward strand.
GAGATGAACAACAAATGTGAAAGAGATATACAAGAGACATACAAGAGTTGCACAAGCGATGTACAAGAGATGTGCAAGAGGATTACAAGAGTTGTACAAGAAATGTACAAGAGATATATTAGACATATACAAAACATGTGCTATAGATGTACAAGAGCTGTATAAGAGATGTGCAAGAGATATAGAAGAAATGTACAAGAGATATACTAGAGATGTACCTGAGGAAAACAGGGGAGGTATAGATGGGTGTTAATACACGATGTGTATCTTATAGTATAGACCACGATTCGCCAACCCAGGAGCTGCGGGGACAGCTTTAGGAACACTGAGACCTCTCAAGATCTACCGTGAATACATAAAGTCTGTTTTCGAGTTTCAGAGTTTCTGGATTTTGGAGTAAGTCCAGCCTGTACGTAGCATTTTATCTCTGCCACACGATCTGCTTCCTGTTATTCCATCAGCAGAATTGTGGAAAATTGAAACTAAATATTTTACCCAATGTTAACGTCGCTTGTCAGAAAAGAGGAGCAGGGTGGCCGCATGGCTGCCTCCAAACCAGAGTGAGGGAGAAACTGTATGGTGACCAGAGGAGCCTGCGACGGACTGCGAGCTTTACAATAGAGATAGACGGGATTTTTTGATAGCTAACGATAAAGAAGAGGACGAAAAAGATGGAGATCTCCATAATGTCTCATCAGTTTCCAAAGTTGATTCTCTGACAGCATTAGCAAATGCCTTTTCATATTCCGCAGTCCAGTCTAAAGAGGTGAGTTCAATTCTTAACTTTATTTAACTATTATTCCAGTGAAAAAAATGTTGGATCTCTGTTTTATTATCAGTTTCTCATCATTTATTATTATTATTATTTTTATCATAATACGGGATGGAGGTTGCCAGTTATGCCACACTACTTGCGTTTTTAGGGTCCAATTGGCAGGGTGGTTAGAGAGCTTGCGGCAGAGTTATCGGGTTCCAGGTTCGAAACCTGTAGCATCACATGCTAGTCTGCTCAGCTGTTAATGGGTACCTGCCTCTGCTGTTCAGTTTAGGGAAGGCACAGGCAGCGAGGAAGCGAACTGGTCACCTCACTCCTTAAAGCTGGACCTAGTTTATTGAAGTCTCTAACGTTGTCACGGATTGCCTCCCCTGCTTTACAGTAGTGGTCCACCCATGGCCAACACTCAAGAGTATCTAATATGGGCCTTCAATGGTGTCTACCTTTGCACAAGATTGTAGATAGAAGGGTAATGGTGCTTCTGTCTCATGGTAGTGTTCATAAGATGTTTTCAGAAGTCAAGAATAATTCTGCATAGGGCAGAGCACTATTAACTTATATCTGATCCGTCGCCTTTTTTTTTTAAGAACTAAGCCATGGTTTTAGCCCGTTCAAGCGCCCAACTGGTGGAAATCCAGCGAAATTCTTTTATAAGTATTTGCTCTATAGATGTGTTGCAAAACTCGATTAGAGCCGGACGTTTTTGTGGGCAAACGTTTAGCTTTGATTTTGTTTACCGAATTATAAATACAAGCACACCTCGGAGATATTGCGGGTTCGGTTCCAGACCACGGCAATAACGCGAATATCGCAATAAATCGGGTCACACCCTATTTTTTCGCTTCCCAGTGCATATAAAAGCCTAAATCATGTTTATATTATGTCTACTAAGTGCGCAATAGCGCTAGGTCTAAAATAAAAACAATGTAATGTAAAATTTAAAATACTTTGTTGTTAAAAATGTCAATCTTTTTCTCTGAGCCTTAAGCGAATCGTAATCTTTTTGCCAAAATCTGTCGGAAGAAGAAGGCACGTTCTAATAAATAAACATGAATAATTTGAAAAAAGTGCAATATCTGCGAAATGCAATAAAGCGAAGCGCAATAATGCGAGATGTGCCTGTATATATTTCAAAACTGTAATTCTTGACTTTATTGTCTATTACATGTATTCTGCAACTTTGGGTTCTTTTGTGGTTGATTTATTTTCCGGCATGATTGTTCATTAACACTCGTTCTTCTTCTGACACGGTACTATATTTATAATTTGGATTCTTGTATTTTGATTGCAAGTCTTTGCAGTATCTTCAAATGGGAACATAAACGTCCAAATCAATACCAACAGAACGAACTGGTGTGAACTGAAACTTCAATGATTTCTTCAGCGTAATAAGTGGAGTATGGACGACTCTACATTTATTCCACTAACATCACATTTGAACAAAAATTCCACGTTTATATCACTGCTCACATTTACAGGCAATGTCAATAGATCACAGTTCGATGCTTTGCCTAACACCTAACTTGGTGCGTTTGATCTAACCGTCGAAACGTCTTTTAATGTTTATGATTGTTCTACGAACTCTAACACTTTCAAATGTCCGCACAATATTACTGAATAGTTCGTGCTAAATCTTCAACCGCTTATTAATGTTAAGCTTGTTGTTCCATGTAAGATACCGCAATAATAACTCAATCCTGATTTGGCTATACGTGTCATCATCTACTAGCCATATTTCTCTTAATATAAATCATCCGTTAAACTTTGCCCTTGGCATATCATGGATACTGCAAATATAATCGGCATTCCTAATCCAATACCATAATTCCCGCCGTAAGTACGTCGGTCGGTCACATCATGCACACCGTCATGTGCGCACTTTTCTATTTTCGAGAGAGTATATTAACTTTCAACCACAGCTATGGGGTGCAACTGTGGTTGACAGTTGGACAATAATTGTATTGTTTCCCTTATATGTACTCTCTCGAAAATAGAAAAGTGCGCAAATGACGGTGTTCATGAACAGTTTGAATATGGAAAGAAGCCAACAATTGATAAACAGTACATGAACTGGAGACAGTAAGGTGCGGAGATGCAGATTAAATCAACAGACAATCAAGATACTCATCTGTCCAGTTTCATTCGAAGAAACGAATTTAACTCATCATTTTCTTAAAAATAACCTTAAAATGTAAATTTATTATTGTTTCTTCAAGACAACATTTTAATTTAAAGTATTGCAGACTTATAATTATGGATCAAACTGATAAGATGGCTGCAATTAAAAACCTGTCAATTTTGACGGGTTATTGCTAGTGTTCATTATATTTCTGGACTTATCAGTCCTTGGCTAGTTATTATCTTTTACAATGAAGTGTCGCCCGACACACATGTTGGGATTTTGCACTGCGGAACATCAACCGTTGGCAGAACAGCGAATAAGTAGACTATTCTCTACACTTGTATTAGTGCTCGCGTCACACTGTATTAACACTTTATTATCTAGACACACAGACCACACGCCGATTAACTATACACATCGGTAAGTGGCTTTGCCACACTTATATTAAACACAAACCTATGGCTGCAATGCAATGTATATCGACTGTAACATATCTCAGTGGCTCTGCCACACATTCCATGACCACTACCGGTCGGCTCGGAGGCCACACTTAAAATCCGCGTTACTAACCTTGACGCGTCATCAAGTTCTTTACTCGTAACGTTTGATGGATAACTTGTTCATGTGCTGAAAGGTGCCATCATCGAGTAAAACTCAGATGGTAGCAAACCATGCAGTAAACTTCAACAAGATGTAAATATACGATATTAAAGAGTCTTGCTTATACGTTTGCTTTCATACCTATAATAACTGAATCAATTATGATTGTTTTGTTTTAAAAAAACATGTAACAAATTTAATAATCATTTTATCTTAACAGGTTGAAATAACGATGAAATGATGGTGAATTTTAGATGGAAATAGAATTGTCTTCACTGAGACTTGGTTTGTGGATATAAAAAACAATTGTCATTTTGATGTTTGCTTTATAAACTTAGCTGGTCTAAGTGAGTCCTACAGCCGTGGTTTCGTCAATTCTTTTGTGATGAGGGCAATTCTTTACACAACTTGTCAAACTTAGGCGGTTAGTGTTGATTCCCTGCTTTTAACTCACAACTAGTGGCTTCGAACTTTCGTTTTGCAGCTTCATAACATGAACAGTCTGATAGCTTCGTTCCACGAACTTTTAGACAAAATAAAAAGAACAAATGCCTCTGCGAAGTACATTTGTGGGTTGCAAATTAACAGGCGCATCGTCTCGCTGTCCACCCACCAATGTTAGCCTCTGAATAATTAATTCTTGAGTATACACAGCGTAACGCATGGAAGATGATTAGAAATCACCAATATTGTTCCCCTATAGCCACTCACGTCTGTTGTTTTTCTGTTGTCTAGTGTTCTACTTCTTTATTTCTTACGAGTGCCTGAAAACATACCTTTATGTTTGTCTAATATTTATTTACTGTTTACAGGCCTCGGGTTTCCCTTAATTATGTGTTATAAATGGGAAACTATGTGCTTGGACAGCGCGAGGGCAATGGTGTGCCTGAATTACAATTAACAAGGTACATTTATCTCACAAAATGATACAACAAACTTGACGCACATGTGATAATTAATCATCACTCATCACTGAGTCTGGGGTCGCTGTTGCTTTTGCGTTTCTGAGTGAATTAGCACAAAACAATCACCAGCGCTTGCAGTAGTGGTGTATGAATATACTATTTTCATAGGTTGAGGTTGCTAGCCTCATATATAACCACTTAGCAAGGAAAACATGTGAATTTCACATTTGTAAAATAAATGTTTACGCTTACCCCACAGTAACTTTTGTGAACACAATCTCCTGGCACAGTTAGAATGGACACAGCACGTTGATGCTTTCGAATCACTTGGTCTGGGAAATTTTAGTATTCCTTTTATGACGCGTGATATGATTCCTTAGGTCTCCAGTCTTTGTATTTAAAAATGCGGGTTTACTTTTAAGTTTCATAGTTGCCAAATTACTCTGTCCTGGTCCTTTAAGTTTGCAGTGCTTGTATTTTAAAAACGCTTGTTTACTTTTAAGTTTAAAAGTTGCCTACATACTTCGATCTGTCACTTATAATTTTGGAATCCAATGTACGATATCTCTCTGGCTCCCTGGAGTTGCTAATTTGACGTTGCGATGCAGTCTGATCTGTGTCTCCGATTTTGCTAGATTATACTCCCATTTCTCAGTTCAAATCCCAGATTGTACTTTCAGACCAACTTGCCAATGGAAGTTAAAGTCGAATTCGGCTCTCAAATTAAGCCATTGGTAAGCTCTTTAGAAATATATGGGTCGGCGTGTTAAATCATAATATCCCCCGCGTGTTTTAAAAAATCAAATTTTAAAATGCCAACGCGTGACCTCTTTCTAATAAGGCAGTAATACTTCCGATTGCATCTTTATGCAAACTCACAAACAAATCTGCGAACTTGTTTACTGTCTAGATACTTTACTCCCATATTGTAGATTATGACAGGTTATCTGTAATAATTACACAGAGAGCGGCCAGCTGAAGCGATTACGTATTATCACCTGTGTTTGCGTACATCTCTCAGACGGCTTTCTTAGACAGCAAATCTGGCTTTCTTTCCATCGATCGTGCGCGACCACCTTGCGTAAACATAGATCGTTTCTATCAAAGATGGCTAGGCAACTTAGGTGATAAAAGTATTAACCGCTGACCTGTCTAATTAGCTTTGTCATGCTATGATAAACAAATCTGAGAGCGGCTAGACAACTATGGAAGGTGGATAAAATATGCCAAATAATAGGATGATCGATGATGAAAATGAAGAAAAGAAGTGATACTGCCGGAGAAGACGAAAGTTATAAAAGCGCACAACTGATTCGTCACAAACACTCCACTCTCGTACGGCAGTATCTGCTATGGGACTACATTTGTCTTTATGTGCTTCTTACCCATGTCGTTCCCGGGGGTCTCTGAAGCAATAAAATGCCTACTGTCTCCTCAAGTATATCGTATCAGGCTTCTATTATCAATCGGCCTGGCAACATTTTCATGTAAAATAATTAGCTAGCAAATCACGTGACAGCTTTGTGGGGCATCCTGCAAGGAGGTCATCAGCAGAAGTGACTCAGCGCCCCATGAGGAGGGGGCCATAACAAAAAGTGATGTTTATCATGTGTCTCTTATTGTAATGGATAGTTGAGCATATTAGAAGGGTTTTAATGGGTTGACAGAATCAACGATGTGGAACTGATGGCAAAAGCTGAACAGACACAGGTGAAGCAGAGGCGAGAAGGAGACATGGAGGTTGGATTCCACAAATTACTGAGAAAATGAATCGAGAGTATTACAGGGCAGTCAGTTATGGAGCCTCCTGCGGAATTGAAGAATTAGAGTCAGAAGAAAATCCAGAGAAGCTGAAGACAAGCTTAAATGGGATTTTAAAAAAAGACATGGACAGATCGTAAACTATAGACACAGTCTAGAAAGGCGTGAGGTGAATTTCTTCAAGTCCTATACTCTACATGGAGCAGAGGTTGATAAATGAATGATTGTGAATTTTCTTGTTTCTGCACTGCATAATTTCCGTAGTTTTTGTTTCCTAGCTATTATATTTGTGTGTGCTCAGTGCCCAATCATTTTAACGGGCGTTGACGAAGTCATCTTACAGCTCATACTGCCGTAGTGGAGTCACTTGTTAGAGAGTTCCAGATAATAGGTCCAGTTTTATGACGTCAGGTGACCAGTTCCTCTCCTTGGTGCTGTTGCATTCCCTTACTTAGGAGCAGAGTCTTTGACCAATTTAGAGCTGAGTAGAATGAAGAGTGATGCTAGGTGGTTTTGAACCCGACAACTTTTGCAGCGATAGGGAAATGCTCTCACCACTCTGCCAATCGGACGCTCATGTTGAAGAAAATTGTGTATTATTGTGTTCATGTCAAATTGTTTGTAAAATCCAGGTTCTTCTCTTCTGTTTCACGAATCTACTAGAAGTGATTATAATTTTAACTTATGTTTCCGTTTACGGACTTGTAACGTGCGCCAATTACAAGATGTGGCCATTGATGATGGTCTGTCTACTATACACTACTTCTGTTTGTGTTGATCGTATAGGTTTCGTATCTCTACCATAAAAGTAGGCAGTTTGTTGTATGGTGATAAGAAAACTTCTATCTCTCAGACAATAACCTTGCTCATTCCAAACAGTAGATGAATGATTTCACGCTGACAGCAGTAAATATTCAAAGCCGAATTTTATTTACATAACACAGCAAAAGTTGAAAAATGATATGCCCAACATTCCCCTTGAGGTTGTCAGACTTGTGCAACAAAAATTCAGTAGGTAAAATCTCAGTATCACTCTGTCTGTCTGTCTGTCTGTCTGTCTGTCTGTCTCTCTCTCTCTCTCCCCCTCTCTCTCTCTTGTTTCAAGTATCATATTGTCTCTAGTGGTTGTAGTGGTCACAGCTTGAGAACCATTGTTGTTGACATTTTATATGCCATCTAATGCTTCATTTGTAAACATTGTCTCTCTTATGTGCTGACTTATTTCCTACGTTCTGCTTGGTGTATCTTAAGGAAACTGGCCTCACCGCCAGGGTTGTAAATTTACCAAATATATCTTCTAATCGCTAGCCTGTCAGCTTGTCTACTGTTCTTCACTACTAGTTATAGAACTCATAATGTTTAGCGTACTTGGTTTTTTGAAATACACACATTTTTCTCACTGGTAACACTGACATCACGTCCTTCAGAATAAATAAACTGTCATACATAAATGTGACACGAAATGAAATAGGGCGTCTGAGCGATAGTCACTTTTCTATTACCACAGAAAACAACCAAAACATTTTGGCTTATCGACTCGACGTAACTCCCATTCGCTGTCACTTCTAAAATACTAATTCTATCACAACTGAGAGCAACCCAAGCTGAAGTTAACGCTATCACATTTTGGAACTGACTGACTTAACCTACAACGTCGATTTTCAACGATAACTATTTGGAAACACTCTAGAACAGTTTTTTTCTGACAAACAGATCACTCGTTCATATAATCCTCGTGCGTACGATCACATAGCCGATTTCACCCAAAATCAAACAAAAAACTCAGCATTAGAATTCTCACAAAAGGTCAGACAAATAAAACCACAGCAAATCAAGGGAAGTAATCATTGCTCTTGACCCCTTCTCTCGTTCTATCGATTATTCCCGACTACAAATTGATTTCTTAAAACTAATTCTAAACAAATTTCCCTCTTAGCTACTGCAACTGTTACACTTAGTTGCACTGTATTAGGTCGGCTCCCACTTTTGTCAGTTTAGTCAGTCATACAGTATAGTCAGTTATATTGTTAAAAGTTGTCATTCTGACATCACTATTTGCTGGACCCATTGTACTGTTTGTTGCTGTTTGAATCTACTGTAAATATGGAATACAAACTTCACCATATGATACTTTATTAAATGTGATTTATCAACGTTAGTAACTTCTTGATTGTCATTCCTCCATGATTCACAGCCACACAGTAGGTAAAAAGGTAAACGTTAAGGATCCCGTTACAGGCCCATTGAGGGATATTGGGATAATGATGTTAGGCCCATATTTTCTTGACCATCGACACACTAAAGGTAATGTGGTCAGCATCACGCCGGCCTCCTTAACCTATCCAGAAGGTATCCAATTCATGAGCCTGGGTCAACTTTGGAGCCATTCGCGGTATAAAAAAAAATCTCACCTCAGCTGTGGATCGAACCATGGACCACCGTGCTATAAAGCCAGTGCACTAACCACCGTAGAACTTCCTTGGTATTGTAGTCTTTTTATTTTTTGTGTTGACATTGATTTCTTGTGATTTCTGTTATTTTCCACGGCAATCAAATTTTCTGCTGTCTATTGTATTACTACTATACTGTCATGGATAAGGGAGATATACAAAAGACCATTAACTCTTTTAGTCCCAAGCAAAAAAGTGGGTTTGGCCCAAACAAAAATGGCCATCCCAGTATGTTTTTATTGTTTTTGTTTAGAAATAATATTTTTTAAATTTTCATATTCATAAATAACAAAAGTCCAAAACGGATGGCAATACTTTAAGACAATAGCGTTTTTGAGTTGTAAAAATTAGAAAACAGCCCTAGAAAGGGTCAAGAGATACGAAAGCCAGTATGCTGTTGATCGGGCCAAATGGGTCTAGCGGGAAGTACAGTATACTGGCTGTTGGGACTTAAAATTATTACAGCTCTACCATATGGATATATGTTATACATATTAATGCGCGTAATTATTACACCTCTACCCAGTGGTTATATATGTTATACTTATTAATACGTGTAATTATTACAGATCTACCCTGTGGTTATATACGTTATACATATTAATCGTGTAACTGTTACAGCTCTACTCTGTGGCTATATACGTTATAAATATTAATAAGTATAAATATTACAGCTCTACCCAGTGGTTATATACGTTATACACATTAATACGTGTAATTATTACAGGTCTATCCTGTGGTTATATACGTTATACATATTAATACATGTAATTATTACAGCTCTACTTTTTGATTATTTACGTTATACATATTACTAGGTGTAACTATTACAGCTCTACCCTTTGGTTATATACGGCATACGTGCAATTATTACAGCTCTACCGTGTGGTTATATACGGTATACGTGTAGTTATAACAGGTCTACCCTGTGGTTACATACGTTATACAAAATAATACGTGTAATTATTACAAGTCTAACCTGTGGTTATATAGGTTATACGTATTAATACGTATAATTATTACAGCTCCACCCTGTGGTTATAAATAGTATACGTATAATTATTACAGGTCTACCGTGTTGGTATATACGGTATACATATCGATACGTGTAATTATTACAGGTCTACCCTGTGGTTATATACCTTATACATATTAATACGTGTTATATACGTATACGTTGAATTATTGCAGCTCCACTCTGTGGTTATATACGGTATACGTGTAATTATTACAGGTCTACCCTGTGGTTAAATACGGTATACGTGTAATTATTACAGGTCTACCCTGTGGTTAAATACAGTATATTTGTAATTATTACAGCTCCACGCTGTGGTTATATACGGTATATGTGTAATTATTACAGGTTTACGCTGTGGTTATAAACGTTTCACCTATTTACACGTATAATTATTACATCTCTCCCCTGTGGTTAAATACGGTATAAGTGTAATTATTACAGCTCCACTCTGTGGTTTTATACGGTATATGTGTAATTATTACAGCTCCACCCTGTGGTTAAATACGACATAAGTGTAATTATTACATCTCCACCTTGTGGTTATATACGGTATACGTGTAATTATTACAGCTCCACAGTATGGTAATATAAGGTATACGTATAATTATTACAGCTCCACCCTATGGTAATATAAGGTATACGTGTAATTATTACAGGTCTACACTGTGGTTGTTTACGTTATCATTTTAATACGTTTAAATTTTACAGATAACACCCTGTGGTTATAAACAGTATACGTGTAATTATTACAGCTCTTCACTGTGGTTATATACTGTATACGTCTCGTTATTACAGCTGCAACCTGTTGTTATATATGGTATACGTGTAAGTATTACAGGTCTAACCTGTGGTTACATATGGTATACGTGTAATTATTACATGTCTACCCTGTGGTTATATATGGTATACGTGTAATTATTACATATCTAACCGTTGGTTATATATGTTATACATATTAATATGTGTAATTATTACAGGTCTAACCTGTGATTGTATACGTTATAATATTAATACATTTAATTTTTACAGATAACCACCCTGTGATTATAAACTGAATACGTGTAATTATTACAGTTCTACCCTGTGGTTATATACTGTATACGTCTCGTTATTAAAGCTCCACACTGTGGTTATTTATGGTATACGTGTTATTATTACAGATCTACCCTGTGATGAAATACGGTATACGTGTAATTATTACAGGTCTACTCTGTGGTTATATACATTCTACCTATCAGTTCGTGTAATTATTACAGCTCTCTCCAGTTGTTATAACCGGTATACTTGTTCTTTTTTCAGGTCCACCCTGTGGTTATATAAATTTTACATGTAATTATTACAGGTCTACCCTGTGGTTATACCCGTATACGTGTAATTATTACATATCCACCCTGTGGTTATATATGGTGTACATGTAATTATTACAGGTCTACCCTGTGGTTATACCCGTATACGTGCAATTATTACAGCTCCACCTTACGGTTATATAAGGTATACATGTAATTATTACAGCTCCAACATGTGGTTAAATACGGTATACGTGTAATTATTACAGCTCCACTCTATGGTTATATATTGTATACGTGTAATTATAACAGGTCTACCCTGTTGTTATGTACATTATGCGTGTAATTATTACAAGTCTAACTTGTGGTTATGTACGGAATACATGTAATTATTACAGCTCTACCCTGTGTTATATACGGTGAACGTGTAATTATTACAGCTCCAGCTTGTGGACATATACGGTATACGTGTAATTATTATAGGTCTACCCTGTGGTTATATACGGTGTACTGGTAATTATTACGGGTCTACCCTGTGGTTATATACTGTATACGGGCAATTATTATAGCTCTTCCTTGTGGTTGGGAGCCGCGGTAGCATAGTGGTTAGTGCACTGGCTTCCTAGCTCAATGGTCTATGGTTCGATCCTCAGATGAGGTGGGATTTTTTTAGGCCGCAAACGGCACCTGGGTTGACCGAGCCCCAACTGGGTACTAGAGCAACTCTGGGAAGGTAAAGGCGGCCGGCGTGATGCTGACCACATCACCACTAGTGTGCCGATGGTCAAGAAAATATGGGTCTAACACCATATTCTCAATATGCCTCGATGGGCGTGTAACGGGATCCTTTACATTTTTTTTGTGATTGTACACGGTGTACGTGAAATTATTACAGCTCCACCTTATGGTTATATACGGTATACGTGTAATTATTACAGCTCCACCATGTGGTTAAATACGGTATACGTGTAATTATTACAGCTCCAGCTTGTTGATATACGGTTTACGTATAATTATTACAGCTCTACCCTATTGTTGTATACGGTATACGTGTAATTATTACAGCTCTACCCTGTTGTTATATACGGTATACGTGTAATTATTACAGCTCTACCTTGTGGTTATATTCGGTTTACGTGTAATTATTACAGGTCTACACTGCGGTTATATACGGTGTACTTGTAATTATTATGGGTCTGCCTTGTGGTTGTATACGGTATACGTGTAATTATTACAGCTCCGCCCTGTCATTATATATGGTATAGGTGTAATTATTACAGCTGTACCATGTGGTTGTTTACTGTATACATATAATTATTACAGCTCTACCCTGTGGTTACATACGGTATAGGTGTAATTATTACAGGTCTACCCTTTGGTTATATACGGCATATGTGTAATTATTACAGCTCCACCCTATGGTTACATACGGTATACGTGTAATTATTACAGGTGTATCCTGTTGTTATATACTATATACGTGTAATTATTACACATCTACCTTGTGGTTATGTACGGTATACGTGTAAATATTTCAGGTCTACCCTGTGGTTACATACGGTATACGTGTAGTTAGTACAGCTCCACCCTGTGGTTATAAACGGTATACGTGTAATTATTACAGGTCTACCCTGTGGTTATATACAGTATAAGTGTAATTATTACAGGTCTACCCTGTGGTTATATACGGTATATGTGTAATTATTACAGCTCTAACCTGTGGTTATATACTGTATCCGTGTAATTATTACAGGTCTACCTTGTGGTTAAATACGGTATTCATATAATTATTACAGCTCTTCTTTGTGGTTACATACTGTATGCGTGTAATTATTACCGCTATACCTTGTGGTTATATACGGTATAAGTGTAATTTTTTTCAGACCTACCCAGTGGTTATATACGGTATAGGTGTAATTATTACAGGTCTAACGTATGGTTATATACGGCACACGTGTAATTATTACAGTTCCACAACGTAGTTACATACGGTATACGTGTAATTATTACAGGTCTACCCTGTTGTTATATGCCGTACTGTATACGTGTAATTATTACACGTCTACCCTGTGGTTACGTACGGTATACGTGTAATTATTACACGTCTACCATGTGGTTACGTACGGTATACGTGTAATTATTACAGGTCTACCCTGTGGTTATATACGGTATACATGTAATTAGTACAGCTGCACCCTGTGGTTATAAACGGTATACGTGTAATTATTACAGGTCTACCCTGTGGTTATATACAGTTTATGTGTAATTATTACAGGTCTACCCTTTAGTTATATACGGTATACGTGTAATTATTACAGCTCTACCTTGTGGTTATATACTGCATACGTGTAATTATTACAGGTCTACCTTGTGGTTATATACGGTATTCATATAATTCTTACAGCTCTTCTTTGTGGTTACATACGGTATACGTGTAATTATTACAGCTATACCTTGTGGTTATATACGGTATACGCGTAAATATTACAGGTCTACCCTGTGGTTATATACGGTATACGTGTAATTATTACTGCTCTACCCTGTGGTTATATACGGTATACGTGTAATTATTACAAGTCTACCCTGTGGGTATATACGGTGTACGTGTAATTATTGCAGCTCTACTTTGTGGGTATACGTGTAACTATTACAGCTCCACCCTGTGGGTTATATACGGTATACGTGTAATTATTACAGGTCTACCTTGTGATTATATACGGTATACATATAATTATTACAGTTCAAGTCACTGGATGTATAGCTTGGTGACACGTGACTCCTGGGACAGATCTAGTATAGGCTGGCACGTCTGAAGGTGGCAGTGTTCGATCGTTGTCTGTTTTCCTCCAGCTCTGGTTAATGGTATTCCCTCTTACTGACCTTGTCGGAGTTAGATAAGCTCTTGAACTGCACAGGCAGCTCCTTTTCCCGCCCCCACTAGCGTACAATCTCAGAAGCTCTTCCTTCTTTTAAAAGATGGAGCGTTACTGGGACGAACTGACTCGTACGTTGACCCGTACATTTCCTTACAAAGATCAGATTTATGTGGGCCAATAGACCGCATGTATGAGAAAAAATACTCTTGGTTTTGTGAAGAAAGTCGTTTCGATTCTTCAATGATGTAATCGCAGTCAAGATCGGGATGCGCGAGGCAACTATTCTCGCGTTTTTGTGCACGGCTACTCCTTCCGTTATCGCTTGAATCCGATTCTTCTCGAGATGGGCGATTACATGAGCTTGATGAAGTACGGTGAAAAGTCGAGTTGGAGCCACTGATGGTAGTGGTGTGTTTTGACGGGCAGCGACTTTCATTGTGCCAGTACGACGTGTCGTCTGTTATCTCCAATAACTTCATTCTACATTTATTAACGAACCCGTCGAAGCCGGATTTGGATTTATCCGAGCTGATGCTTCCGTGCGATACAGATTCCTCTTGAATTGGCGTCAGCATACACGAATCAAAAGCCTCACATCCAGCTAGACTGTCATCGTCCGACTCATCCTCTCTAAAATGATCATTCTCCAGTTTATCATTTTCGGGGATCTCACGTTTTCTCGCAAGGTCGCCAATGAGTTTGTTCACGGCACGTATCCGGGTATATATGACTGCTACCACACTGTACTTTTTGGCAGCCGTTTAAAGCTCTCGCAATTCGAGATATTCCGCTTGTGGCAAAGGTTTTCACATTTTTCTTGGCCGCAGACATTTGTGATTCCCCGTTTTCCTCGCATTTGCTTCTTATCGTCGCTTCCTTCATTTTTTCCTCACTTCTGAGTTTTTGGGATTTTAGTAATGCACGTGATTTCTGACTTGCCCTTCGTTTGTTGCGACTCCTTCTTGGGGTGGACATGGAGCGCTTTTTGCTGCGTTTATGGCGTGGGATGGAGGCATGTCTGCTCGAGGATCTGCGCCTGGTCTCAGATCGAGCGGTTGGTTTTCGCGAACCATACCTGCGACATGATCGGAAAGCTGCAGCTGCAATTCTGTTAACGGGTGAACAGTTAGTATCCCTCTCTGGAGATAAATGGGTAGTAAATGGAGACACAGATGGCCTCAATTTCCGGTTATAACCAGTAGATGCTAAGTCTCACGCAGATCTGGAAGCAGCTGTTAAGTCACAATTATTTTTTGACGTTCCTTTATCGTCGTATTCGTTTGCACTATTTGTTTTGTTACCGCTGTCTGACGACATTATTTCAGTTCTCGGTCTGTGTTTTTTCTTTTGTCGCCCGCTGGTTTCGGAAAGCAGCCTTTTTCTCTTAATTGACAACACAAACTTCTCCTTCGGTTTTGGTATTTTGGATTTCGGATTTGATATTTCAGACACGGAGTTGTTGATCCAGTACAGCAATTGTTTATTTTGTTGTTTTGTCAACTCTAGCGGTATGTTTTTCTTACAATTGCTGTCCTAATTCGGCGGCAGCAACAAGACATCAAAGATGTCTTCAGTGACTGATCTTTCGGTCAATGTTTCAGTGACTGATGTGACTGACGGACTCGAACCGCACTGATAATCTTCTGAAGACAATGAAGAGCTATAGTTCTCCTTCAAATCATTTGGGTCTGGGTGTAAATATTCATTCCTTGTCCTTCTTCCACTTAAGAAATTGCCACCAGTTAATCGTCAACGCGTTTTGCGGCTTGGCGACGTGCATATCTCTAGAGCTTTATCAAAGAACACTTTTAGTTTTCAATCGACTAAAGTCTCCAGTTGGCTTAGAGGGTTGTACCCGCAAGAAATCTTTAGCTTTTCACGTTTCTTTGGATCGATTTCGCTTTCTGATGCGATCACTTTTGAATCAAGGTCGCTAGAGCTTATTGACCTACGGCAAGCTCTCTTACGGCAAGACTCTACGTTTGAAGACGAAGATCTGTTCACCTGTACATCCTGTTGACTGTGTGGCCGCGCATATCGGATTTTCTTCAGAAATAGACTATACCAGTAACAGAAAGAGGCACAAATTAACATAAAATAAATTCTTATTAGAAACAGAAGATATTAATAAATCGGGACAACAGATGTTTAATTAGGCCAGTTTCGCTTCGAAACGCCAAGCATTAATGAGGCTAGCTTCGCTTACGCCAAGCATTGGTCATGTGATTTCCAACCAATGGTTAGGCTCAGTATTATTCAGCCGGCAGAAAAGTAGAATAGACGCGGCAGAGTTGGAACCAAGAATCCAAAGTTAACAGACGTTAGTCTAGTGTTGGGAAGCTTTTGTTGTAAAAGATCATTCTAGGATGTGTAGTGATAATGTGTTTTTCTGAAATACTGTAAGTATTGAAACCAATATAAACTTTCTCGTGGTTCATAGTGCACACAGCTATGATTACCGCAGATTTGGGTTCGAAGATTTTACATGATAATGAAACCTGGTCTCCTGTTGAGGAAGAATGCTAAATGAAGGGGAGAATATTAAACATTTTGGATCCCTACATGATTCAAAAGGAAAACTCTTGCATAACGAATTTCACGGAAGAATCTGCAGTATATTAGCAAGGACAAAGTCTAAATGCACAACTTAAGGAAACAGTACAAACAAGGAGATAGCCCTAAGAGAAAATGCAGATCGATTTAGAAAAGGTGGAAAGGAAATTTTGCACTCATGAAATGGTACCAAATATGCACTATTGATTGTTAATTGATGTATATGCCTGTATCAAAGAATTTGTGTTATTTGACAAGTTCATTTGTACCAGAACAGACAATTAAAGGTTATTTCTTTCAAAACCTTACGCTGTTTCAAGAATCGTATCTTTACAGTTGGCTATCAGAAGAATGAATCATTCTATCATAGGTCTATAGCTACAAGCATATCATAAACAAACAACTGCTCTAAAACAATAAAAGAAACAACTTAGAGGATATATCCCCGAACCTGGGAAAACAACCTGTAAGACTGTAGAGAGCAATCACCAACTCTAGCAGGCAAGCTAGTATTCTACATCTAACACTCTCGACTTAAACAGCAACCCCCACTACCCTGCCCCGGTAACACATTACTAATTGGTGCCGTGACCAGGATCCCCATAGCATGGAATTGTGGAAAGACATAAAATGATACATTGAACTAAAAAGAACAAAAGAAGAAAAATGTTACATGGAACCAGAGATCAGCAAGGATACATAGTCGCCAGACTGACAGGAACCTTGTCTTGAAAAAAGAAGAGAAGAAGAAAAATAGGAATATTAAATGACATGTTGTATTCTGTTAATGATTGATTGAATAGGTTGATGTATGAATATTGCAACAAAGTTAGTGCAAAGTTGATTTTCGAAAAAAAACTGGTAATAAATGATAATTGTAAGATATGGCTCACATGTGAAAATAACGTGTTGACAGAAAACAGGAAAGAAAAAGAAAGATTGTCGCTGAATCATAAATGGACAGGATCATTACCAGACCTATTACCTGTGTGGATATTGGATACAAACATCACATATTTTGAGAAAATTGTAATAGAGAACATTCTCTACAGTGATGGACTTGGAACGAATTCATATACTTACTTTGGAAAATATCAAATATAGGAAACATTCAGACACAAATAAAAAAAAAGAATCAGCTATGAGGTTTTAATGCTTTTATTGTGAACAATATGATTGAATGTAAACATGTTAATGGTTACATTATAATTTAGAAATTTTCACCCATATGCCTGGAGATTTTTTATATATAATAACAATGAACAACCAGATCATTTATTGGAAAAGAAAACATGATGGATAACCAAGGAAGCATAAACTGTTTTATGAAAAAAAGATCAACATGACAATAAGGACGTGAACACCTTAAAATCTCTATGAAATAACTGAAAAAAAAAATACTTGGAATCAAAAGAATAAATAAATTCCACCCATGATGATGGAACATCAGGAAGAAAATAACTTCAACATTTTTAAAGTACTTGAAGCCTTGGGTTATGAAACCAATGACAGGAACAGAAATGATATTACACCCTGCGCCCCCCCCCCCCCCCCCCCCCCCACAATGACTAATAAAATGTTGTCAATATGCATTTAGATTATGATTAAGTTATACAAATGTGTGGTATACTATTGCTAATATTTCCCAGTGTTGCCACTCGTCACATTTTTAGTGACGACCTTCTCTATTAGATGAAGTTGGGAATATTTTTGTTGGTCAGTGTTGCCAATGTGAAAATGTGATGAAAAATGCTGGATAGTTAAAAAAAAAAAAACATTTTTGGAAGTTGATGCACATCCCTAAGTTTTTATATAGAAGTTGATCTCATATAGATATAGGACCCTAGTTTAGGGATTAGTTTAAATTTTTCCGAATTATTTTTGGACTTAGAAAATTTTTAACTTTAAATTTTTCTGAACATTTTTTTGAACTTAAGAAATTTTTGGGATAAATTTTTTAAGATTTGATAGTACTCAAATGTCTCCCTACGGGATACATTTGCAGGGCCCCGGGATCTGTATGTGGCCGCGCATATCGGATTTTCTTCAGAAATAGACTATACCAGTAACAGAAAGAGGCACAAATTAACATAAAATAAATTCTTATTAGAAACAGAAGATATTAATAAATCGGGACAACAGATGTTTAATTAGGCCAGTTTCGCTTCGAAACGCCAAGCATTAATGAGGCTAGCTTCGCTTACGCCAAGCATTGGTCATGTGATTTCCAACCAATGGTTAGGCTCAGTATTATTCAGCCGGCAGAAAAGTAGAATAGACGCGGCAGAGTTGGAACCAAGAATCCAAAGTTAACAGACGTTAGTCTAGTGTTGGGAAGCTTTTGTTGTAAAAGATCATTCTAGGATGTGTAGTGATAATGTGTTTTTCTGAAATACTGTAAGTATTGAAACCAATATAAACTTTCTCGTGGTTCATAGTGCACACAGCTATGATTACCGCAGATTTGGGTTCGAAGATTTTACATGATAATGAAACCTGGTCTCCTGTTGAGGAAGAATGCTAAATGAAGGGGAGAATATTAAACATTTTGGATCCCTACATGATTCAAAAGGAAAACTCTTGCATAACGAATTTCACGGAAGAATCTGCAGTATATTAGCAAGGACAAAGTCTAAATGCACAACTTAAGGAAACAGTACAAACAAGGAGATAGCCCTAAGAGAAAATGCAGATCGATTTAGAAAAGGTGGAAAGGAAATTTTGCACTCATGAAATGGTACCAAATATGCACTATTGATTGTTAACTGATGTATATGCCTGTATCAAAGAATTTGTGTTATTTGACAAGTTCATTTGTACCAGAACAGACAATTAAAGGTTATTTCTTTCAAAACCTTACGCTGTTTCAAGAATCGTATCTTTACAGTTGGCTATCAGAAGAATGAATCATTCTATCATAGGTCTATAGCTACAAGCATATCATAAACAAACAACTGCTCTAAAACAATAAAAGAAACAACTTAGAGGATATATCCCCGAACCTGGGAAAACAACCTGTAAGACTGTAGAGAGCAATCACCAACTCTAGCAGGCAAGCTAGTATTCTACATCTAACACTCTCGACTTAAACAGCAACCCCCACTACCCTGCCCCGGTAACAACTGTTCTTGGCATTTAATCTAGGACAACATTTATGTTGCTCGAGTAGTCTGCCTTCGTTGTCACCTCTATCTTTAGTAAGCAGCTCGAGATGTTGAGCTTTTGCCTCACAGGACCAGTCTTGAAAACGATTGGTTAGCACATGCTCTGACTGAGTTTCACGAAGAAAGAATATCTCTGATTTACACCCCTTATCTTTTTCTCCTACCTCCCAAGGTTTATAGTTTCCCTTCTTCCATCCCGGCTCCTTACTGTGCAATGTGGCTTTGGCCTGCTGACGTAGCAATGACTGGTCAAGGAGATACGGGGCGTTTTCTGTACAACATGAAAGTTTATGGACACAACTTTCTTTTACTTCACGCTCTTTTGTTTTTGCTCCGCCTTTTTTTGTGTTGCTTCGCAAACACTGCACATTTCTGCGCGATTGCTGACCAGGTCGTTATTCGCTACAATGACTTGTTTATAGTTATCTACCGAAAGATGTTGTATGTCCTGACGAGAACCCGGTGATTTGGCTTCACCTGAGGTTTTATCACTTAATATGGAATCCGTAACATGTTGTTGCTCGTTTCCAAACGGAAGTAACAGGCAGCGCCCGTTTATCAGATATTGCTCTGTTATATCTTGATTTAAATAATGACGCCCTTCTTGCTGGGGCTGCTCTTCTCCAAATAGATATTGGCTTGTCTCATCATGATGTATCAGGCAGCGCCCTATTCCGCTCGTGCGATCTTTTCCTGAGTTTGAGTTTTTTTGAACCGCTATAAATCCTGATCTCATCTCCATTAATGGACTCTGGCTATTTCCTTTGTAACTGACAATAGCCTGCTGCTGGAGCGTTTGTTCCTTATTAAAATTAGATGTTTGTTCTGCACTCCCTGGTTTGAACTTGTTAACCACATTTTCTGATGTATCTCCTTGTTTTGTATGTTGCTGTTGCTGCTGACAAATTTCAGGTGTGCCGAGGGATTTGTTATTGTCTGATTTCGCGAAAGTCCTAATTAATTCATCTCGGGTGAAGATGTAATATTTTTTACATCTGCCGTCGCCGTCAGAAGGGCACGTACAGGCGGTGGGTTCATGACAGCTGAACTGAGTAAAATTCTGCGCGTGCCCTGTTTCGACACCTGCATCTTGTTTGTCTACTGCGATGACATAAAACGCCATAGTTTTCTCCAAAGAAACAACATTCGGTTCAGTAATGCCTTTAAAGTCCTGACAATTCTGTTTGGTTATGTTTTCGTCCTGTAAACTACCGCCGCTCTTCAAAGACGTCGCGTGACGAAAACTGTGTATTATTTTCTGAAAAATGACTTGAAACCTCACAATCACACGTGACTGTCGCTGAAATTAGCTCTCCGAAAGAGACTGGGACTAAAGTAAAATTTTGACAGGAGCCTAGTCGTTTTGAAATGGCAGCGCGAAGTCTGTTTTCTTCTGCAGGGCTCAATCTAATCTTATGAAGGTTCATCTTGCAGGGGTCAATGTTCTCCCAAGCTGCTTTATAATCTCTATCCTCAACTTCCGCCAAAGGAATTCCATGAATGTCTGAGGTCACAGTGTGACGCCTTTGTGATGAGCTGCTTTGTAAATGATGGTTCGTGTTCTCACTGATGTTCTTCGGCTGCAGTAGACTCGGGAGTGGACGCTTGCTCGGAATATTGGTGAGATTCCGAATCACTTAAATATGTTGTAGTCTCATTATTGTCTGCTGTAGTTTGTTGACTTTCGCTACCTTGATTTTTCTCGATAGATCCATATGTGATAATACAAGTTGCGCCTGTCCTTGCTTACACTGTTAACGCTAACCTTAGGCAGTGCTGGTGAGCCAGCAAAGATGGTGTATTGCAGCTTATTTGACTGTTTGTGGTATTGATCATCTTCATTATTATTTTTCTTTCCAAAATTCAGCTCATAATTTTCTGCGTTCGGGTCCACGCTATGCATGTCTATAACAGAGCTCATGTTGGAGGTACTAGAGCACTCCCTGACATCTCGAATCCAGTTATCAAGATTTTCCGCCTTCTTTATCATAAATGTTTACAGGAGGCCAGTCCACGGACAATTTTGCTGCGCATAGCAACGCCCATAAGATGTTCTGGCGGATTACTTCAAAGGCCTCGTCGCCATGCTTGCCTAGATTTAAGGATGGTAGTAACTTCACTATATACGACAAGTGGTCTTCTATCTCGATGTTTCGAATGCATGAGTGGTTTGTTTTATCATAATTTTGACACGGATGGACGATATCGGCGCTGGCCGTTGACAAGGCAAAGTCGCTGTCCAGTAACCTCAACGTATCGATCAACGCCACAGCGATAAGCGTATTCAGGATACCAACTGTCTCCGTTTCCAGATGAAGAGTTGCGGTCTCCTTCGGCGCTTGAGGAAAAATTGGTATTTCCTCCCCAAGAGACGACATCAGTTGAGATGACAAGATTGTTAACATGACCAATATTTATTCTAAAATCATTCCTCCTTGGTCCAGGACTGCAGTTTCGTTCCGTAAACTCGAACTCGCAATCTTGGAATTCTGCAGAAAGCGAGGCAAGTGCTTCTTGTATGTAATCTATCTGGAGTCTTTGAATAGTTCTTTGTGGAGGCCGTGACATACCAGTTGCTGATCGCGTTCGAGATTTGCGCCCCGAAATATTTTTGACATGTTCATCGCCGCTTTGAAGCAGAAGATTTTAGAGACGCATAAAGGAATATCTTCCTGCAGATAACGGCCTTGAACCCTGCATGGACGACTGTTTGATAGATTCGGCCGAATCTTTGAGGACTGGCCGTTTTGTATGAGTGTACATTTCTTGGATACGACAGACGTCTCCTCCAGATTGTAAACGGCCAGAACCAGTAAACACTGGCGATCCAGATCGAGGTAAGGAATCTTTATGCATCTCTGGTTTTTCACTTGCTGCTTTCAATGATTGGCAGTAAAATGGTACCCCATTTTTAACTGAGTGCATGTGACGTCTATCCCGTATTTGCAAAGGCTGCTCTGGTGTAATGATTTGCTCAATCTGATCAATTGTTCCTTCTCTATAAATCCTTGACCTGTGTCCGTGGCTGGCCGAGTTTGATGATACACTGCTCGGAGTAAAGTTCACTACCGTCTTCTGTATGTATTATTGGACGTCTGTAATATTGCAACTTTGGCGATTTTGTTCGAAGCTCCATACACTGGGTTTGTGACGACTGTGTCGGACGACAATAGCCTCTATCTGAAGTTGACGGATGACTTTTGAGATCATTACTCGTCTCTTCACAGCAAAGCTTCCGGTGCCTGTTTTCGGCACCACGGTTCTGCGAATCGTGTCTGTCCATACAAGTGTCAGAGAAAAAACGCTCACAGCCCTGATTTTCTCTGACCATGGTCAATGCGCTCTGCGATGTCAGTGAATCCTGATATTGCTTACCCGAACTGCAGATGGCGCCCTTTGTAAGACGCTTCCAAATATTGCTTAGTTTGTTCAAGAAATTGTCGTTCAGAAGTAGTTATTGCTTCTTTGCTGTTAGTTTGCGGTTTTTTTTTCTGACCCTGATAAAGAATATCGGATTTCAGTCACGGCCTGAGGGTCGTGACTGTCGCAATCACTTGTATCCTCGGACTGTTCTTGCATATTCCGATTTGCCGTGTCGCTTATGGTAAACGATCTTTTAGCATCTCTGGTTTCTGCAGAATTTGACATGGACTGATTTGATTCCTCTTGATCAATGTCTCCGTAAATCCTACAATCGGCTCTCCGGGTCTCATGTGATGCCTGAGCCATCTGACGTGCTTTACGGTGCTCAAGATCTGATTTACTCACGTTGTATGTTCCAACAAGCTGACCGGACATTGAACAGCCGTTAGAATACCGGCTGCTAAATGACATGTCTCGAGTTGCTTGATAGGACTGCGATTGTCTTTGGTGGTTTGGTGAAAGATGGCAGGCTGAACTTTTCACAATTAATTCTGACCGGTTAATGTCGAAAAACTGTTCCCTCGTGATGACATCCGAGGGTGTTAAGCCTCTAACCCTGGCACGGGGTTGACCTGAACCTACTTCTGTTTGTGGTGGCGGACATACATCCTTACCTCTGTCATAATCTCCTGTTTGGCGGACGCTGGGAACTGTTTCAAGCTGATTGGTTGTGACGTTTTTCCTTATCTTCAGCGATTCAATGTCAAGACAATCTACTGGCTCAGAAACTGGATGCATTTTACTGCAGTCCACTACATTCAGCGCGCCATCATCTTCAGGTTCATACACCACTGTGCATACTTGTGTGCAGTTACTTGATGGACTTTGAATGGTTGGCAGAGCCTCAGTTTTTATAATAGTCGCCACATCCTGTACACCGTCTCCAACTGAACAAAGGACTTTATTTTCGGCATCGCAACGTTTTTTTATTTTCTCGTTGTTTTCTTTTTCTAAAAGTTTCCATATCAGATATAGATTTTCCAGAGGTATCAGAACACCTAAACTCCTCTCTCATCGTGACCTTAGAATCGATTGGATGTTCTGGCATATACTCTTGCAACCTGTCTTTTAATCTGGTCCTACTTGACTGTCTGCTTTCAGAAGCCTTTCAGACTTATAATGTTTTCCATCAGCAGGAGGTTGCATTTCGAAGTGTATAACTGGTTGTGAAATACCTTCCTGCTGTTTCCCTTGTGTCTGTGGTTCAGCGGATTCTTTGTATTCATGCAAGCTTTGCCTTTGAGGAATTGCGTTGACTAGCCTGGACAACCATTGTCATGCTATATTTTTTTCTTTGGTTTGTAAGCAGCTTCTTCTTCTTCTTCTTCTTCTTCTTCTTCTTTTTCTACTGCTGCAGCTTCTGCTGCTGCGTCGTCATCGTAGTAGTCGTCGTAGTCGTCTTAATCGTCTTAGATGTCGTAGTCGTCGTATTCGTCGTCGTCGTGTCTTAGTCGTCGTCGTTTTCTTATTCTTCTTCTTCTTCATCTTCTTCTTCTGCTGCTTCTGCTTATACGGCTGCTTGTGCTGCTGCTTGTGCTGCTGCTTGTGCTGCTTCTGCTGCTTGTGCTGCTGATTGTGCTGCTGCTTGTGCTGCTGCTTGTGCTGCTACTGCTGCTTGTGCTGATGCTTGTGCTGCTGATACTGCTTGTGCTGCTGCTTGTAATGATGACTGTGCTGCTGCTTGTACCACTGCTGATTGTGCTACTGCTGCTGCTTGTGCTGCTGTTAGTGCTGCTGCTTGTGCTGCTGCTGCTGCTTGTGCTGCTACAGTTGATTGTGCTTCTGCTGCTATTGCTGATTGTGCTGCAGCTGCTGATTGTGCTGCTGCTGCTGCTTCTGCTGCTGCTGCTTTTGCTGCTGCTTGGGCTACTGCTTTGGCTGCTACTACTGCTGCTCGTGCTGCTGTTTGTGCTGCTGCTTGTACTGCTGCTTGCACTGCTACTTGTGCTGCTGCTGCTACTACTTTTAGTGATGATACTGCTGCTTGAGCTCCTGCTTGAGCTCCTGCTTGTGCTGCTACCGCTCCTTGTGCTGCTGCTTGTGCTGCTGCTGCTTGTACTGCTGCTTGTGCGGCTGCTGCTGCTTGTGCTTCTGATTGTGCTGCTGCTGCTTGTGCTGCTGCTTGTGCTGCTGCTGCTGTTTGTGCTGCTGCTTGTGCTACTTCTTGTGCTATTGCTGCTAGTCCTGCTGCGTGTTCTGCTGCTGCTTGGGCTGCTGCTTGTCCTGCTGTTGCTGCTGTGGCGGCGTCATCGTCGTCGTCGCCTTCTTCTTCTTCTTCATCTGAAGCTCTGGACTTAGGTGGCGAAGTTCTGCCAACAACAACTAGTGGTTGCTTATTGATTTTGCTCTTAGCTTTGAGTGATGACCCGGTGCTATCTTTGATATCTACAGACTTTCTCGGTGATGTGGGTGTTGCTACTTGTGTTGCTGTTGCTGCTGCTACTTGTGCTGCTGTAGCTGCTGCTACTTGTGTGGCTGTTGCTGCTGTGGCGGCGTCATCGTCATCGTCTTCTTCTTCTTCATCTGAAGCTCTGGACTTAGGTGGCGAAGTTCTGCCAACAACAACTAGTAGTTGATCATTGATTTTGCTCTTAGCTGTGGGTGACGACCCGGTGCCATCTTTGGTATCTACAGACTTTCTAGGTGATCTGGGTGCTGCTACTTGTGCTGCTGTTGCTTCTGCTACTTGTGTTGCTGTTGCTGCTGCTACTTGTGCTGATGTTGCTGCTACTACTTGTACTGCTGTTGCTGCTGCTACTTGTGTTGCTATTGCTGTTGCTACTTGTGCTGCTGTTGCTGCTGCTACTTGTGCTGCTGTTGCAGCTGCTACTTGTGCTGCTGTTGCTGCTGCTACTTGTGTTGCTGCTGCTACTAGTGTTGCTGTTGCTGCTGCTTCTGTTGTTGCTGTTGCTGCTACTACTTGTGCTGCTGTTGCTGCTGCTAGTTGTGTTGCTGCTACTACTTGCGTTGCTGTTGCTGCTGCTACTTGTGCTGCTGTTGCTGCTGCTACTTGTGTTGCTGTTGCTGCTGCTACTTGTGCTGCTGTTGCTGCTGCTACTTGTGTTGCTTTTGCTGCTGCTACTTGTGCTGCTGTTGCTGCTGCTACTTGTGTTGCTGTTGCTGCTGCTACTTGTGCTGATGTTGCTGCTGCTACTTGTGCTGCTGTTGCTGCTGCTACTTGTGCTGCTGTTGCTGCTGCTACTTGTGTTGCTGTTGCTGCTGCTACTTGTGCTGCTGTTGCTGCTGCTACTTGTGCTGCTGTTGCTGCTGCTACTTGTGTTGTTGTTGCTGCTGTGGCGGCTTCATCGTCGTCGTCGTCGTCGCCTTCTTCTTCTTCTTCTTTATCTGAAGCTCTGGACTTAGGTGGCGAAGTTCTGCCAACAACTAGTGGTTGCTTATTGATTTTGCTCTTAGATGTGGGTGACGACCCGATGCCACCTTTGGTATCTACAGACTTTCTAGGTGATCTGGGTGAATTCATATCGCCGCTTGTGGTGGGACCTTTCTTCGGGGAACTCGATGCGCGGACGACGTTATCATGTGTCGGTTGACCTTGTTTTTCAGGGCTTTTGCTTTTCTGGAACAATGTATCATTGTTGGCTGTCAGATGTGGCACTGCGTCCTCTAACGTGTCTGAAATGCGTTGCTTGGTTTTTTTACGTCTAGTCTTTGGCTTAATGACAGGATCGGAAGATATTAGCATCTCCTTGTCAAAAGTATTGATTAAAGGGTTATTAGAGTCCTCAAACTTGGACAACCCGTGGTCAGCTTCTGAACCAATTACAGACATGCTGATGGTGCTTGTTTCGTTAAATTGTGTTGCAGGCATAGAAGTGAACCCTTCCAGAGCTTTTGGTTCAGGATTTGCTCCTGGTGACGTTAAAGCTTTCGTGCCTTTAGCTATATTATCACTGAAAGGATTGTCCTCTGATATTTTAAAAGTTTTTCGAGGCCCAGCTGGCTCTGAACGCGCACGTTGCTTCTTGGGTGTGGCAGGCAGATTATGCGTGTCAGAAATGTGTGACTCAAGCGCGGAAGCTTGCGATGGTGCAGCGTTGCTGGGGTCTGGTCTGCTTCCAAATTCACTTAAGACTGCAGAAAGATTATTTCCTCTAGAGGAACCATGATCAGGTAACGCATCAATTCCTAATTTGGCAATCGTTTCTGAGACTGACATTTTCTGAGAATCAGTCTGCGTGACTTGGGTGTCAGCATTCTCAGAAATATTGAAGTCGCCTACGCTTATAGGCGTGAGCTCAAAAAGCTGCATTGGGTTTATGTCAATATCCTTAAAAACTGAGTACTCACCGGATTTAGAATTATCAACAAAAGATCTGGATCTAGACATGTGAGGCATTGTGAACTCTCCAGCCATTGTACTTATGGTATTTGTCTCTTCCTTGTGGTTCACGGTTTCATGTTTGGAGCCCTGTACGTCTGCTCCCGGACCGCCATTAGAAAGCGCAACAGACTCGCCCTTTTTGCTTGGCAGTTTTCATTTGGTAGAGTACCCTTGCTGTTTCGGTGGTGCACCACTGTCTTCCGACATCACGAATCTTCTAAGCACAACTCACAGTTTTTGGTGGCAAGTTCAGTAAAGCCGAGTACAAGTGTTTGCTAACGTCTTTGGTTCGCTTGCCATAAGCTTCACTTTGAGCCATTTGCTACTATTGTTTTTAGAGCGGCCATTTGTCGCCTGTAGATGCGAAGACATGGAAACTACGTCACAGTGTGTTGGTGCAAGCAATTCAAGTTTTGGGTTAGAGACTACTCAATAACAAAATCATGCAATTAATAATCTGGTGAGACGCTTCATGACTATATAGTGTTCTGCTTCTTTGTCTTTTCCAAGTACGATGCCGGCTGGCTAGTGTGATCATGTGTCTCAACATCTTCCTGTCCACAGTTATGATTATCAATTCTGTTGTTGACTTTTGTGCAGTATTTTCTTTGTTGTCCTTTGTTTATTTTCCACATCGGTGGAGGATCAATAAACAATCTTAGATATTCAATTAAAACAGTTTTATTTGCTGAAAATGAACAGAAACTGCAAGAATTAGTGAAGCATGTAAACAGCATTTGTAACGAATATGGATTGGATGTAAAACATTGATAATATGAAAACTTTGATAATTAGTAAAACAGACGGTAAGCACACATCAAAGATGAACATAAATGGGACAGTCCTAGAACAAGGCAAGAGTTTCTCATATCTTGATCAAATAATAACAGAAGATGGCAGATGTGAAACAGAAATCAAGAAGAGAATAGGAATGGCCAAAGCTACATTCAACAACATGAGATAAATCATCATCAGTTTCCTCTTGGCTCCTTATGGAGCACGGAGCTACAGCTGTAGCTGGTCTGTTTCATGAAGCCTGCACCAAACAGTCACGTGATTTAGGAGCAGTGGTTTCTATGACAATCAGTTTGACACGATCAGGTTACCAGGCCCATGCACATGAGACAAATACTAACATCTAAACAATTAACTCACCAAACATGCACATGAGACAAATACTAACATCTAAACAATTAACTCACCAAACATGCACATGAGACAAATACTAACATCTAAACAATTAACTCACCAAACATTCACATGAGACAAATACAAACATCTAAACAATTAACTCACCAAACATGCACATGAGACAAATACTAACATCTAAACAATTAACTCACCAAACATTCACATGAGACAAATACTAACATCTAAACAATTAACTCACCAAACATGCACATGAGACAAATACTAACATCTAAAGAATTAACTCACCAAACATGCACATGAGACAAATACTCACATCTAAATAATTAACTCACCAAACATGCACATGAGACAAATACTAACATCTAAACAATTAACTCACCAAACATGCACATGAGACAAATACTAACATCTAAACAATTAACTCACCAAACATTCACATGAGACAAATACTAACATCTAAACAATTAACTCACCAAACATTCACATGAGACAAATACTAACATCTAAACAATTAACTCACCAAACATGCACATGAGACAAATACTAACATAAAAACAATTAACTCACCAAACATGCACATGAGACAAATACAAACATCTAAGCAATTAACTCACCAAAACATTCACATGAGACAAATACTAACATCTAAACAATTAACTCACCAAACATTCACATGAGACACATACTAACATCTAAACAATTAACTCACCAAACATTCACATGAGACAAATACAAACATCTAAACAATTAACTCACCAAACATTCACATGAGACAAATACTAACATCTAAACAATTAACTCACCAAACATTCACATGAGACAAATACTAACATCTAAACAATTAACTCACCAAACATGCACATGAGACAAATACTAACATCTAAACAATTAACTCACCAAACATTCACATGAGACAAATACTAACATCTAAACAATTAACTCACCAAACATTCACATGAGACAAATACTAACATCTAAACAATTAACTCACCAAACATTCACATGAGACAAATACTAACATCTAAACAATTAACTCACCAAACATTTACATGAGACAAATACTAACATCCAAACAATTAACTCACCAAACATTCACATGAGACAAATACTAACATCTAAACAATTAACTCACCAAACATTCACATAAGACAAATACTAACATCTAAACAATTAACTCACAAATTGAATCTTAGAATCATCAAATGTTATATATATTCTTCATTACTGTATGGTGTAGGAACCTTAACATTGAACAAGCAACACCAGAGAAAAGAATTGAGGCCTTTGAGGTGTGGATGTATAGAAGAATGGGGCACGTCTCTTGGAAAAAAACATGAAAAGCAAACAAGAGGTCACAGAAACCTAGAAAAGAAGAGAGAAATAATGGAGATCAAAATTAGATAGCTCAAATATTTTGGTCATGTAAACAGACATACTGTTGCTGGCTTGTTGTATACACGCCGGATACATCCTCTCTCATACGTCCATCTCTGCTGGTCTTACGTTTGATGCCATATTCCAGCCATCTTAGCCTTGATGATTCTTCTTCTTCTTCGTACACTCTCAGACGTCCACTTGAATGTTCTCAAAGAAAGCAGTAGTCAGTTTGAGGCTATTTGAATCCCCGTAAAGCTTTTCCACGAAAGGAGCTGGCGTCGGCCATATGCACTTTCTCTGTACCACATATAAGGGGCAACTTTGAAGCAGATGTTCAGCAGTCATTTTATCAGTGCCACAGTTACACTGATCGGTAGTTCCTATCTTTAGCTTGTTGAATAGATGGTATCTCAATCTGTTGTGGCCAGTGCGGAGTCTGAAGATTACCACTTGTTCTCTTCTGTGGAGCTGGTAGTAAGCATCATTTTGTGTGCGATTGCAGTGTCCTTCTCTAATGGGTGATCATTAATTTTCCTCAGTATCTCTCCTTTATTCATAACTGTCAAGAACTGTATAGACGATGTCCCCAGATGTCAGGATATAAAAGATGTATCCTACTTGTCAAGAACAATATTATGGTGGGTGTGGGTTGTATGAAGATGGTGATCAACAATGGCTCGTACGAATTAACCCCAACGCCACTGGTACAGTTCCATAACATTTATTGAACATTCATATACGTGTCCTGGATATCAAATACCTCGGCAACAACACTGACCTAATACTTAGACTATTCTGTCTGTAGAACATACAGACTACCGTATTCATAAACTGTCTCTCCGAACACACAATAACAATGTACAGAATGTCCTTGGTGCGGTATACACTCTTCGCACACAATAACCCCTCAAACACTCTACGTGCGGAAAAAACACCATCGCACTAAACAATACAATTAATCACTATGCAGATGTAATATCTAAACAATTAATCACAAATTGAATCTTAGAATCATAAATGTATATATATATTCTTCATTAGTGATAGTGTAGGAACCATAAACATCGCCATATAGATTCACAGAATCCTCTCAAGACGGGACAATACACTTCACCTGTACTTTATCTATTATAGCTACAAAGCGGGAAACGCGTCGCCTTACTCCTCCGTAGCTCCAAGATGGAAAAGTCGTCACCTTATAATGTTCACCATGGCCATACATATATGGCTCCAACAGGAACGCCTCCAGGCGAGAAACACATCGCCATTAAGAAAATAAGTGGATAGGATCTACCACATCATAATTATCATAATCACAACTATGCCTTCACTTGTACAAATACGAGCTTACAGCTCGGTTTCCAAACACAGACTCGAGCGGCCAGCTCGGCTGCCAAACGCAGAATGTCTCAGTCACACCAGAATTGTATTCACTCAAACGCTCTCTCCCAGCGCACGTACAAGTCATAACAATGCTGACATAAAGTCAGACATTAACTCAGTAGCTGAGTTACACTTAAACAAGTGTTTACAACATTAGTTCAGTGACCCTTAACACCAACCACTATCATCATTCACACTCATGAAACTGTTCTGTGACAATAACCACTGCACCTTCTGTGGGTGCTCTTGACGCTAGTCTGTCCGCTCTTTATTTGCTGCGTACCCCTGTATAACCAGGACAGTAGATCAACACAGGTTCCTGAGGCTTCTATGGAGGTTTTCCATTTATACCGGAGCCATCCACTTTCAAGATGTAGAATCATACACATATCTTGGCAGCAATATAGACAAAGTTGGAGGGACAGACAGCGATATCAAAATAAGAATACAAAAGGCAAGAGGAGCTTTCATTGCATTGGGAAATATATGGAGATCAAGAGAAATCAGATCCAACACGAAAATAAGAATCTTCAACTCAAATGTGAAGTCAGTCCTATTGTATGGCTCGGAGACATGGAGAACAACAAAGACAACAACCAAAAAGCTACAGACTTTCATAAATGGGTGCTTGCGTAGAATAGAGGGATTAAAATGGTATGACAAGGTTACCAACGTGGAACTGATGACAAGAACTAGACAAGTGCCAGTGGAACAAGAGATGAGAAGAAGACGATGGCGATGGATAGGACACACATGAGGAAACCTGTTGATAGCATTACAAGGCAGTCCTTGTTCTGGAACCCCCAGGGCAAGAGAGGCAGAGGAAGACCAAGAAGTACATGGAGAAGAGAGTTGGAAACAGAGGTGAAAATGATGAGGAAAACGTGGAAAGAACTTGAGATGATGGCACGGGACAGGAGGACTTGGCATGTGTTTGTTGAAGGCCTATGCTCCTTTGGGAGTGGAGGGTTATGAATGAATGAATGAATCCACTTTGGACATTCCGAAGCATGGATTGTAAGTCTGAAACAATAACTGCCCTTCTTAATGGAGTTTCAGACAGCCACCTTAAGGCTGCAGTAGCTGCCTCTACCTCCATTCTCATGCTGGAGGTTGTTATCTTGTACGCCCCGCTATGTTCAGCGACGATTCTGCTCTTTACTCTAGCACAGAAACCTCAACCTGATTTCTCACCACGGATTACAGACCCTTCAGTGCACACAATAGCATAATCATAACCAGCATGATCATTTAACAGCTGATCCATTTCCAGCTCTGTCCTCCCACTGGCCCAAGTTCTGCATTATCTACCAAGTCTGATGATAGCTTTCCGACAGTTCATCCAATTTTCACCTGACTTATCCACTCTTCTCTATCGAAGATATTTACAAATGTGCATCACGTGTCTAATAGTAGCCTCTGCCAGCTCCATCCATGACATTCCCCTCTTTATTCATGCTAAATTTGATGTCAGCAATGTTCCCATGCAGCGGATGCTTTTTGCCCGTGATACTCGCATATACGCTTTTGCCTGGGCCATCACTTATCTGGATCTAATTGACAGCAATCTAAGCATGTGCCGCATTGTCATAATGGGGATGTTTCGCTTACAGCCCAGGACTAATCGAACCCTTTCATTTTGAATGCGTTCTAGTCGTTCACATTGTGTTACTGACAACGTGAGATTGAAATAAATATATGTGATGATACAGGATAAATAGTAATATCTGCGCCAGATGCGCATTGGCTATTATTTTGAGGGCTGCTAGACCTCTCCTACACTTCTGTATGATGTGATCAACATAGTGCTTATACGATAGCTCGTGATCAAATGTAACTCCAAGGTACTTCAACTTGTCGAGCCTTTCAATTGTCTGCCCATTGAAAGTGATATCTGGAAGGTCTGCTTTCACTGTGGAATTGTTCAAGGAGCACAATATTACGCAGGCCTTGTTGGAACTGACTTTGTAGCTAGTTTCCTCGCACCAGTTGAACACTTCGTGTAGTGTTGCATATATGCTATTAACTAGTGCCCTAGATTCTTCTATAAGAGTTACGCCAACTAAAATTTGGCCGCCATTTTCGGTCGTACCCGTATTGCACGAAAATGGACCCGATCATGAGTTTCGGACCCAATTTGCATTTTCGTTTAGGTTAACTAATAATTTGAAATAAAATTAGATGGAAATACAATAGCACATATTTGTACTATTATTTGTATTTCAACTAACAAAACAAAAAGAAGAAAACTAGTTTACTTAGCGGTTTATTGAAAAGAATCAGTACCGTGGATTTTTAACACATACTCCGTTGAATTTTATATTCCGTTAGAATTCCACTATTTAGCAACAAATATTCCGTTATAGTTGCAACACTCAGCCAAACATAATCCCTTCGAATTGAACTATTTACCTAGTTTGAAATATGGAAACTGGTGAATGACTGTTGTAGACACTGACAGTTTTACTAGATCCAGATGATCACACCAGTTTATGTTTTCATTTAAAATGCGACTATGTACAGATAGTTTTAACAAAATCTAATTACATATTTTGGACCGGAGCTTTTATTATAGTTTTATTATATATATATATATATATACATCTATATATATATATATATATATATATATATATATATATATATATATATATATATATATATATATATATATATATATATATATATATATATATATATATATATATATATATATATATAATTTTTATATTTATATAACTTTTATATTATATAATAATAATATTATATAATTTATTATATAATGTTATATAATTTTATTATAATTAAAAAATATTAATAAAATAATAAAAATATAAAATTTTATTACATATCATTTTATACTTTATATATTTAAATTATATAATTATAAAATTATAATAATTATATAATTTAAATTATATAATTTAAAATTATATATATATATATATATATATATATATATATATATATATATATATATATATATATATATATATATATATATATATATATCATCATCATGTGACGTATTCTTTCCAGAACGTTGTCTCCATTACAGCTGCTCTGAACGCATCACGATTCTGGGCAAGTCGACCTGCATCAGCCAAAGACAAGTTCAGACTCTCTGTGATGTCCTGGGTCCACCGTCGTCTAGGTCGCCCCCTTCCCCTTTTTCCAGGGACCATGCCTTCCATCACTGTTTTTTCCAGACTATTATGTCTTTTTATATGACCGAAAAATTTCAGCTTCCTTATTGCGATGGTATTTAGGAGCCAATGTTCCTGTACGTTAGTGAGTGCAGTACTTCTCTGTTGGTCTTTTTTTCTGTCCAGGGTATTCTCAACATCCTTCTGTAGCATTTCATTTCGAATGATGTAATCTTTTTTGCAACTGTTTTATTGAGTGTCCAAGTCTCGCAGCCGTATGTTGCTACTGGGAATATACATGCTCTGATCAGTTGTTCTTATAAATATAGAAGAGGTGTTAAGAATAGACAGACCTAGGAAACTGCATAATATAGTCAAACAATATTTAACACGAACAAATGTTAATAATATTAGTATCTGGGAATGTGAAGGTCTGATGCTGTTCTTACAATGCATATGACTTTTAACAGATGAAAGTCAATTAAATATCTGGTAAAGTCAGTTATATAACTGGAAACACCAGGCCTTTACACCCCTCCATTTTAATATAATTCTTGTTCAGAGTTTCGTCTTGATTTTGTTTGTTTTTCGTTTTGTTTTTTTATTTATTTAACGTATTAGCATAATTGTGATTGTCCCTATTTACAATGATTTGACAAATGTGATGCCACTTTCTCATCGGCAGTTGTTCATATTATTTGGAATTGAAAACAATATATATCCTAATTATAACCCATCAGAGGTTGAACGGGATATTTTTCTTCATTAATTTAAAAAAAATAAATCTTACTCGACGCTTATTCCCGCTACTAACCGTGGTATTGTCGAAAAAAATGGCGTCCACGTCGTTCAGCCTCGTTTATATTCTGACATAGTTGTCGTAACTCTTATAGAAGAATCTAGGGCACAACTATTAACTATTTCCTGTCGGTCAGAGCCAGTTCTATAAATGAGAATGTTGTCACAAGATGGAATTTGGGGCGACCTCTTTTCGATTTCTCTTTCAATCCGGCAGTAATCAGTTACATTTTTGTACTGATTTTATTGCAATTTTTTCCGAGTCGCACCCTCTTTCTTTCTCTGTCCACTGGAGCAGATATTTTGCATCTTCATTCTTTCACTCCTCTCAGAACCACGTCTGTTTGTTACCCGTTTCTTCCCTAAAGCTTTGCAAGGAGCGGCAGAGATAATATTAACGTCAGGCATGTTGGAAATTCTCGCGTACCAAACCTTGGCCGGGACAGATAACATAAAAATCGCCAGCCTAGTTACTAATTGCTGATAAGACCCGGGTACGCGACAGATAAGAGATTACTTGTTTGGGTGACACATTTTGGACAGACAAGGATGACAAAATTACTTTAGATAGTAACAATTTGTTACATCTGAAAAACATTGTCGTATGAGTTTACAGATGTGTTGGTGAGTTCGCCTGCCAGGTAATCGGATGTGTTCAAAGCATATACAGAAGACTTGACCTCTACATTACGTTCACAATTTTTTCATGTCGAGAATATTTTGAAATCGCCTCCCCCCAACCAGCATGTTTGAAATGATTGGAGCTTTTACTTAATTTCATAGCAATCAGATGCGGGGGAGGACAGTGAATATAACCTGACACGTTTCAGTGTTAAGACACTGTGAAGATCGCTTGCCAAGACGACACAACCAGACCTTGCCAGAGTGAAGTCTAGAATTCAGAATTTCATTTTATCAGACCGGACCTTTTTTATTGGAGTATTTATCAGGACTTTCAAAACAGCCCAGGAAGTCTCTATCATTTTAAATAAGGAAACCCGGAACATCTGAGGAAACTGAACACGCGAAGTCAGAGAAGGAATTATAGTTAAAATTAACAACCCCAAGTACACGTGTAAAAAGGCATCGGCTAGTGCCTTAACTTCATTCATCTGAGCAAATAGTCTGTGAGCCAGGATTGGCGTAAGTTATCAATCTAACATGTGAACTAATATGTATATTTTACCATGTGAATATTAATATGTGAAAATCGCTAGTGGATGTCCAAGTCATTTGAGGCTGGTAACTTCAGCGCATAGAATGATAATTTCATAAACCACCACTGCACGGGCTGGCGACTGCTTTATTGCTAGTTTCTTAAGGAGAACCAAATGCATCAGTAGTCCCAAGTCCCTATGGAGCAGGAAAGGAAAGATGAAAGAAATGGTGTACATTTTATTATAATACTTACAGTTTCAAACAAGTGTAAATGCCGATGTTAACATGTTCACTTTAAAATTAATGGAAGTTTCGAACTTTTCAAATCAGTGTTAACATAAATGACAACATGTTCAATTTATATTGTGAACACTTTTCAACCAATGTAAATATAAACATATTCTATCTGTACTATTAAGCTATTCAATTTAAGTGTAAAGAAAGTTTTCTCTCGAGGGATTAAAGTTTATTCTCATCGAGGTTATATTCTGAGGTGGGGGAGGGGGGTGGAATAAGAAAGGGGACACATAAGTATGTGTCGGGAAACGCAATCTCAGGAGAGAGTTTCGTTTCTATTCTTTTACCATAGGTGTTGGTGGTGGTAGCAGTTGAAAGGTACTATCTCTGGAACACGAAGGGAACAGTGGCCTGAGCTTTAAGACGAGGGACCAACTTTGTAGACTCTTCCTAACACTCCTATGAACGAGCTGCACCCTACATCCTTGACCAGCGAAGAGCGATATCAGTGATCAGTCCATAAAAAACCAATCCAGCGGGAGTAGAAACAATCACTGGCAGCTAAGTGCAATATATAAGCTGCCAAAGCGAATTTTTTCATAGAACCTACTATCAGTCAATGATGAACCCTTTCTTTTAAAATATTTAATTATTTTCAAATTGTTAAAACTTAAGTGATTATTAAATTTTGTTATTTGTAATTTTACAAATTTAATTTCGATTTAATAATTGTAAACTTACTGCATGTTTGTCTCAGTCAATTTACTGCACACACTCTAAACAGAGCTATACCAGAATAATAAGAATTCCACTGAGTAAATCAGAGGTGGGGCGTGAACGAGCTAAGATTAATCATTGCTTAATTCTTCACAAAAGTTGTCGGCAGATTCTGTAATTAACATGCTCAGCTAATGCAGCATTGTTTTCGCTTATCTGAATATCTTGTTGAAACTCCATTGAGATAGAAGCGTCATTACCCTTCTATTTACAAATCTGCCAATAGTAATTTTGTGCAAAGGTACACACCTTTGAAGCCCATATTAGATGCTCTTGAGTTCTGGCCACTTTTGGACCACTACTGCAAAGCAGGGGAGGCAATACTGTCACATATGTCATCAGCAAAAGTCAGTGTTCATGCCAACTCAGTTGGCTGAATAGTGGCTACTTTTGCTGTATATACTCGTATATTAAACAGCAGCGGTGATAGTGGAGAACCCTGGGGTAGTCCCAATGCGCATTGGTTCTGATGCCCAAGTTCTCTCAGTTAAGGCAGCTTCTATCCATCTTGTTAGACAAAGGTTTGAACCGCAAGCCATTACACAGTTCATTAAGGTTTCAAAGTTAACGCTGTTATAAGCATCCTCTCGTACACATCATAAGCAAACGTTCCAGCGTTACCCCATGTTACTTTCATGTGCCTATAGTTTCCCAGGTTATCATGGGGGATTTGTGCATTTTTGAGGTGATTCACTATTTTTCTGGCTGCGATCTTTCCTTGTAAATTACCGTAGACATTTTGCATTGTGATTATTCTATAGCAGCTGAGAAGTGTGGGATCTTTACCAGGTTTAGAAAGTGGCCGTAGGTAACCATGTAGGCAGTCTTCCGGCACCTCAGTATTCTGTATGCTTGTGTTGAAACCACTCACCACATTTGTAATGCCCATATCAGCGAATGTTGTGATACTGTACACCATCATGACCCGGGTCAGTGTTTCTACTGGTTTCTAAAGTGCGCACAACATCTTCTTCCTAGGTAAAAATATTTGTCGTCTCTTTTGTCACTATCCAGGATACGGTCTTTAATTTCTTGGCTGGCAGTTTTATCACCATTATCTGTCTGAATCTTATAACTCTCGAGTAGTACATGTCCCTTTTCGTCATCAGTCTTCAGGCTTATTCCTGTTGAGCCTGGAATATTAGGAATTGGTTGGCTTGTACTGTTCCTGTTCATCCTTTGATGCAAGGACCAGAATTTTTGTAGTCTTTTCGGTTCCCATCTCTGTCACAAAGCCCACTCAGACTGCGTACTTGGTTCCTTTTATGAAATTCAGGACATCAATCTTCAAATTGTTACTTTTATAATTGCCTCATGTTTGGTGGAATGGGTAAAACCGGGAGTGAATTTGGTATAAAAAGATGAGAAGAATTGCAGTAACATGTGATGTAAGTTGTTCTTGTAAAAAAAAAAAAAAAGATAAAAAAAGGTAATGCGTCTTATTTGGACAAAAGACAAAGATACGTGAATTTGGACAAAAGACAAAGATACGTGAATTTGGAAAAGCTGCAACCAAGATGTAAATGTTTTATTCCCAGCGCAGGCATGGGTAAAAATTAAACAGTAGGCGGACTCTTGGGACTCATGACCCAAGTTTCACCTTTAGTATGTGAAGGAGGTGAAATGGCCGATACACATGTAGTAAAGGAGGTGAAATGGCCGATACACATGTAGTAAAGGAGGTGAAATGGCCGATACACATGTAGTAAAGGAGGTGAAATGGACGATACACATGTAGTAAAGGAGGTGAAATGGCCGATACACATGTAGTAAAGGAGGTGAAATGGACGATACACATGTAGTAAAGGAGGTGAAATGGACGATACACATGTAGTAAAGGAGGTGAAATGGACGAAACACATGAATGACGGAGAACCACTACAGATGGTCAGGTCATCTCATGTTGCAACATTCTGTATAGAGTTTCCTGTAATTCCAAAACTGATATTCCTCACATATTTTTATTGA
Source organism: Oreohelix idahoensis (assembly GCA_024509875.1). Lineage (NCBI taxonomy): Eukaryota > Metazoa > Mollusca > Gastropoda > Stylommatophora > Oreohelicidae > Oreohelix > Oreohelix idahoensis. The sequence goes on from JAMPIV010013089.1 coordinate 188,704, forward strand.
AATAATTTTGACCGTTGTCATAGTTTGTCTGTGCCGAGTGTAGAACTTCTGTTACAGCTGTAATTTATTTTTTAAAATATTGTTACGGTTTTAATTTTTCCTGTTAGCATTTGCATAACTGAAGTGACTGACAAAAGTGTGGGAAGGAAAAAATTTGGTGGGGTGTTGGGGGGGGGGGGGGGGGTGTGGTTGTGTTTTGTTTACCGTAGTGAGCTTTTCATACTCTTGTGTTCGCATAATGTCGTAAATTTTTAGAAGATAGGATTGGGATATTTATGGTCCCGTACAAGCAAAGGTAATAGTGACAGCTATGTGAAAGGAAGGTGTAAGAAATAGTTTCTGTTTCACGAGGTTGTGGTAGTGTAAGAGAAAACACAGTCTTGGATTGAGTAATTGCTCTAATCCAGCCTATCTTTTTACGACTCTATTTAACTACAGACGCACTTTCTCTCCTTGTACATAATACAAGTTACACAACACTCACGTACACACAGTACGGTTACAGAAATACGTACAGACGTGAAAACAAACTATGGATAACATATAAAAGGGCTGGGGTTTGACCAACACTATAGATTAAGGTTTATTGTGTGTTATTTTCGCTAGAAATATCACAACATCAAGAAAAGCTTTATCATTACATCAATGAATTATAGTTTACAGACAAAGAAATGAAACATATAATCTAATAGGCCCTCCTACTTGTATAGGAAAACTAGGAAAGATCCCAACAGAGGTGATTAACCCAAAAAAGATCAAAATAATTAACAATGGGAGTAGGGAATAGTCAGGACGGGTAAATGACTAAGTCCTTAATTTAATCTTTCCCGAGAACACTCAGATTAGTGAGAGGTAACTAAAAGAAGGTTGGTAGGTTAGTAGTAACGTAAGAAATTAGTAGCTTTCTATCCGTTCACTCACACAAACAATACAGTGGCCCACTTTCGGATTTGCTTACCAAATGTTGAAGCTGCATACATTCCTTGGAATTTAAACACTAGCAGTTATAAAAAAAAACTAATCAGTCATTTTCAGGGTTCAATGGCAGCCCCAGATTATCCGATGAGCTGACTGCTATTTTTCGGGGAGTCGCTGCAATTGATGCGTTAGTATTTTTGCCTGGATATTATTCCTTTTCACTGCAGGTATTTGCTTTGGATAAGTGTTTCTATTTTGGTGGCACTGTCCTGGAAATTAATAGCGTAAAATATTGTTCCAGTGCGATCTAGCCTCTGGTGGCTATGACCTTCTGTGGCGTGATAGGAAAAAAATGTTAAATGATAATAATCTGCTGTTCGTTGAGGTGGGAGCCGAGTATGAACAGTGAGTTCTCTTGAATAAATCCGATGGAAAAACTCCTGTCATGGGTCGGGTGAAAAGTACTGACTTTCTGCCTCAGCAGACTGATAATATGTTATGATATGAAAAAAGTTGTATTCTGTGAATGTTCCGTACCAGTTAAAATTATCTATTATTGTTGTTTTCTTGATTTGACTTCTCGTCATAAATAAAGACGTTGGACCGCACAGGGGTCACAACATGAAGATGGTTATAACAATAATTTTCAGGATGCTGATATGAACATCAGAATATAAAATCGCTGGATCGCAAGGTTTTGATCAGCCTGGATTAATTAGGAAGAAGAATATAAACGCTTTAACAATATTATCAATATCCTAATCTAACACACATAAGTGTTGCGCACATATTCTTTTGTGTGGTAGTGTGACGCACAGATTACTGTTGGTAGGCATACAAATGTAAAGTATAACTATTTGTCTGATGAAAAGTATTTATTTGAGAATCAATGATTCTCAGTCTGAGGGACAGAACCCAGATTGGTCGATGTTGTATTCGGTTCTATGGGTTATCTGTTCTTGTGTCTCAATCTGGCGTATGAATACTAGATTTACGTCATTTTTGCGTCTGGTATGGCCAGAAACAGATTGGTCTTGCTTAAAATGTTTATAGCCCGAATTTATATTTATTCCTTGACTATTTAAGGTGATTCGGTCTTATATCTTTGTATCTTTGTATTTCTATGTCGGACTATTTTGTGAGCTGAACTCTGGGGTGAAAGGCCTTTCTGCGCATGCGTCGATTTTGTGTGTGGACAGAGAAGGCTGTCATGTCGTCGCTGCTATGGGCTGGTCGATTAGAAAGTTTGAAGATTGATCTCTGTGATTTATTCTAGGAAGGAGATTGTTTCTCTGTATGATTATATTATCAGAGATTCTCCTAATGTCCATTATTAACGCCTAGGAATGGCGTGCGTTATTCGCTTGTATGTGTTTTCCTAAAGCCAGGTAAAACCAAAACTTTTTTGCTGAACTTTTTTGCTAAGCCTAGATGGGAGACGTATTATCGTACATCTAGGATTGTTGATTACAGATGAAGATGACGTGTTATCTAGCAGCACTAGATCACTTGATGTAACCAGCCTTATTGATAGCAGATATGTATAGAAGCCCAATGAGGACATTTACGTATGAATAACGAAGTAATTCTGCTTCATAATTTTTCATCCTGGGTGAGCGAAGCTCACGAAGGAGAGCCATTTTGGATTCCCGCCATTGTAAGCGGATCATCGTCGGAGAACAGAAAAGGTCCTATTATCTGATGATGGTACAGAGATCTATGTATTATGAAAAAACCCACTACTGTGGTTTAACATTGTTGCTATAAACATTGGATGAATTTACGGCTTGAGAAACTTAGCCAGGAGAAGGTTCTGTCAGTGAACCATTGTTGATGATTATGTATCCACCTTAACTGACGCGATTAGTCAGTTGAAGCATGAGACGATAGAAAACCAGAGTATTGAGTGCTTGCCTACTATCGTTCCATTATATTTTCATGCCACATAAATGTACATCTGATATTGTCACCCATTTTTTCAAGTATACGATGATTTTTTGCCAACCTGTTCAAGTGACTGTAATCGTGATGTCGAAGTGTACGTCCATTATTAAATGTATGAAACGTCATCAGCAGTCTACCCTTTATTGACTTCTAACTATGATTGAGTGAGTGACTTGTCAACTCGACAGAACTGTACACACATTTACGTCCTTTACATCTACATTCTCACTCGATGTCAGCACTGTGTCGGAACGAGTTGACCATTCATCTACGTGTCCAGTATGACCTTATCACAACAAAAACACACTTATCAATGTGGTAGGCCAAATTTCTGGGTCTAACCTGCACAGTGGACATTGCCAGAAGTCAACTACTGATACCAGATCGTTTGCTGTGGCCGCATACGACACACATAAACACCAGCATTACAAGTCTACAGTCGATGTCAGCTAGTCAGCAGTTTCGTTACGTGACCTGACCTGTCAAGCAGAGGCGGTAACTAGGTCAGCGCTTGTTGACATTTGTGTTAGAACGGACATCATTGCACATCAGGGTATTAACTTTGTTAGCGAGAAGTGCTTATATTTCAACGGTGGATCTTCTGGTGTTCTACTCTATATTGAACATTGTAATAGTTTAGGCCAGAAATATTAATGTATTAAAGTGGCAATACTATTGTGTGATAACATCTGAGCCTTCCGTGCAACACATTATATTACATTATATGAAATATATATATTTATGTTTAAGTGTTTACATGTTGCATATTAGTGTTGTGTATATGTCTGTGGGCGGTTGGGTAAGGTGTCTAATATAAGATTTTCCACGTCATAGAGGGCTTATATTAGTGTTCTATAGGCGCGAATTTTCTTAATTGAAAATTTGCTAGCGACAATTTGTTGCTATTTTTTTGTTAGTTGTGAAGACTTGTTTTTTTTTCTTCGTTGTTTTTGTAATATTTTTTTCTGTTCTTTAGTTTTGTTTTGATTTGTTTGTATTTGTAGGTCTCATCTTTCCTGTCATTTAGTTCTATACAACTTCATATTTATACACTGTGATGTCATTTGTGTTGTTTATTTCCGCGCAGTTATCATCACAGATTCTGTGATTATTTTCTTCAGTTTTCCTATTTAACTTATTTGATTTCTGCGAATGTTTCCATGTTGTCTTTCTTGATTGTCCTTTGTTTACGTTGTTGGTTGACATATGCTATAAGGTATATTTGATCATACACTACTAGCTGTGTAGTACACTTGTAGTATAGAATAAACTTGTAGTTTATTACTATTATATTATTATTATGCAAGTGAGTATACAAGACCTTATTAAAGGCTTGTCTCCCACAGAGATTGGGGTAAAGGGAGCTGATTATTCAAGTTTATTAAAACTTGCTCTCATTTACGGTGGAATAAATTTCATTGACTTTTTCAGGTAACTAGTCGCATATTGTTAGACCTTATGTCGACTTTAGATTACTTTATTGAGATAGGGAAATCCCTAGGCAAGTCTGGTAAAGAATTGGAAGAATACTCGACTGCTCAATGGGCCATGGCATTGAAGTCAGAAGAAAAGAAACAAAAAGAGGAAAATAAATGGAAAGCAGAAGCTGAACAAAAGAAAATAGATGCTGAGATTTTAAGGTTGCAAATTCAAGCAGAGAAAAGAAAACTTCAAGCGGAGGAAAGAAAACTTCAGGCTGAAGAAAAAAGACTTGAGGCTCAAGAAAAAAGGCTAAGGTTTTAGAAGCTACATCTCAGATGACAAAGTTGAGAAAAGATCTTCTCAGAAAAATTAAAACCAACGAAAGAATATACAAAGCTGTTACTAGAGAGAAAGCTATGGCAGAGGTGGAAGTTACAAAACTTCGTAAGAGAGTTGACAGTTTATTAGATATTGTTTTGTACAATAACGTGTTATCTACTACCAAGGTGGATAGACTGAAACATAAACATGATGGTCAACATGTTACGAATACAAAGAGCCAGCGACAGACACTCAATGCTCATAATAACACTAATCAATATGTGAACAAATCTTGTCGTGGAAAATATGATTTCCCACGAAATATAGACACTGCCTCTAATGGGAGTTCGCGTCAGGCCAACAAAGGTAAATCAAGTTTAGATCACGGTGAGGACTTTGATAAGTGTCATGATAAGATTCCTCAGGGAAACCGTGCATCGAATTTTCAGATTCCCGATAAGTTGATAAAAGAAAACAAAACTGTTAGTACCCATCGTACTCAGCTCAGACAGTACGATGTACCTGTTAAGCACAGTGACACAGGAAAAAATAAAAGCAATTTTGCTAAGAGAGATAATCGTGATTGTGGACATTACCAAACGCGTCCATATGATAATAGTTCTTCTTCAAAGAACTGGAGGCAAGTTAATTTTTCCTCAACATTATGGTCCTAGTGACTATAAGAACTTTCATAAAAGTTATCAACATTGTAATGATTGTTCTCCAGGACAACAAAAACCATCAAATAGATATTTTGCTCAGAAGAGAAATAACAATTATAACTATGTTAACTGGAGTTCAAATAATAGCAATGGGCTCAACAGAGATAAGAATTTTGATAGATCTCGTTGTGATGGTAGATCTCAACATGATTCCACCTAACTGTTAAATCTTGGACTTTTTAATGTGTCTAACTTTACAACAGTTCTTTTTCTATATCAAAATATGTACACATTTGTAATATATGATGTAGTGATTGTATAAACACTTAGCGGCTCACTAATGTATATTCACCGCTACTCTTTTTGATGTTTTTTCTTTTGTCAATCATGAACTTATAGTACTTAATATGAAAATGTAATTGAAATTATGGTATGCATTGTGTCATTGCCAGTATTGTAGTATGCGTTGGTGACACCTCCCTGGAAATATTTATACTTAGAGAGATACTTTCTCTGAGATGTTGAGATATATTCTCGCCTGTCGATCTATATTTCGACTTTGCCTTAATTTGGCATTATAAATTCCTGATAGTTCTCATCTGCGCATTATTTGTGCGTTGTGAGCCTACTGTATGTTGCTCTCAGATGAAAAAAAATGATTTTCATTTTTTTCCCGGGGGGTGTGGTAGTCTGTTGCGCACATATTCTTTTGTGTGGTAGTGTGACGCACAGATTAATGTTGGTAGGCATACAAATGTAAAGTATAACTATTTGTCTGATGAAAAGTATTTATTTGAGAATCAATGATTCTCAGTTTGAGGGACAGAATCCAGATTGGTCGATGTTGTATTCGGTTCTATGGGTTATCTGTTCTTGTGTCTCAATCTGGCGTATGAATACTAGATTTACGTCATTTTTGCGTCTGGTATGGCCAGAAACAGATTGGTCTACTTAAAATAATTATGATCCGAATTTATATTTATTCCTTGACTATTTAAGGTGATTCGGTCTTATATCTTTGTATCTTTGTATTTCTATGTCGGACTATTTTATGAGCTGAACTCTGGGGTGAAAGGCCTTTCTGCGCATGCGTCGATTTTGCGTGTGGACAGAGAAGGCTGTCATGTCGTCGCTGCCATGGGCTGGTCGATTAGAAAGTTTGAAGATTGATCTCTGTGATTTATTCTAGGAAGGAGATTGTTTCTCTGTATGATTGTATTATCAGAGATTCTCCTAATGTCCATTATTAACGCCTAGGAATGGCGTGCGTTATTCGCTTGTATGTGTTTTCCTAAAGCCAGGTAAAACCAAAGCTTTTTTGCTGAACTTTTTTGCTAAGCCTAGATGGGAGACGTATTATCGTACATCTAGGATTGTTGATTACAGATGAAGATGACGTGTTATCTAGCAGCACTAGATCACTTGATGTAACCAGCCTTATTGATAGCAGATATGTATAGAAGCCCAATGAAGACATTTACGTATGAATAACGAAGTAATTCTGCTTCATAATTTTTCATCCTGGGTGAGCGAAGCTCACGAAGGAGAGCCATTTTGGATTCCCGCCATTGTAAGCGGATCATCGTCGGAGAACAGAAAAGGTCCTATTATCTGATGATGGTACAGAGATCTATGTATTATGAAAAAACCCACTACTGTGGTTTAACATTGTTGCTATAAACATTGGATGAATTTACGGCTTGAGAAACTTAGCCAGGAGAAGGTTCTGTCAGTGAACCATTGTTGATGATTATGTATCCACCTTAACTGACGCGATTAGTCAGTTGAAGCATGAGACGATAGAAAACCAGAGTATTGAGTGCTTGCCTACTATCGTTCCATTATATTTTCATGCCACATAAATGTACATCTGATATTGTCACCCATTTTTTCAAGTATACGATGATTTTTTGCCAACCTGTTCAAGTGACTGTAATCGTGATGTCGAAGTGTACGTCCATTATTAAATGTATGAAACGTCATCAGCAGTCTACCCTTTATTGACTTCTAACTATGATTGAGTGAGTGACTTGTCAACTCGACAGAACTGTACACACATTTACGTCCTTTACATCTACATTCTCACTCGATGTCAGCACTGTGTCGGAACGAGTTGACCATTCATCTACGTGTCCAGTATGACCTTATGAAAGCAGTAACATCACAACAAAATCGCCCTTATCAATTAGGTATGACTTGTTAAGCACTCTGGTATTAAATTTAATTTAAACCCCACGAATGACTAGCTGGTCTCAACGCTCCTAACATGGGATCTGAACACTAGTCAGTTAAAAATTTACACAAGATGCAATAGAAAATAAATCGCGTTCTCTAAATTATCCACCGCCTAGCGTCTATTAATTTAACTTAAAGCATCTCTTACATTGGAAATAGCGAGTAATTAATTTTACGTTATAACTGGTAAACTTTGCTATCCGTTATTTAATTAACTTTTTCTTTCTCTTTCTTAATCGGAACCTCTTCTACCTTGTAAACAGAGTGTAGAGGTGACCCAAAGAGCACAATGCTCTCGGGCAAAACATGCAATCAAAATGTTTGACAAACAGGTGATTAGCCCTTGTGCTATTTAATTAACACATACCAAAAATCCATTGAATTATAATGGAAACACTTTAACAATTAAATCACTCAAAACTCTAATATATTATTACCGCAGCACAGAAAAATGAATTAATCTCCACGTATATGAGTGGTCCAAAATTGTAATGTGGTCCTCATATGCGAGTTAGTTACTTTCTTCAAAAATCTCTGGCGCTACTGATAACTGAATTTTAAGAGCAAGGATATATATATATATATATATATATATATATATATATATATATATATATATATATATATATATATATATATATATATATATATATATATATATATATATATATATATATATATATATATATATATATATATATATATATATATATATATATATATATATATATATATATATATATATTATATATATATATATATATATATATATATATATTAAATGCCTAAAAAATCGTTACTTAGTGCGAGATTTAGCACTTATGTCCGGATTTGGGGAAAACTGCGGTCGATTCGTGAATGAAAGGTTATTTTCACGCCTTTCGCCGACCGTATCTCCGTTTCGCTAGCGAGCGGGCACCTTTAGGTCCCGTCTCTCGGTGAGCAATTTCGTCCCCTGGAACACGAACAAAGGAATAAAGTCGGTAAAATGGCTAACGCCCTTTCTGCATTCTGCGATTACGACCCGTTCTCTCTTAGTGACTACAAAGCCCATTGCCTCCCCCCGCACCCCCACCCCCGGTTTCATGGACAAGGCGCTGACATGATGACGTACCTGACAGCCGGCAAACTCCCATGCCCTTCCCCTTTTGAAGGAACGACAGTAAAAGATATGAATAGCTGTATCAATAGCGCTCGAAACAAAGACAGGTAGGTGTGGCTAAACTAGAAAATAAGACAGATAGCGAAAAGTATGGCTGTTTGCGCGATAACCTTTTGCTTGCTAAAAGAGAAGCATGTGGGAACCCACGTTGAGCGATTATTTTGAACAAGAGTGAGGGGTGCCGGTGAGTTTAAAGTGGATCGATCAAGGTCCTCGATTTTCATGTCACACATATATTTGACTGTATAAACATAAATCTGAATGTATAAACATATATCTTACTGTTTAAACATATATCGGACTGTATAAACATATATTTGACTGTATAAACATATATCTTACTGTATAAACATATATCTGACTGTATAAACGTTTATCTTACTGTATAAATATATCTTACTGTATAAACAAATATATGACTGTATAAACATATATCTTACTGTATAAACATATATCTGACTGTATAAACATATATCTGACTGTGTAAATATATATCTGACTGCATAAACATGTATCTTACTGTATCTGACTGTATAAATATATATCTGACTGCATAAACATAAATCTGACTGTATAAACAAATATCTGACTGTATAAACATATATCCTATAAATATATATCTGACTGTATAAATATATATCTTACCGTATAAACATATATATGACTGTATGAACATGTATCTGACTGTATAAACATATATCTGACTGTATAAAAATATATCTTACTGTATAAACATATATTTGACTGTATAAACATATATGTATCTTACTGTATGATTTTTATTATTATTCACTGTAAAGAACGATTTATGCGATATTTCAGACACAGAGATAACTGTTTACTGTTCGTGTGTTTTGGGAGTGAGTGAGTTTGGTGGTAGTCATTCGAGCTAATAGATTTTGAAGTGGAGAATTGGTTATCAGAAGAAGCCGTTGTGTTTTTGTGGACAACGGCTGCGTTTGTGATATCAGCCATTTTAATGAAAGTTGATCCAGTACTCTAGTATTAAAGGAGCTTGGATATTTCTGTATACTGGCGTGTAGGTATCTGAGTATATGCACTACAGTATTTCTGGTTGATGTAGGTCGGCTGGCGTTTACTATCTTTGTACTCTGTTGTCATGGCTTGATTTTGTGAAAGACAATGAGGTATCGCTGGAATCAACTCAACCATCTCATGATCGAAGCATATCTATGTGACTGTGTTTTGTTCTGAGTACCTGTTCCCTGGCCTTGACTTAAGAACTCGGGAATACGCTGTAGCAGCCTTCATCAACAGCTGGAACATTAACTGAGTTTGTGGCCATTTTCTCTGTGGTTGTTTGTTTCGTCCGTGTCCCGTCTTTGACATTGTGGCTGATAAAATGGCTCTCTCTCTCTCTCTCTCTCTCTCTCTCTCTCTCTCTCTCTCTCTCTCTCTCTCTCTCTCTCTCTCTCTCTCTCTCTCTCTCTCTCTCTCCGGGAAAGTTCCATGTTCCTGTTATGTTGTTTCTTATGTAGAGCTGAGAGTTATAATATTTCTTTACTTTAATTCATTCTTATTGATGTGCAAGAGATGTTCAACATATGTACCGTAGATATATAGCTAATGTCCAAAACATGTATAACATATTTATAAGAGATGTCCTAGAGATAACAAGAAATGTACAAGAGATGAACAGTAAATGTGCAAGAGATATACAAGCGACATACAAGAGTTGTACAAGCGATGTACAAGAGATGTGCAAGAGGATTACAAGAGTTGTACAAGAGATATACTAGATATATACAAAACATGTGCCATAGATGTGCAAGAGCTGTATAAGAGATGTGCAAGAGATATAGAAGAAATGTACAAGAGATACACAAGAGATGTATGTACAAGAGGAAAACAGGGGAGGTACAGATGGATGTTAATACACGATCTGTATGTTATAGTATAGACCACGATTCACCAACCCAAGAGCTGCGGGGACCACTTTACGAACACTGAGACCTCACAAGATCTACCGTGATAAAAAAACGTCTGTTTTCGAGTTTCAGAGTTCTGGATTTTGGAGTAAGTCCAGCCTGTACGTAGCATTTTATCTCTGCCACACGATCTGCTTCCTGTTATTCCAACAGCAGAATTGTGGAAAATTAAAACTAAATATTTGACCCAATCTTAACTTCGCTTGTCAGAAAAGAGGAGCAGGGTGGCCGCATGGCCGCCTCCAAACCAGAGTGAGGGAGAAACTGTTTGGTGACCAGAGAAGCCTGCGACGGACTGCGAGCTTTATAATAGAGATAGACGGGATTTTTTGATAGCTAACGATAAAGAAGAGGAAGAAAAATATGGGGAACTCCATAATGTCTCATCAGTTTCCAAAGATGATTCTCTGACAGCATTAGCAAATGCCTTTTCATATTCCGCAATCCAGTGTAAAGAGGTGAGTTCAATTCTTAACTTTATTCAACTATTATTCCAGTGAAAGAATTGTTTTATCTCTGTTTTATTATCAGTTTCTCATCATTTATTATTTTTTTAAAACATAATCATCATCATCTTCATCTCCTTCCTCTGGCTCACTTTTTAAATTTTTCTTTACGATCTTCTGCTTCTTAATTTTCAACTCCTTTTTATATGTCCTGTCTCTCTTCTAGTTATTTCGGCGTGGCCCTACGGGATGGAGGTTGCCAGTTATCCCACACTACGTGCGTTTTTAGGGTCCGATGGGCAGGGTGGTTAGAGAGCTTGCCTTTTGCGGCAGAGTTGTCAGGTTCTACGTTCTGTGACAGTGCCAATTAGTGATATTATGTGACCTTGTGCCCTGTATATGTCCTAGGACTGGTTGTGGCACCAATTAAACTAAATGTCACCGCTGGACTGGGTGTTTTAAAGACTGGTCCAAGAAGGCACCAATTAAACTATATGTGTCCCAGTGGTCCCTTTATATGTCTTGGGACTGGTCACGATACCAATTAAACTAAATGTGACAGTGCTATCTCTTCTTATTATAGTAAACTAGGTGTCTGGGGCAGGCCTAGTTGTCTACCTTCTATTTGTCAATTTGATCCATTGACCTATCTTCCAAGTAAGAGTATATCTTAATACTGGCCCTCACCGCCAGAGTTATTGATTCCTGGATGATATTCTCTCAAAACTTCCAACCTAAACTCGTTCCATCCCTTCTTATGATGTTACTTAAGTGACAGCTTCGTATAGTAGTTAGTTTCTTTATGTCCAGTATCTTGTTTACTCTAGCACTCAACAACCTTTTAGAGACTGAACCCAACTTGAGCAACGTTCCATCAAAACAAACAGTTTATTTACATCATATAAGTTCATCATAACAGAAGCATGTGGTACTAATTCCAGGTACAAACATTTCCTAACTATCTCTTGTAGATCCCATTCCTCCTGGGTATATATCCATGTACCTGTATATATATATATATATATATATATATATATATATATTATATATATATATATATATATATATATATATATATATATATATATATATATATTATATATATATATATATATATATATATATATTATATATTATATATATTAATATATATATATATATATATATATATATATATATATAGCTCTCTACATGAGAACACCAACAGATATGGTTTATACCTATTTTCTTCCCTTAAGGTTTTTATATTTATTCTGGCATCTGCATTTTCCCAAGCCTTTTCATCAACTCTCTTTCCTGAGTTGGTTTCCTTCATCTACTAATCCTGTCAGATTTGACTCAATTTACTCAAATACCATCATCTTAAAACTCATATATGCAAATTAATACATTGGGTACACTTACCTGTTGCGGTATTCTCATACTTATACCTGCTAGAGAGCTCATGTTTCATCCTGTAAATACAATCAAACTTCAACTGCTTACTCATCTTACTTGTAGCAGTTTGATGTTGCAAAATTCATTATACAATAGCCCAACACGGCTATTAAATCCATGTTCTTCTGTAAAACTTCTCAGCTGCTGACTTAGTCTCAGTTTATTCACATTATAGTCAATTTTGTAGCTTCAGCTTCGTTTCTCCTTATTCTGCGCTCACTTAGTTGTAAGCGTCGTTAACCTTGTAATACCTTATTTCAACTTCTGAAATAATTCTATTCAATGTCTATCAAAAGTTATGAGTCAAAGGACCTACTTACTTTGGTTGCACCGAATCCTCACAACACTAATTTTTCTTACTATCACCCCTTATCACTAAACTTATATTTTAAACACAGTTCTGTCTTTCATAAGTGAATAGATTCTACTACTCTAACTAGGTCTATAGGATTCTTCAGAAGTATTCATTCTGTTTCTCACAGAAATGTAACTTTAGCCGGGCAGAAAACACATTCCTGCCACTCTACGTCCTTAACCAGGACTGCTTCCTCCGAAAAATGCGACCGCTCCACAACGCGTCTAAATGAGTTCTCTATAAAATCATTACTAGCTCATCTGTCCTTGTTTACGGTCAATTCATTGGTTCCTCCTATTCTTCGCTCAGCTGAAAAATGTTCACGCTTATCCGCTGTGTAAACAACTCAGTGAAGTGTCATCCGTTGTCCTGATAAACTTTTCACGTGCATATTTTTTCTCTCAACTCACTTAATAATATAAGGGAGGTAATTAACCATTGTCTCCCTTTGCATATTTGACTTAACCTTATATTATCTTCTCTAAAGCTTGCTATACAATTCTTATATGTACAATTTTCTAAACCATAATTACCAACTCACCAAATCTACTTATGTGTAATTAAGCACTTTCCTCCCCTGACTTTAATAATTAGAGTCTTCTCCCTTTGATCAAAGTATGATTTCACTCATCTTATTCCCCTTTTAGCAAGACAAATAGTCTTTATTCAAATCTATTCTTATTTCTTAAACCATTTTTTCATACCTTCCCTCCTAACCAAAACCAAATCACCGCTAATAATTCCTGCTTGAGCATTTTATAATGCTCCTAGCAAAGTGAACGGTGACAGTTCGAAACCTGGTAGTATCACATGCTAGTCTGCTCAGCTGTTAATGGGTACCTGCCTCTGCTGTCCAGTTTAGTGAAGGCATAGGCAGCGAGGAAGCGAACTGGTCACCTCACTCCTTAAAGCTGGACCTAGTTTATTGAAGTCTCTAACGCTGTCACGGATTGCCGCCCCTTAGCTCTGCATTAGTGGTCCACCAGTGGCCAAAACCAAGAGTATCTAATATGGGTCTTCAAAGGTGTCTACCTTCGCACACGATTACTCTTGGCAGAGTTGTAGATAGAACGATAATGACGCTTCAATCTTATGTTAGTTTTCACAAGATGTTTTCAGAAGTCAAGAAAAATGCTGCATAGGGCAGAGCACTATTAACTTATATCTGATCCGTCACCTTTTTTGAAGAAATAAGCAATGGTTTTAGCCCGTTCAAGCGCCCAGCTGGTGGAAATCCAGCAAAATTCTTTTATAAGGATTTCTCTATAGATGTGTTGCAAAACTCTATTAGAGCCGGACGTCTTTGTGGGCAAACGTTTAGCTTTGATTTCGTTTGCCGAATTATATATACAAGCATACCTCGGAGATATTGCGGGTTCGGTTCCAGACCACGGCAATAACGCGAATATCGCAATAAATCGGGTCACACCCTATTTTTTTCTCTTCCTAGTGCATATAAAAGCCTGAATCATGTTTACATTATGTCTATTAAGTGCGCAATAGCGTTAGGTCTAAAATAAAAACAATGTACTGTAAAATTTAAAATACTTTATTGCTAAAAAAAAATGTCAATCTTTATCTTTGAGCCTTCAGCGAATAGTAATTTTTTTGCCAAAGTCTGTCGGAAGAAGAAGGCATGTTCTAATAAATAAACGTGAATAATTTGAAAAAAAGCGCAATATCTGCAAAGTGCAATAAAGCGAAGCGCAATTATGCGAGGTGTGCCTGTATATATTTCAAAACTGTAATTCTTGACTTTATTGTCTATTACATGTATTCTGCAACTTTGGGTTCTTTTGTAGTTGATTTATTTTCCGGCATGATTGTTCATTAACACTCGTTCTTCTTCTGACACGGTACTATATTTATAATTTGGACTCTTGTATTTTGATTGCAAGTCTTTGCAGTATCTTCAAAGGGGAATATAAACATCCAAATCAATACCAACAGAACGAACTGGTGTGAACTGAAACTTCAATGATTTCTTCAGCGTAATAAGTGGAGTATGGACGACTCTACATTTATTCCACTAACATCACATTTGAACAAAAATTCCACGTTTATATCAATGCTCACATTTACAGGCAATGTCAATAGATCACAGTTCGATGCTTTGCCTAACACCTAACCTGGTGCGTTTGATCTAACCGTCGAAACGTCTTTTAATGTTTATGATTGTTCTACGAACTCTAACACGTTCAAATGTCCGCACAATATTACTGAATAGTTCGTGCTAAATCTTCAACCGCTTATTAATGTTAAGCTTGTTGTTCCATGTAAGATACCGTAATAATATCTTAATCCTGGTTTGGCTTCACGTGCCATTCTCTACTAGACATATTTCTTTTAATATAAATCATCCGTCAAACTATGCCCTTGGCATATCATGGATACTGCAAATTTAATCGGCATTCCTAATCCAATACAATAATTCCCGCCGTAAGTACGTCGGTTGGTCACATCATGCACACCGTAATTTGCGCACTTTTCTATTTTCGAGAGAGTATATTAACTTTCAACCACAGCTGTCACGGGATTGCCGCCCCTTGATTTGCAGTAGGGGTCCACTAATGGTCACAACGCAAGCGTATCTAAAGGTAGGTCGTCCAAGGTATCTATCTTCGCACAAGATTACTCTTGGCAAAGATGTAGATAGAAGATGAATGGCGCTTCTACCGTAGGGGAGCCTTCACAAGATATTCCCAGAAGTCAAGAACAAACGCTGCTTAATGGCTGAGCAAATGTGTTAACTTTTTTCTGGTCCGTCGCCTTTTGTGAAGGGGTTATGCAATGATTTTGACCCATTCAAGCCCCCCCCCCCCCCCAGTTGCGCTCTTATAAGTAATGGCTCTCTATTTATATATATGTATTTATCAAGACAAATTGGCTCATAGCTTTGCTTTCGTACAAATCAACTGAATCAACTATTATTGTTTAATTTAAAAAAATATACAACAAAGTTAATGGTCAATTTGTTCAACAAGTTAAAATAAGGATTAAATGGGGTAAAAGTTATGTTAAATTTTTCCTCATTGAGGTTTCGGTAGTGCGTTAATAATGTCCGTATTTTTTCTGTAGCCTGTTTCACAAAACGTAGCTCCCGATGACTCCCGCAGCTGTGGTTTCCGTCACTTATTTTTGGTGATGAGTACACTTCTCCACATAATTCGTCCGCGGTAGAGCAGTGGAGGACCCTGTCTGCTGATGCTTCCACCATGGCACCCCTACGACCCATGACGGGATATGGGTTGAGATGAGAGAGATGAGGCGGTTGGTGGTGATACTCTTCTCTCACAATAGTGGCGTAGGAACTTCAGTACTTAAGTCTGATGTCTTGTAACCACGAACTGTGACAGATAGAAACAAATGCCTTCTGCTGAGTACATTTGTTCACCGCAAACTAACAGGCCCATTGTCATGCGCTCCACCCACCAATGTTAACCTCTTAGAAGAATTAAATTTACGAGCACACAATGTAACTCAGGGATTATGATGAAAATTCATCAATATCCTTCTGGGTGTTAACTAGGAAATTGCGTCTGGAGTGCATGGATAATGATTTGCCTGAATAACAATTAAAAATGGTACATAATTCTCACAAGATAATATGTCACACTTTAGGCACATGTGATGTACTCATCACTGCTCCAGTCGAAGTCTGGGGTCGCTCTGCTGTCGGGTTTCTCCCGCGACTAGTCAGAAACAATCACCAGCTCTTGCTGTAGTGGTTCAAGAATTTACTACTTTCATATATTGATGTTGCTAGCCTCATATATAACAACTTAGCAAGAAACCTGTAAAATTTACATTAGTAAATAATTTGTTGACACTTATCCCAAAATTTTTGGGAATACACCCTTCTCCTGGCACAGATTTAGAATGGACACACAGCCTTTTAGTTAGATGCTGTTCGAATCACTTAGGTCTGGAAATATAAGTTAATTCCTCTGACGGCTGGGGTTCTGTAAATTCCTGGCCTGGGAAAACTGTTTGTATAATTCCTCTTATGACTTGGTCTGGGAAATATGAGTTAATTCCTCTGACGCCTTGTGTTCTATGAATCCTGCCTGGGAAAACTGTTGGTATAATTCCTCTTATGATTTGGTCTGGGAAATATGAGTTAATTCCTCTGACGGCTGTTGTTCTATGAATCCTGCCTGGGAAAACTTTTGTTAAAATTCCTCTCTGACTTCTTGTTAAAATTCCTCTCTGACTTCTTCCCCAGTGATACTGATTTCTACAGTACATCTCACAATCTTGAGTTTCACATCCCAGCTGTGCTTCCTGCTGCATGTTCCAATAAAGTCATAGTAGCTTCTGTCGAACCAATCAAATCTATCTAGCACTATTTGGGCGGGGAGGTTGATCATTTACTCATCCAACGAGTATTTGAAAATATTAAATTTAATATACACGCGTGGCCTCTTACAACAGTGATGTCAAATTGTTACATACGACTTCGGGCGCACCTCTGTCTATCACAATATTGTGACCCTGTGTTTCTGGCGTAATGACTTTCGCCCAGATGTCTGCCCGACAGATTATTTAATTATCCCCTTTATCTGCATGCCTCCGCCAGACAGATGTCTGCTTAGACAGTGTTGTCTTCATTCATCGGAGCACAATACAAGCTTCTGTCAACATGATCAACAGCTTTCCAATGGGGCCAAATGTTTGCCCGACACGTTTCCACAGGTGGTCAGACGGATTATGCGATAAGCAGGTGACCGGTCTGATGACTGGGTATTGTTACGATAATACCACAGTTCAGCTGGCGGAACGTAAACACGTCTGAGGAGTGGTAAACAAGATAAAGACAGCCCTATAGCAAATATTTTCGTAGCAAATACTGCCATAGGAGAGTGGCGTGTTAGAGACTTCACCATGCTATATCCAGCATAGAGCAAAATAGTGAAAACAACGAATGAAAAGGCATGATTTATGCCAAATAAAAGCGATGAGTAAGAAAAATGAAGAAAAAGAAAGGATACTGCCGGAGGGCTGAAGGTGTGAATCACACAAAAGAGCGTGTTCAGACGTTTTGTCACAAGAGGTAAGGGGTGTGTCACGTAGGGTTTATATTCATTTAATTTCCTACATCTTCTTCCTAGTCGTTCACCCATATTCTCTCTTTTATTATCTCTGTATTTTTTTTTTCCTGTGTATTTTTCATCCATTCGTTTTGCGAATATTATTTTCATATAATTCGCAAACTTTACCTGTTTTCCTTTCTCTTAAACTGAGAATCGCGCTAGGACGATATTACGTAGATGTCAGGGCTGCAGGGCGTCAGAAGGCGTGATAAGTCGGTTCGCGGAACATAGGACGTAGCAAATCGTCTACATTCTTACCGAGCGCGCGAGTTTCTTCTCGGCATTAGTCCCGGTGAGGTGTGATACTTTACATCTGCACCGGTCAGTATCCAGACATTTGTCTGGAAAATCCCAAACTGACACGGCGCTCACTTGGGCCATGGTCAGCTGTAGTGTGAAAACTGCCCTGCAATGGAGTCAGGCTGTCTGGGATTTGAAACTGACACGCGTACATCGTGGTCAGTAGGTGACAGTTACGACACGCGTTAAGCGGACGTAAATGTTGGGAGTAGGGGAGATAATTTCGCTTGGCGAAATAAGTTTCGGCCCTTTGTCTGATTTTAAGATATTGGCCAAGTTTGAAACTTAAATTTCATTCTCGCTCATAGACTCACAGTGATAGGTTGCTCGTAAACAGAATAGCTGTTAGCGAAGTATCTCAGTTTGTTTCGGCAATGTGTCGAACTTCTAGACTTCCAGAAATATTTTCAGCATTTTTATTCTTAAGTTGTGCGACTACCTGTAATTCTGTGGTTGAGGTAATTAATATGATAGATATATAGATTTTGTGAGTGTTAAAGTGTTAAATCGCTTAATTCATTTTAATCTATTTCTTTAGCGCAGAAGAGAAATAAAGTGGTAGGCTATTATATTTTCTAGGGAAGCATTCAGTGGAAAGCAGAATAAAATTAAAATTTCTAGCTTATAACGGCAATTGTAGCTATTTATAAATTTAATTTAACTGCTAATACTCAGTCGAGTGTATTTTTCTAAACTAACGTATAAACTCTAGAATCCAGCCTCATGAATGGTGACGGAATACGCACGTGTTCTTAATTTATGAGGATTGCTGATTTTTAAATATAACTTACGTCACGGGAAGTTTAAATGATAAGCAAAGCTCTCTGCTTGCAAGTTTAAATGTAAGTTATAACCAGTTCAGATTCTGTTTATTATATTATATGTGTTATTTTTCCTCCACACAGTGAAAGTTTTGGGGTGACCCTAACTTTACCAGCACCTAGTAGTAGTTTCCATACTTGTGAAGAAATAGACAGTCCTTATTTTGAACCACGTGGGTTTTCTCAAGTAACACTGATCTGACGGTGCAAGTTAGACAGAAATACTAATATCCCTATAACGGGTTTTCAAAGACTGTAATGATAAATACTGGACCTTGGAGCCAGCACTTAATTTCTTCTAGAAACTCTATATAATTTGCTGCCTGGTGGCGTGAATATTAACAATCATTTCCCGACTAGATTATATCTTGTGGACAAATCTGTGGTGTGACTAAAGTGAATCCTATACTGAGGGAAGGCACCGACCTGACATTCATCATTTTTTAGAAACCTACGCTATTGACACTGTGCTCTGCTAACTCCCGCGCCTGGAATAATTGTTAGGTGACTTAATCAGACATTTGAACAAATTTGCACACCCAAGTAGTCGTTCCCGGAGACTCCAAGTTAAATACGTCTTTTGGAACTGGGGACTTCTTGGCAGAAGACTGCATTTTTTGAGTCTGTGTGAAGATCTAAAACCAATGTGTTCCAAGAGGCAGCGAGCAAAGTCGTGAGTACCTGAATGAGAAGCCATGGCGGAATGAATGAGTGTACGCTGGTCTGAGTGATATTTTCACTATTATATCTTTGACACCCTGTTGCTGTCCTAATTTTTTTTAAATCTGCATAATTTGTTGCTAAGGCTAGAGTTCTTGTGTTTTGTCTTAGGTTAAATCAGATTTTTTTCAAACTCTGTGCATATAATTACGAGATAAAACAAAGAAAAAACTCTTAGACTCAAACCCTATGTATCTGTGACTCGGGCGCCATCATCTGTTCTCTTAACGGGGCCGGGCTAAACCTAGAGTTAACACCATAACGGGGCTATCATCCTTGCAACATTTTCCTTGAAGTTTTGTGACTATGTGTATATGTATTTTCCTTGATGTACTTTCTTTGATGTTGTGAGCCGATTTTTCCTGATATTAAAAATCGCTCTTGAACTTAATAATCGTGTTTGGTCAGCTCGTTCTAGATAATATATATATCATTGTTATAGTTTTCCCACGTCTGTGTGTTTACCTGTCGTCACGTGTATGTGCGTGCCTGTGAGTGATAGAAATATACGTAATATGTATATTGGTGTAGTCTGTCTGACGCTGTAACAACGGTTGTAGAAGATAGGTGAGAGAGAGAAGAATTCTTTTCGCTTTCAGAGACAGCCACTATATCAAAATCTATCATCTCACGTGTGTGGAAATTCTATTACCTTTCACTAACTCTCACTGAGTCTATCACCTATTCAAACCTATTCAGAAGGGACCAAACCTAGTCTTAATTCTCCTATCGGAAATCTACGACAAATGGTCGCTCGTTACCGGGAATTGAACCCAAAATCCTAAGGCGATACGACAAATGAGGGCTCGTTTCCGGTCTTTGAACTTAGAATAGGAAGACGAGTACGACAAACGTGGACTCGCCTATCTGGATTTTGAACTTAAGATTCTGTATTCTGATATAGAGTAAGAGTGTGATGTCTTGTGAGTTGTTATATCTTTAAATAATTACCCCCTAGACTAGCGATCTGTTTACGGGCGTGCTGACCATACAAACTAAATAGTTTTTTTTTCCACAGCATCTTTGAATAATATACATTTTGGTTACAGGTTGATTTGTCGGGATATATGTTAACTGCTGATTGTAATACTAATGTAGCAACTTATTTTTCAGAAGTAATCTTAACTACCATTTAGTTGGCGTAGTCGTGTTTTGCATTAAGTGCTTTATTGCCGATAATAGCAGCGATAGTTAGATTTTACTTTGGAGGAGGTATCCCAGGGTTAAGGATATCATCTTTTGAATTTTGGTTTTTTTTTCTCGTAAGTGGTAGGAACCAGGTTATTCTTTTCCTATTTTCTATCTCCACGTGTCTCAGTCACTGACATAATATGGCCGAGAGGGCAAAGCTTAGACAACTCCTCAGGGACGAAGCGAGAGAGGAGGGACTGGAAGGAGAGGAAGCGAAAGCTTTTGTCAGAGACGAACTGGAGAGATATGATGCGGAGAGGAAAGCAGCTGAAGCTTTACAGCAGAAGAAGATGGACGAGGAAATGGAAATTCGCAGGATGCAGCATGAGGAAAAAGAGAAGGAGAGACAGCACGAGGAAAGAGAGAAGGAGAGACAACATGAGTTGGCTCTTAAAGCTCTAGAGTTCCAAAGTCGTGGGGCTGCCTCTACCTCCAGCAATGGAGAGTCTTCTCCTCATTCTTCCTTAACTGACCCTGCTAACACTCAATCTCTTCAACTAAATGCTATGTCTTTCACTCTTGAATCTTTTCCTTGTCCAAATGAGAAGATTGACACATGGTTAGAAAAATTTGAGAAAAATTGCAACTCTGTACGGGTTAGAGAGGTCGCGTTGGAATATGAAACTTTCCCAGGCCCTAAAAGGTTCTGCTTATGATGTTTATTCTAAGCTGGAAAGTAGCCAACAAGACGACTACGATGTGTTGAAGAAAGCGTTACTGGAGCGCTTTGAAATGAACGCTCGCAAGTTTTTGCAACTGTTTCGCAACAGCCGGAAAGAGAATTCTGAAACTTTTCACCAGTTCTCATCTCGTCTTAAGGGATATCTAACAAAGTGCCTTGAGCTTTCGCAGCTCCCCTCTACCTATGAAGGTCTTGAGGAACTTGTTCTAACTGAACAAATAAAGAACACTTTGTCTGCTGATACCCGGAGATTTCTCGCTGAGCAGGGGGCAGAAAAACTTGAAGACATTTTGGAAAAGTCTGAGCGTTATCACAATGCGCTGGCTGAACTACCGACCACAAAGCGGAAACCGACAGAGGAGCATTTTCGAAAACATAACCTAGAGCAATCTTCTCAGGCTTCTAACCAAAACAACCACAGAGAAACTGGACCTCAAAACCCCCCTCCTGAAAAATCCAAGTTCTACAAGAACAAGTACCCCAACCACCCCAAACAGTCTGATCAACCCGACCGCCCTACATGGCAGCGTAGCCAGAAAGGACAAGGTGGCAAAGGGAGAACCCCTGAGCACGGGACATATGATCAGACCGAGCACACCGAGCCGAAACGCATCGGATGCTTATTGACAGTCTCGCAAGGCGGAATTGTTGACAGTGATTCCAAACCTGTTGGGGATAGACCCTCAACGCGAGGTACTGTTACTTTGAACGGTTCTCAAACTTCTTGCTTATTTGACACGGGGCTTTCTTACGATTGCATTGTTGCCAGAAACCTGGTCAAACCCGGTCAAGAGACAGGAGAGACCGTCAAACTTTGTGGAGTTCGTAAGAGTGATGCACCTACAGCGCTTCCCATCGCATTGGTGGAGATACACTCTGACTTTGTCAGAGGCGTGATCAAAGCAGCTGTTATGGATGATCCCATCTACCCAGTCATACTTGGCGGGAGATACGTGTGTATTGGGAAACCGGAAGAGCCGATTGTGGCAGCAGTAACTACAAGAGGGCAAACCAAGAAGGAACGGGAGCCTGCGCCTAATTTGTTACCTATGGAACTTAAAGAAGCGCAATACAAGGACCCTACTTTGGCACCCTGCTTTAGGAAACTGCCCATGGCTAAGGAACCCAAAACAGCACGGGGACATTTTTTCTGAGGATGGCGTACTTTATCGGAGAACGGGCAAGCCTGACCAAGGTTACAACCAGCTCCTAGTACCGAAACAGTACAGAAGCCAAATCCTAGAAATGGGGCACTCTCTTCCCTTTAGCGGACATATGGGACAGAACGCCACAAACCAACGTATAACCACTCATTATTGGTGGCCAGGAGTAATCACTGATATTATCAGGTACGTCAAATCCTGTGCCCAGTGCCAACGTGTACCACCCAAGCAACGGACACCCCCAGTCCACATGGGTGAAATGCCAATAATGGGAACACCATTCGAACGGGTTGTGATCGACATTTTAGGGCCTTTCGAAAGGACTAAAAGAAGGAACAGGTTTATCCTGACCTTAGTCGATACATGCACTTTATGGGCGGAAGCTATCCCGCTAACATGCGCAGATGCCAAGCATGTCGCAGAAGCCCTCGTGCAGATTTTCACTCGGTTGGGATTCCCTCAGCAAGTGTTGACGGATAATGGATCTCCATACCGAAACCTGTTGATGGATGAGATCGTTAAGATCTTGAGGACCCAGCACATCCACACTAAGCCATATACTCCGGCCGGAAATGGGCTCGTGGAACGTGCTAATGGAAACCTCACCATGATGCTAAGTAAGCTGGCACAAGTGAAACCTGAAGATTGGGATCTCTGTATTCCTGCAGCATTATTTGGCTACAGAGAATCTCCTCATACTTCCACAGGATTTCCGCCAGCTACACTCTTATTCGGCAGACCCATTAAGGGCCCGCTTGAAGCCTTACTTCAGTCTCTGACAGACGAGAAGGCTGATGAGACAGTTGTCTCAGCCAGTAAATATGTGTCGGTTTTAAAGGAACGGTTGAAACTAGGGTGGGACCTAGCAACGACTAACTTTAAGCGAGCACGCACCAAGCACGCTAACCGATACAGGAAAGTCGCGGAAGAGAGAGAACTGGAAGCAGGAGAGAAAGTTTTGGTGTTGCTCCCTACCGAGAACAACCAACTGAAGATCGGATGGCAAGGGCCGTTTACCGTCCTGAAAAAGATTTCTAAGGCTAACTACCAGATCTCTATTGAAGGAAAGGAGAAGGTTTTCCATTTAAATCTCTTAAAGAGATACTTGGAAAAACAGTGCCAACCTCCGACCATCTCCTGACGATCGCCAAAACTGACGAAGATGACGATAGTGGCAGGGATATTCCACCGCTATCACAGGAAATCTTTCAAAAATGTCAGAAGCGGCGACGCTCTTTCAAGCGCGCATATGAGACATTCCAGGGGAAGGAAACTTTGAGGAGTGGACTTGAGTAGGAATTGGACAGAGATGGAGGGGGAAGAGGAGAGGGAAGAGGACAGACACCCCGAAGCTACGGTTATAGGAAATTAAACTCCATAACGTAGACATGGAGTGCTTCCATATCTTAAAGGGGGGAGGCTCTGTCACGTAGGGTTTATATTCATTTAATTTCCTACATCTTCTTCCTATTCTTTCACCCAAATTCTCTCTTTTATTATCTCTGTATTTTTTTTTCCTGTATATTTTTCATCCATTCGTTTTGCGAATATTATTTTCATATAATTCGCAAACTTTACCTGTTTTCCTTTCTCTTAAACTGAGAATCGCGCTAGGACGATATTACGTAGATGTCAGGGCTGCAGGGCGTCAGAAGGCGTGATAAGTCGGTTCGCTGAACATAGGACGTAGCAAATCGTCTACATTCTCACCGAGCGCGCGAGCTTCTTCTCGGCATTAGTCCCGGTGAGGTGTGATACTTTACATCTGCACCGGTCAGTATCCAGACATTTGTCTGGAAAATCCCAAACTGACACGGCGCTCACTTGGGCCATGGTCAGCTGTAGTGTGAAAACTGCCCTGCAATGGAGTCAGGCTGTCTGGGATTTGAAACTGACACGCGTACATCGTGGTCAGTAGGTGACAGTTACGACACGCGTTAAGCGGACGTAAATGTTGGGAGTAGGGGAGATAATTTCGCTTGGCGAAATAAGTTTGGGCCCTTTGTCTGATTTTAAGATATTGGCCAAGTTTGAAACTTTAATTTCATTCTCGCTCATAGACTCCACAGTAGATAGGTCGCTCGAAAACAGAATAGCTGTTAGCGAAGATCTCAGTTTGTTTCGGCAATTTGTCGAACTTCTAGACTTCCAGAAATATTTTCAGCATTTTTATTCTTAAGTTGTGCGACTACCTGTAATTCTGTGGTTGAGGTAATTAATATGATAGATATATAGATTTTGTGAGTGTTAAAGTGTTAAATCGCTTAATTCATTTTAATCTATTTCTTTAGCGCAGAAGAGAAATAAAGTGGTAGGCTATTATATTTTCTAGGGAAGCATTCAGTGGAAAGCAGAATAAAATTAAAATTTCTAGCTTATAACGGCAATTGTAGCTATTTATAAATTTAATTTAACTGCTAATACTCAGTCGAGTGTATTTTTCTAAACTAACGTATAAACTCTAGAATCCAGCCTCATGAATGGTGACGGAATACGCACGTGTTCTTAATTTATGAGGATTGCTGATTTTTAAATATAACTTACGTCACGGGAAGTTTAAATGATAAGCAAAGCTCTCTGCTTGCAAGTTTAAATGTAAGTTTTAACCAGTACAGATTCTGTTTATTATATTATATGTGTTATTTTTCCTCCACACAGTGAAAGTTTTGGGGTGACCCTAACTTTACCAGCACCTAGTAGTAGTTTCCATACTTGTGAAGAAATAGACAGTCCTTATTTTGAACCACGTGGGTTTTCTCAAGTAACACTGATCTGACGGTGCAAGTTAGACAGAAATACTAATATCCCTATAACGGGTTTTCAAAGACTGTAATGATAAATACTGGACCTTGGAGCCAGCACTTAATTTCTTCTAGAAACTCTATATAATTTGCTGCCTGGTGGCGTGAATATTAACAATCATTTCCCGACTAGATTATATCTTTGTGGACAAATCTGTGGTGTGACTAAAGTGAATCCTATACTGAGGGAAGGCACCGACCTGACATTCATCATTTTTTTAGAAACCTACGCTATTGACACTGTGCTCTGCTAACTCCCGCGCCTGGAATAATTGTTAGGTGACTTAATCAGACATTTGAACAAATTTGCATACCCAAGTAGTCGTTCCCGGAGACTCCAAGTTAAATACGTCTTTTGGAACTGGGGACTTCTTGGCAGAAGACTGCATTTTTTGAGTCTGTGTGAAAATCTAAAATCAATGTGTTCCAAGAGGCAGCAAGCAAAGTCGTGAGTACAAGTATGAGAAGCCATGGCGGAATGAATGAGTGTACGCTGGTCTGAGTGATATTTTCACTATTATATCTTTGACACCCTGTTGCTGTCCTAATTTTTTTTTCAATCTGCATAATTTGTTGCTAAGGCTAGAGTTCTTGTGTTTTTTGTCTTAGGTTAAATCAGATGTTTTTTTCAAACTCTGTGCATATAATTACGAGATAAAACAAAAAAACCGCTTAGACTCAAACCCTATGTGTCTGTGACTCTGTCGCCATCATCTGTTGAACAGTTTGATCATGGAAAGAAGCCAACAACACAATTAAAAAACAGTACTTGAACTGGAGACAGGAAGGTGCGGAGATGCAGATAAATCAACAGACAATCAAGATACTCTTCGATCCAGTTTCATTCGGAGAAACGGGTTTAACTCATTATTTTCTTAAAAATAACCTTAAAATGTAAGTTTTTGATTGTTTCTTCAAGACAAAATTTTAATTTAGAGTATATCGTTACTAAGCTTGACGCGTCATCAAGTTCTTTACGCGTAACGATTGAGGGCTAACTATTTGAGGTGCTGAAAGGTTCCATCATCAAGTAAAACCCAGATGATAGCAAACCATGCAGTAAACTTCAACTAGATGTAAATATATTTCTAGATGTACATATATATATATATATATATATATATATATAGATATATATATATATATATATATATATATATATATATATATATATATATATATATATATATATATGAGTCTTGCTCATACGTTTGCTTTCATACCTATAATAACTGAATCAACTATAATTGTTTGGTTTTAAAATAACATGTAACAAAATTAATAATCATTTTATCTTAACAGGTTGAAATAGCGATGAAATGATGATGAATTTTAGATGTAAATAAAATTGTCTTCACTGAGACTTGGTTTGAGGATATAAACAAAAATAATAGTCCTTTTGCTGTTTCCTTAATAAACTTAGCTGGTCTAAGTGAGTCCTACAGCCGTGGTTTTGTCAATTCTTTGGTGATGATGGCAATTCTCAATTGCCCAATTCTCAACCCTTTGAAAATAAAGTTCGTTCGTTCGTTCGTTATTGTTAGAATAAACTTAATAATTCGGTAGTTCTTGTGAGAATAGACTTGATGTTTAGGCAGTTCTTGTGAGAGTAAACGTGATAATTAGGTAGTTCTAGTGAGAATAAATTTGATATTTAAGTAGTTGTTCTGAGAATACACTTGATAATTAAGTAGTTCTTGTGAGAATAAACTTGATAATTAGGTAGGACGTGAGAATAAACTTGATGTTTAGGTATTTTTGTGAGAATAAACTTGATATATAATTCTTGTGAGAATAAACTTGATAATTAGGTAGTTCTTGTGAGCATAAACTTGATAATTAGGTAGTTCTTGTGAGAATAAACTTGATAATTTGGTAGTTCTTGTGAGAATAAACTTGATAAGTAGGTCGGTCTTGTGAGCATAAACTTGATAATCAGGTAGTTCTTGTGAGAATAAACTTGATTTTTAGGCACTTGTGAGAATAAACGTGATAATTAGGTACTTGTTGTGAGAATAAAGTTGAAAATTAGGTAGTTCTTGTGAGAATAATCTTGATGTTCAGGGAGGTCTTGTGAGAATAAACTTGATATATTGGCAGTTCTTGTGAGAATAAACCTGATATATTGGCAGTTCTTGTGGGAATAAACTTGATATAGAGTTGTTCTTGTGAGAATAAACGTGATATATTGACAATAATGGTGTGTGTGTGAAACAACACATTAGCAACAGTCATATTGTGTATGTTGAGTGAATTTAAAAACAGGGTTACCCTCATAAGAACTACTTATATATGGATCCTGACGTTTAAGAGGTAATACATCTCAGAACAATTGTACGCACCGTTTAAAGCTGTCATAGGATTTCCTCCCCTTGCTCTGCAGTGATGGTTCAACAGTGGCCAAACTTCAGAAGATCTACTGAGGGTCTTCAAAGTTATCTACCTTTAGCTCAAGATTACTCTTGGCAGATATTTGAATTGAAGAATGGTGCTTCAGTTCTACGGAGCCTTATAGGAAATTAAGAAATCAAATAATACGGCTGACAGGATCCAGGCCGTGTAAACTTTATATCATCCCAGACCTTCTATGAGGAGAAAGAATTTGCTCGTTTTGATGAGAAGAATGGTATATATACAAATAATAATAATAAATTCTTTAAGCACCAAACACGGCGCAATAAGGGCAGCAGTGCTTCAGTTCTCTTAGCTCTTGGGTCTTCCTTTTTTCCGCTTACCCTCAGGAACCCAAGTGAGCGCCTGTAGTGGTAGCCTTATAGTCGGAGACATATTTCTGCCTAAGTCTTCTCTTATTTTTAAGTCTTGAATTCTTTCAAGATGTTATGATATTTGCTCGAATGTATTCAGGATCCAGATTTTGTTATTTTCCAACTCTCACAGCCGTATGTTAACACTGAGATAACATTTGAATCAAACAGACGAAGCTTGGTATGTATATTCAATGATCGTAATTTCCAAATGTTAGATAATCTATTGAAGGCGCTGGCTGCCAAAGCAATTCTAGTATGGATTTCTCTTGTTGTGTCACCATCCTGAGTCATTTTACTGCCTAAATAATTGAAACTTTCAACTTTCTGTAGTTTTTCCCCGTTCAAGATGATATCAAAGGTCTCGTTAGAAAAGTTCATAGCTTTAGTTTTAGAGGCATTTATTTGGAGACCTATTTTAACCGAGAGATGACACAAATTATTTATTGCTTCTTGGGATTGTCTTGGTGTTGAACGTAAGAATGCTACATCATCTGCGAAATCCAGGTCCCCCAGGAATTTTCCATTTGTCCATTTTATACCTAATTGTTCATTATATACAAATAACATATATACAAATAACAAATTCAAAATCAATTAGAGTAAACAATGTTAAAGAAATAAGAGTGGGGTGTTATAGGAAATATTTCTGTGAAGATTCATCACTGGTGATGATCTGAATATTTTAGGGAATTTCGTTATTAGAGTTCACTTGGCAGCTTTAACTGGGAACTTAGCTGTCAGTAAGATGTCGGTTGGCTTCTGCCCCTGCCGAAGCTTGTTCTTTGCAGGTTGTAGACTGATTCTTCTCGTCACTGGTCACGTCTGGTATCGTGGGGTAATTACGAAGATGGTCCAGCGTCTTTTAAGGCGCGTCTGCTGTTGGTGTCTAGCTTTGATTGAAGGCCACATACCACACACTTGTTCCACAGATTAGTACCACCAATTGGTACCACCGACTAGTATCATGAAATAAGAGAGAAACAAATACCCTCCTGGGTATTGGGTTTCCTGACAGGAAACTCAGGTTTTCCACTTTTCCTTCCAGAGTCCATCTGCCTCAGAATTTACACTCTCTGAGAAATAATCCCAGTGAGCGGAAAATACCCATAGCATTTATATTGAAGATGTTTACATATACATATTCACTGGTTGAAAAGGTTAATGTAATAATTATGTACATGATTATGTCATAATGCAATTCTTGCTCCATATGTAACTTGAGACTACCTATACATTTGTTTCTCTATGAGAAATCTGCATTGAGGCGGTCACCAGCTCTTGCACTGGTGGATCATGAAAAACATCATTCTATATGTTGAAGTTGTCAGCCTCGTAAGAACTTGGACATCCACCAGCAATTTTCACATTTGATAATGCAAAATGTAGAATGGTAGAATGATAAAGTGTACAACTCACCCCAAATTCTTGGGCAATACAGACTTCTGGCTCAGAAAAATAGTTTCGGCTACTTGGTTAAGATGCCTCTTACATGCGGTCTGGGGTATTACTTTGCAAATAGAATCCCACTGTAACTTAGTGTTCAGATTCCTAGGATTCCGGGCTTTCCGTATTAATAAAGGTAGAGTTTTCTTGCGATGTTAAGACCACATGATGCCCATACACGTTGTCCGGTCCTTTAAAGTAGAATCCTTATTTTATTTCTTATCCTGGCTTTTCTGACTGCCTTAGAAGTGCCTTGGACTCAGAATGTGCTGGATTATAAGCAACATTCTGCCCACGCGTTCACATTGCTACTATATGAGAAGGCTCCAATCAGAAATGTTGAATTTTAACATCTAAAAATGCCAAACTGTTACGGTGTGGTTCGCCTGTATTAATATGTATTGATATGTGCGTGCAGCTTAGTATTCAAGAGCATCGTACTTATGGGTTCATTGAGGTGTTGAAGATCATGATAGCAATACATACACCGTAACATTCTGTAATACAATAACTTGAGCAAAGCCGACTTTACAGTTAATACATTTAATGACGTGACTCAACATCTGATACATCGTTCCACATTTCCATCATACATCGACATTTAAGGATTTCATAGACCCATGGTCCTCGGTCCGTCCATAATGTGAATAAGTGTGCAGATACTGTCAGTTATGTCCGCTTATACACTGCGAGACCATACTGAATTTAATTAATGTTAATGATACTCCCTGATAATAATGCCCAAATCATTGGCATGATATACTCGCAAGCATCAGGACTGAATGCCGCATAAACACGTGTAGAATTAAGCACTCAAAACCGGAGCGTGATAAAACACGTCCTCACGTTTTGACGGACAAAGAACAAAGTGTAAAAGTCAAGCGTTTGCCAATAGCGGCAGACGATTGCCCACGTCATCAAATATTACCATCAAAGTCATAGGTTGAATAAATAGGGTGCGTTCACAAATGGTGCGTAATCGTTCCAACTCGTCGATGCAGACAGTCGTATTTACTAAACGGGCATACGCCTGTGATCATAAACGGAACGATACGCAACACAAACCAATAGCATTCAATTTGCGTATTCGGGTAGGGTATATCTGCACTACCCTCTCTGGGAAAATTCCTGCGTGACACATAAAATGAGATTTTTTTCAACGTCACTCCTATGTAAGGTATTTTATTTCTATTGATATTGATCACGTTTAACCTCATGATTTCACTGATGTATCACTAATATTTTATCGTTACTATTGCTTACGACAAATCTTCCCGGAAATTATTATATCATTTACCTGCTCAAAATCCTATGTATCTTAAATGCATGTCCACACACAAAAAATATTTCAGTGATAAGACAACTACTGTGCATCGTTGTTAGTATTAATCGGGGCTATGAAGATCCACATTTCATTCTACCAAGGAGATATGAAACAATTAAAATTGTAAAGATAAGAAGCCCAATTGTAAAAAACACGTTTGTACGTGTACTTTTGAGCCCCTCTCTAACTCCTTCATCCACTTTTTATTTGGGATATTTTATGCACCTTCATTTATGTTTTGCTGTGACAACTCCGAGACTTGTTTACGTTTGCCAGGTGAACGGTAATAATACCTGGCTAATTGGACAGGTAAGCGGTAATCCGTTTATCACTTCACTCATCTAGCCACATTTGATAGAGGCGATCTGTGTTGGCCTAATTCATTTCCGGAGCCAGCAACACACTGGCAAGTGACCACCTGGGCTCGCGGTCTGTCTGTCTGAGAAAGCCCTCTCGGGTGTGCGAAGACACATTTGATAATTAGATAATCGTTTCCGCTGATCCATGCCTGTATCAATATTACAGATAATCTGCCTGGGCAGCCAAGTTGGCGAGAAAGCATCTAGACAGGAAATAAGGAAGAGGTCACGGGATGGAATTTTTAAATGTAATATTTGAAAAAAAGGCGGGGGTTTTATGATTTAAACACCCCAACCCAGATAGGGCTAAAGAGCTTTCGATTGATTTGATTCGAGAGACGGAATAGACATTGACTTTCATTGGAAAATTCATCGGAAGTACAATCTAGGATTTTGAACTGAGGATTGGAAATATAATCTAGCGAAATCGGAGTCACAGATCAATCTTCACCGCCACGTCAAGCTAGCAATTCACCAGAGCCAGAAAGAGGAGGATCGGGCCAAGAATTCCAAAATTATAAGTGGCAGATCAGAGAATTTGGGCAACTATAAAACTTAAAAGTAAACCCGAATATTTAAATTCAAAAACTGGAGTCCTTAAGAATCAGATCACCCGTCATAAGAGGAATTCTAAAATTTCCAGACCAAGTGATTCAAAACCTCTACACCTCACGGTAGAAGGGGAACGACTAAGTAAGTAAGTAAGTAAGTGATTCAAAAGCATCAAAGTGCTACGTCCATTCGAAACTGTGCCAGGAGATTGTGTTCCCAAAAGTTACTTTGGGGTAAGTGTAAACATTTATTTTTAAAATGTGAATTTGACATGTTTTCCTTGCTACGTGGTTATATATAAGGCCGGCAAACTCAACATATTAAAAGTAGTATGTTCATAAACTACAACAGCAAGCGCTGGTATTTGTTTTTATGCTAATTCGCGCAGAAACGCCAAAGCAGCAGCAACTCCAGACTCAGAATGGAGCAGTGATGAGTTATGATTACATCACCTGTGCCTAAAGTGTATAATATCATTTTGTAATATGTACTCTGTTAATTGTAATTCGGGCAAATCATTGCGTTCGCGCTGTTCAAGCACATATTTTCCAAGTTTAATACCCAGAAGAATATTGGTGATTTCTAATCATCTTTCCTGAGTTACGCTGTGTATAATCAAGAATATAACTATTCGGAAAAATCCTCACCAAAGTCTTAGTGAAGACAAAAATTGATTTACATCTAAAATTCATCATCATTTCATCGCTATTTTAACCAGTTAAAACTTATTGATTATTAAATGTTATTTTAAAACATGACAATCATAGTTGATTCAGTTATTATAAGTGTGAAAGCAAACGTATGAGCAAGTCTCTTTTATATATACATACTAGCTGTAAGGACCCGGTGTTGCCCGGGTTTTTCCTAGTAACTGCATAGGAAACTTATAAAATGTCAAAATCAAACTATAATATTTTGATATTCGAGTGAAAATGAATTTTGATTTAAGTTAATGATTACCGCTTTAAGTGACTATCCTCGTGCCTTGTTTACAGTAATTGCAAATGCAAGCCGCACAAAATAATGTTATTCCTTATTGTTCCACCAGAAGTGTGGTTTTAAATTTGCTTTTCAATTTGCTTCCGAGTTTTTCCAAAATACTCTTATTTCTTATGATGGAACAGCAAACGCAATTTTATTCTGCTTCCGAGTTTTAGCAAGAAGCAAATTAATAAGACACATTTTCCTTTTCCGACCTAGCACACCGAAAAAGAATAGTCCAACCAACTCATCCTTTTTTAACGTTCTTAATACCGTTTTTCGAAGCACGTTCTTTTCAAACATATATACATTATTAGTTGTTAAAAAACCTGATCTGTTTACATGTGTTACGAAAAACTGTAATTACTCATAATGTCATAACTACAATATTAAATTATAAAATAACTGCATGGCGTACCCCGGCGGTACCTTAAGAGAGTATCTGCCAAAATTCATCAAGAAATAATAAGGCATTCGGATTTGTATTAAGAACATAGAAACAGACTTTGTCTTTTATTTATATAGATACATTTAGACATATATTTACATATATAGAGCTAATTCTTAGAAAGAATTTTCGCTGGATTTACACCAGCTTTAACGGGCTAAAATCATTGCTTAATTCTTCATAAAAGGCGACGGATCAAATATAAGTTAACAATTGCTTAGCCCTATTCCGCATTGTTCTTGACTTCTGAATTATCTTGTGGACACCCTTGAGAAAGAAGCGTCATTACCCTTCTATTTACAACTCTGCATAAGTAATCTTGTGCGAAGGTAGACAACTTTAACGACCCATTTTAGATACTCTTAAGTTTTGGCCACTGTTAGAACACTATTGCAAAGCAGGGGAGGCAATCGGTTACAGTAAACAAAATATGTCGTCCATGATTTAGTACGCAAAATGAGCGGTAGATCAATATTATCAAATAGATGCACGAACACAATCACAAGAGAACGGACAGTTCTGTAACAAATGCAAGGTCTGTTAACTTTGGGTTTTATTGGTTTATTTACAAAAAGAAATAGAATTCAATATTTATTTTTATTACTTGATGTTCAAAAGATCAGTTCAAGAATAGTGTATGCAAAGTTTTCTTCTTAATTCCCCGTTTATCGGTTAATGGTATACACTTTTTTTCTGGATACAGATGTCTTAAATTCTCAGTCTCGACAGCATATTTGAAGAGTGCGTGTTTATGGAATACATTTTTGACCTCTCCTCGTAGCGGAACATATTTGTACTGTACAGACGATTACGATGAAGGTTGGTGCTTTCAGAACGGTACGTGTTAGGTACATAATTTTGCTGGTTCGACAAAATTGAATACTTGTCATTGAAACTGTGTTTGTTGTACAATCGAAAGATGGATCTAGAACCTGATTTAACATCACATGCAGCTGGTATAATGAGGAACGTTCTCCCAGAATCTTGATTGGCAAATCTGTTGGAAGATGCGTCTCTCCAACTGTTCCTGTTGTGGTGGATCATTCCAGTCTTTGCAGTGATGCTCTGCGGTTTACTATTTACAAGTGGTGAACTTGTATTTAGAACAGAAGATACGAGCAGAGAAGTAGGGTACACGTGCGAATAACGCGAAGAGTGAATTCGATCAACCATTGCCTTGTCAGTTTTATTCGATGGTGCTATTACGCTTTGGTCATTCTTAGCAGTTGACAACTCGTGTCCGCAATTGAGTGACAGGTCTCTGCTGTGGCCGACTATTGTGTTATTTATAAAACCCCCTTGCCCTTCTGGCCGGAACTCATCCATTGCTGTTTTCTCCCTCACATTTCCCCAATTTATGTAATGAGAACTTCTATCAGGGCGATATTTGTAGTCATTGGAGCTAGGAAGAGACTGAACCAACTGACTACATCCATTAAAACGAGGGAAGTCACGTTGATTTTGTTTGGATGTCTCATTGTAATAGTTGGTCACCAAATCCTGGCACTTGTAAATCGGTTCGTATACGCATTTTAAAATTTGGCTTTCGGGAGAGTCATTGGTAGCTTTAGACAAACATTCTACGTCGGTTTGTTTCTGTTGGCTTTCGAGATACTTTTTTTCCAGCTGCCTCCATTCTTTGCTTTTCTCACACTCTGAAAGGATATTCTTTAGCGTAATCCTTTTTCTATACAGAGACTTGCGGTAATATCTGCCTTTTCTGTTGAAAGTTGTGGACCTATCCAGTTCACTCTTTGACCACACGTCACAGCGGCTTCTAATACGCTTCGTTCGCCCGTAACATATACGCTCACATTTGTACGATGGCGTTCTACCACGTGATCTTGGTCGCTGCCGAAAGAATCCCCCAGACGGTCTCTGAAATGAGTACTCGTATCGTCTCATGTTGCGTCTGGAGCTGGCCCGGAGCATTCGCGGCAGTGGAACTGTTGGAGAACAGAATGTGAGTTCTCTGTGACTCTCCACAACACCTTTAATGTTACACTGCAGCATGCTATCTTCTCCAAGACTTTCCTGACTCTCATAGGCTTTCAGTTTTAATTCAGGCTTAGTAGCATCCTGTTTCAGCTGCTCTGGGGCTCTGGGTACATATGTTTTATCAGGTAATACAAGGGAATCACAGGATGAGTCTTTTTCGACTGTAACTTCGTTATTAGCTAAGCCAATATAACCCAATACATTGTCCAACTGTTTCCGTTTCATATATCTGAAAACATATGTAAAAACATATATTATTGCACAAATATATATCTTACTGTATAAACACATATCATATTTGATAAAGTTGATAAAGTTGAATATTTTATTCCCGTTAATGATATCCACCAAAAGGATAAATATAAGTGGATGGAAGCAGACATCATCATCATCAGTTGATAAGATCTCTATGGTGTTGTTTGCTCCACTGTAGTGTATGGAATGTCAACTTGACCTACGCAGTGGTGTGTAGACATGGATTGAGTGTATAATGTGCGAATGATGATAAAGGTTCGTGGTGTTGACAAAAAAATGTTCTTTTCTCACACTCATGTATGGCTGGAAGTCATCGACACCAACGACTGTGTACCTTTTCTAAAGTTTAATTGGACGTACACACTCGACAGCACAGATAGCGACAAATCACAGGTTGGCATAATACATCATAGTACAGTGGATAACTGGTCTTGCAATGTTCTGTTACATGGGCACTCATGTAGATTAATATTATAATGGACTGTCAGTAGCCAAGCCCTCAGTATCGCCCATACATATATATCATCTGACTTCACTGACTGAGCACGTCAGCTTATAAACAATATTTCAGATGGCTTCTAAACCTAATCTCGTTTAGCGCGACGATTCTCCCACATAATGTTCAGCACATATTTTTTTTCATATAATAATATTGAAACCGCTGATAAAGGGTTCTCATGTGTAGCAGTGATCTCTGGACTAAAACAAGCGATAATACGGGCATCCCCTTTTTCTCTTCTTGAAAGTCACTACAGGCTTGGTTCCAAGATGGCTTCACTCGTGAGCTGTCACTCACGTTTGGATACAGATAATGAATCTGTCCTAAAGTTAGTCATTCATAAAACATTGCATTGCTCTGTAGATTTGATCATGAACAATTGACTGCATTCTACAGAATATAGTGCTGCTAGGAATCGAAGTCGTTTTCATCGAGTCAAATATATTCTCTTCTCGAAAATGGTGGCTTCGTACGAGAGTTCATCAAAGTATCTTGGATTACCTTGGTATAAGAAATATGAAACTGCCATTCCTTGGCAATACGAATAAACACTGGGGTAAAGCATACACGATAGGTCTAGACGACTATCACTTTCCCCACAAATACTGAGATCACTTTTTCCCCGGCGACAGGCCGACATAGAAGACACAGTCCCTATCAGGACGAAGCCAAATCACACCACACTCTAGCGACACATCCGCCGAATAGCCTTTGACCTCTCTAGAGACAACAGAACATATAGTTCGACTTAGATATGTAAAGATATACAGATATAAGACACTCTCGTCCTACTCAGACAAACAATACACATAAATTCAGGCCATAGATATTCTGAAGCAAGAACAATCTATTATTACCCAAACAACGAATAAATCGCAGTAAAATGGATTCATCCGCGGAGTTTGATCGAAGAGACGGCACAACTTTCAAGGGAAGTAACTCAATAATGACTTTCCCTTAAGCACTAAAAAATTACCTATGTATAATATCGTAAGATATCAAAGACTGCACGTAACAGTCTTACCACACCTCCCGGGAAAAAAAAATGGAACATTTTTTTTCTTTTTTCTGAAATACATCTAGGAGCAACGTACAACAGGCTCACAACGCATGAATAATGCGCAGATGAAAATATCAGGAATACCTATAACGCCTAATATGAGGCTAAGTCGACTTATGGAGCGACTGGTGAGAATGTGTCTCATAAACTGAGAGAAATTATTTCTCTACAAGTATATTTTTCCAGGAAGGTGTCATCAAAGTATAATACAATTCTGGCAATTACACAATGCCTAAAAAATTCATATCATCATTTCGTATTAGATATCTTAAATTTATGATTTATGAAGAAAAAATCATCAAAGCACAGCGGTGAATAAACATCAATGAACCGCTATGTAGTGATACAATCATTATATTATTAAATTACAAATGTGTATCTATCATGATATAGAAAAGGAACTACTATAGAACTAGACATATCAGAAGTCTAAGCCCTAATAGTTATGTGGAATCATGTGGGCATCTTGACAGAATGTCTGCCATCACATTATCTGATCCACGAATAGCTCGCACAGAGAAATGAAAAGGTTGAAGAGCAATTGCATATCGAGTAGACCTCGAGCTCTTCAAATTCTTACTCTGTATAGCAGTAAGAGCTTTTTGGTCGGTTTCTATTATGAAATGTGCGCCTAGAAGGAATCTCTGTAGTTTGAGGATCGACCAAACCATAGCTAATAGCTCACGGTCTAAAACCGAATAATTCCTTTCTGCCGCATTAAGTTTTCTGGAAATATACATTACAGGATGCAGAGTTCCAGAGTACTCTTGCATTAGTGCCGCTCCAATCCCAGTGGATGAAGCGTCACTACGAAGAACGAATGTCTTATCTTTAGTGGGTAGCACTAAAATAGGTGGTGTTGAAAACAGTGTTTTAATTTTATCCACAGAGCATTGGCATTCCTGAGACCAGTGGACCACATTAGGCGAACCTTTCTTTAGAAGTGTTGAGAGAGGTGCCATGATAGAGGATAGATTCTGAATGAATCTGCCATAAAATTGAATAAGACCTAACAGACTTCTCACCTGTTTTTTAGTCTTAGGGATTGAGATGTTAAGTATCTTACTAGTATTATGGTCCTCTGTCTTTAGGAAACCATGACCAACTCGGTGGCCTAGGAAAGAAATTTCGCTAAAACCAATATAGGCTTTAGAGGGTTTCGCTGTCAGGTTGTGCTCACGCAAAGTAGACAGCAATTCATCTAACCCTGAATAGTGATCTTCCCAAGTATCGCTGAAAAGACAGATGTCGTCTAGATATGCAATGACATCTGACCGATAAGATAGGATTCGGCGCATCATGCGTACGAACGTAGCTGGTGCGTTCATAAGACCGAAAGGCATAAAATTCCATTGGAACAAACCTCTAGGTGTTGAAAAAGCCGTGAGAGGTTTGGCGCGTTCAGATAAAGGAACTTGCCAATATCCTTTAGACAAATCAAGTTTAGTGAAAAAATGAGATTTGGAGAGTCGAGTAAGTAGCTCTTCCAGTAAAGGCATAGGTTCGGCATCGAACTTCGTTACTTGATTCAATTTTCGATAGTCAACGCAAAGACGTATGTTATTGTCTTTTTTACGCACAATAACCATCGGCGAAGAATATGCAGAGGTGGATGGTTCGATTATTTTCAAATCTATCATCTCATCCAACTCTTTCTCGACCTGTGCTTGAAATGTATAGGTATAGGATAAGGTCTAACCCTAATAGGAGTGTGGTCAGTTAGAACAATGTCATGTTGAATGACATTCGTTTGTCCAGGGATGTCAGTGAGTACATCCTGAAATGTTTGCAACATAGTTGAAACTTGTCGCTGTTCTCCTAGAGACAAATCAGGAGAGACAGTAACGTTCTTCCATGATTCACTGGAATGAAGTGGGATCATTGGAAGAGGAAGATTTACATCTGAAAAACTTGTTTCCTCATCCTGTATCACGGACAGTGATGAGTAATGACCATGTTGTACTGGAGAATTGTCCGTTGCTTGGAAAATGGGTTGCAAATAATCCGGACGTTCATGGAATTCAGTAAGCATATTGATGTGGAAGGTTTTATGCTTCCCATCAATATCGACAATATAGTCGACATCGGAAATTTTCGATATTATATCGTACGGACCTTTCCAAGAAATAAGTAATC
The DNA here is from genome assembly GCA_024509875.1 of Oreohelix idahoensis. Classification (NCBI taxonomy): domain Eukaryota; kingdom Metazoa; phylum Mollusca; class Gastropoda; order Stylommatophora; family Oreohelicidae; genus Oreohelix; species Oreohelix idahoensis. The sequence goes on from JAMPIV010013089.1 coordinate 228,149, forward strand.
TGTTTTCCCTACAAGGTAGTAATACAAATGCTTTGTCACCAGGACAAAGTTGTCGTAAGCATCTCTTCTTATTGGCAAATTGCCTTGCCTTCTGTTTCGCAAATTCAGAAGAAGAAGTTGCTAATTTGCATGCTTCGATAATTTTTTGTCTCAACGCGATGACATATTCGTAGGATGACTTTGTGTCATCGTCAATATTGTCAGATGTTATGAGATCGTGAAGCAACGACATAGGGCCAAGCGGACGCGCGCCAAAGACGAGTTCAAAGGGAGAAAATCCCGTATGTTCATTGGGTACCTCTCTGTAAGCGAAGAGGGCCGCAGGTAAAACTCTGTCCCAGTCTTGAGGATGATCCTCAGTTATCTTCCCAGTAAGTTTTTAAGTGTTCTATTAAGGCGTTCGACCATACCATTAGACATTGGATGGTAGATACTACTTAAAGATCTATCTATCTGCAGAGTAGACATTACTTGAGACATGGTATCTGATATTAGTTGGGTGCCATGATCTGACAATATCTCTCCGGGGAACCCCAGACGAGAAAATATAAGCCAAAGAGCATCTGCAATATCAGCAGTAGTAATGCTCTTCAGAGGAATAGCCTCTGGCCAACGTGTGCACATATCAACACACGTCAAGATAAACTGATGTCCTCTGGCAGACTTGATCTTAAATGGACCAATAATGTCTATGGCCATTTTTTGAAACGGCCGAATAGGAATGTCCGCCGCCTGAATGGGTGCAGCATGCCGTGGACCTTTGGATTTAACTTCCTGACATACTTTACAAGATCGACAATAAATACGTATGTCCTTGTTTACCAATGGCCAAAAGAAAGCCGCAAGGACTCTTGACTTAGTACGGGAAAAACCCATGTGTCCAGCACACTAAGAGTCGTGAGCGTGCTGCAAAATTTTAACTCTCAAATTCTTGGGAACCAGGATTTGAGAATGACTTGACGTAATGGAGTCTTGAACCATACGTACAAGTACGCCATTCTTCTTTGTAATCCACGATTTACGACTTGTGTCCTTATTCGGATCACCTTTAGTTGCAAGAATGAAGAATTTCTTCAGAGTGGGATCATCTTCTTGCTGTTTTATAAACGAGTCACGAGAAATTACCAAGGGATTATCTTGGTTATGCACTTCATTATCTTCAATAGATGAAGTTTGAGGCATATTAAGAGCCTGAGCTCTAGTGACTACAGCGTTAGCAATCTGCATGTTTTGCCTTTCCCACGTGGAAATTTGTTGCGGAGTGCATTCCTTGACTCCATGAATGCGACCGATGATGAGGTCAGCGATCGGATTCGGAAGAAGACATGCGTGTACATCTCCTGTAAAGAAAGGAGTAGCAATCCTAATGATAGCAGTAGAGTATTTCTCTAATGTGCCGCCAAATGTTACACATTTGACTACTTGTCCAGTGGCACGGGAAGGATCTACGAGTGACTGCCTAACACCAATTGTGGTGCATCCAGAATCAAATAGCACAGAGACTGGATTGTTATTCACTAAACCCTTATGTAAGACAAGAGAACCTCTTCCATCATGCGCGACTGATGCTGGAAGAGCAGGAAGAGGATGGCCACAGCTTAAAGTAGACACTGTGGTTGGCTCAAATAACGTTTTGCATTGGGGGCACTGAGATGCTCTCCCAAAATCAAAAGCGGCACATGCCATATTACTAGCATCATTATTATCTTTACTCTGTTTATAGGCTTCATGGGACTCTTGTTGTACAGAGTTTGCCTGAAAATGTGGTTATGTCTTTTGTTTTGAGATCTACCTCGGTTATTATCACCTCTGTAGTTATTGTTACCTCTATTGTAACCCCTATTTGGGTTTGAGTCATAGTTCCCTTGGTTACCATTATCATATTCATTATAATGAGTATCTCTGTAATTATGATCTTGTTGACTCCAAGACGGATAACCCTGATAGTTTCTATAATTACTTCCTCTACGGAAATTCCTATAATTATGACCACCCCTGTGTCGAGAGCTATCAGGTCGTCTCCAGTTCTTTGAAGAAGAACCCTGAAATGATTGGTTACCTTGGTTTTGATAACTATTATGGTTACCTTTTTTATCAAATCTGTTTTGAGGTCCCTGAAATCTGTGTGAATAATTGGGATTGTATGGTGTTGCTGAAGCAACTGGCATACTCTCCTTAATCTTAGTGTTGCCAAAAGTCACGTCGGGGTGTGCAGTGACATATTGGGAACAATATTCTTCCATTTCTTTTAGAGATTTGGGTTTACGCTCATGTATAAATTCAAGGAAAGGTTTGTTCACACATGACATAATCTTATCTCTGAGCAACAAATCCATAAGTCCTTCATATTTTTTTTTCTGTTTTGGAAAGCTCAATCCAACGATCAACTGTGAGACGTGCCTTTGCAGTGAATTCTGAGAATTCTACACCCGTCTCAGGTACCATCGTTTTAAATAAAAGGCGATAGCCTTCCTCACTTAGCTGATATTTTTTTATCAAAGCCGCCCTAATGACATCATAATTATCCTTATCTGCTTCTCCTACAAGGCATAATCTAGTCAAAGATTCACCTTTCAAGTTTTCTGATAATTGATTAGCGTATTGTGATTTATCCACATTATGTGTACGACAAGAACGTTCAAATCTATCCAGCCAGAATGTAATATCGTCACTGGACTGATTGAACGGTGGAACCTTAACCTTGTAAGTAGAAGGTTTACCATTACCACTAGATGCCTGATTAACATTACTCATACTTGTCAATCTCAATTTCTCCAACTCAAATTCATGTTCTCTTATTGCTTTTTTCTCTTCAGCATCTAATCTTTTTTGTTCAGCCTCCCTGTCTAATCTTTTTTGTTCAGCTTCCCTGTCTAATCTTTTTTGTTCAGCTTCACTGTCTAATCTTTTTTGTTCAGCTTCACTGTCTAATCTTTTTTGTTCAGCCGCAGCTTCTCTTTCTAATTTTTTTTGTTCAGCTTCAAATCTCCTTTCCTCCACCTGCATCTGCAATTTCTTTTGTTCAGCAGCAGCCTCAGCTTCTCTTTCTAATCTTTTCTCTTCCGCCATAGCTTTTCTTTCTTCTGCAGCTAATCTTTTCTCTTCTGCCATAGCTCTTCTCTCTTCTGCAGCTAATGCTTTGTCATATTGAGCAACTGCCCATTGTTCTAATTGTTGACCAGTCTTATCAAGGGCTTTCCCTTGTGTAATTAAGTATTCTAATGTAGCCATGATGTCTAACAATAATACTAATCACCTGAATCAATAATAATACCACAAGTTCTCAATGACTTGATTAATCAGTATACTATCCCAATATCTGTGGGTCACAAGCCTTTAATAAGGTCTTGTATAATAGTAATAATAATCAGGTACTGGTTTATACCATAATCCAAGTGCAGTGCACAGGCAATTGTGTCTTATGAAATATACCTATATAAAACATATGTCAACCAACAGAATACATAAAGTACAAATAGGACTTACAATACAAGAACGTTTGCAGAAATCAAAATAAATTAAATAGGGAAATCAATGAAAATAATCACTGAATCTGCAAAGAATAACAACACAAATGACGTCACAATATATGAATATAAATTGTGAATAGAACTGAAAGATAGAAAAGGTTAGACCAACAAATTACAAACAAATCAAAACTAAACTAAAGAACAAAGAAATATTACAAAAATAACAATAATTACAGACTTCACAGCTAACACAAAAGCAACAGTTGTCGCAGCAAATTTTCAATCAAGAAAATTGCACCTATAGAAAACGCCCACAACGGACCCTCTATGACGTGGGATATTCTGTTGTGAGGACGCCGCCCAACCTTAAACACAACCCGCTGACATAGAAACTAACATACTATACAAACAAATAACATGTAAACATAAATATATATAAATTATGTGTATGATAGTATGTGTTGCAAAATAGGCTCAGTTTTACAGTAATGGCAAAGTTATTTTTATGAAAATAAACAAACTGCCACTTTATTCAATTAAACATTCTGGCCTTAAATATTAAAGTTCATATATGGAAAACAAGAAGATCCATCGATGAAAATAGGACTTCTTAGTTCACAAATACTGTCTTCCTGTTAACATTGACAAGAATTGATCCAACTGTTCTGTGAAACTCTGTAATGTCTAATGTAAAAAATGTCAACAACGCTGACCTACATACTGCATTCACTTGACAGGTCACGTGACAAAGTGTTGACAAAGAGCAAACCAATACTGCAAGTGTGTCGTATCAGCCACAGGAAACGGTCTGGTATCGGTAATCTGTTGACTTCTGAACTTCTGCGAGGTCAAACCCAGAAAGCTGGTCCACCAGTTGATAACGTTGATAAAGTTGAATATTTTATTCCCGTTAATGATATCCACCAAAAGGATAAATATAAGTGGATGGAAGCAGACATCATCATCATCAGTTGATAAGATCTCTATGGTGTTGTTTGCTCCACTGTAGTGTATGGAATGTCAACTTGACCTACGCAGTGGTGTGTAGACATGGATTGAGTGTATAATGTGCGAATGATGATAAAGGTTCGTGGTGTTGACAAAAAATGTTCTTTCCTCACACTCATGTATGGCTGGAAGTCATCGACACCAACGACTGTGTACCTTTTCTAAAGTTTAATTGGACGTACACACTCGACAGCACAGATAGCGACAAATCACAGGTTGGCATAATACATCATAGTACAGTGGATAACTGGTCTTGCAATGTTCTGTTACATGGGCACTCATGTAGATTAATATTATAATGGACTGTCAGTAGCCAAGCCCTCAGTATCGCCCATACATATATATCATCTGACTTCACTGACTGAGCACGTCAGCTTATAAACAATATTTCAGATGGCTTCTAAACCTAATCTCGTTTAGCGACGATTCTCCCACATAATGTTCAGCACATATTTTTTTCATATAATAATATTGAACCGCTGATAAAGGGTTCTCATGTGTAGCAGTGATCTCTGGACTAAACAAGCGATAATACGGGCATCCCCTTTTCTCTTCTTGAAAGTCACTACAGGCTTGGTTCCAAGATGGCTTCACTCGTGAGCTGTCACTCACGTTTGGATACAGATAATGAATCTGTCCTAAAGTTAGTCATTCATAAAACATTGCATTGCTCTGTAGATTTGATCATGAACAATTGACTGCATTCTACAGAATATAGTGCTGCTAGGAATCGAAGTCGTTTTCATCGAGTCAAATATATTCTCTTATCGAAAATGGTGGCTTCGTACGAGAGTTCATAAAAGTATCTTGGATTACCTTGGTATAAGAAATATGAAACTGCCATTCCTTGGCAATACGAATAAACACTGGGGTAAAGCATACACGATAGGTCTAGACGACTATCACTTTCCCCACAAATACTGAGATCACTTTTCCCCGGCGACAGGCCGACATAGAAGACACAGTCCCTATCAGGACGAAGCCAAATCACACCACACTCTAGCGACACATCCGCCGAATAGCCTTTGACCTCTCTAGAGACAACAGAACATATAGTTCGACTTAGATATGTAAAGATATACAGATATAAGACAGACTCGTCCTACTCAGACAAACAATACACATAAATTCAGGCCATAGATATTCTGAAGCAAGAACAATCTATTATTACCCAAACAACGAATAAATCGCAGTAAAATGGATTCATCCGCGGAGTTTGATCGAAGAGACGGCACAACTTTCAAGGGAAGTAACTCAATAATGACTTTCCCTTAAGCACTAAAAAATTACCTATGTATAATATCGTAAGATATCAAAGACTGCACGTAACAATATTGTATATACATATATCTTATTGTATAAACATATATCTTACTGTATAAACATATATGTGACTATATACATAAATCTTACTGTATAAACCAGAGGTTTTCAAACTGTGCGTCGCGGCCCTCGGCTAAGGGCGTCGCGGTGGCTTGGGAAAAGTGTTGGGCTCGATATTATGAGCCAAGGTCCATCAATAAATATAGATCTTCGCAGTATAGAGAGGAGCCGCGGTGATTTATGCACAGGTCAAGGGAGCCGCGGACCAAAAAAGTTTGACAACCTCTGATATAAACATATACATTACTACAAAAACATATATCTTACTGTATAAACATGTACCTTACTATATGAGCATATATCTTACTGGGTATGCATATATCTTACCGTATAAACAGATATCTTAATGTATAAACAGATATATTACTGTATAAACATACTTTTTACTGTATAAACATATATCTTACTGTATAAACGTATATCTTACTACATAAACATATATCTTACTGTATAAATATATTTCTTACTGTATAAAAGCATATCCTACTGTATAAACATATATCTTACTACATACACATATAACTTACTGCCTAAACACATAACTTACTGTATATACATATATCTTACTGTATGAACATATTTCTCACTGTATAAAAGTATATCTTACTGTATAAACATATATCTTACTACATACACATATAACTTACTGTATAAACACATAACTTACTGTATAAATATATATCTTACGGTATAAACATATACATATATAAACACATATCTTACTGTATAAACATACATCTTTCTGTATAAACATATATCTTGCTGTATAAACATATATCTTACTGTTTAAAAATATATCGTACTGCATATACATATATCTTACTGCATATACTTAAATCTTACTATATAAACATATATCTTACATTATAAATATATATCTTACAGTACAAACATATATTTTACTGTAAAAACATATATCTTACTGTATAAAAATATATAGTACTGCATATACATTTATCTTACTGCATATACTTAAATCTTACTATATAAACATATATTTTACAGTATAAACATATATCTCACTGTATAAACATATATCTTACTGTATAAAACTATGTCGTACTGCATTTATATATATATTACTGCATATACTTAAATCTTAATATATAAACATATGTCTTACAGTATAAACATAAATCTTACTATATAAACATATATCTTACTGCATAAACATATATCTTACAGTATAAACGTATATCTTCACGTGTAAACATATATCTTACAGTATAAACATATATCTTCATGTATAAACATAACTCTTACTGCATAAACATATATCTTACAGTATAAACATAAATCTTACAGTATAAACATATATTTTACTGTATAAACATATATCTTACTGCTTAAACATATATCTTAAAATATAAACATATATCTTAAAGTATAAACATATATCTTACAGTATAAACATATATCTTACTATATAAACATATATCTTACAGTATAAACACCAATGATGATGAAGATGACATAAAGATGGAAGAACTGAAGGCAGCACTAGAGAAAATCAAGATGGGCAAAGCAGCAGGGCATGATGGTATAACACCAGAAATGGTTAAGTACATGGGCGCATCAGGTGACCTATTACTCTTAAGGGTCCTACAAGCAGCGTGGTGCAACAAGACCATACCAAAGGATTAGGAGATTGCCATTATAACACCAATTTTCAAAAAGGGTAACAATCGACAATGTGGAAACCATAGAGGAATATCAATTCTCAGTGTCCCTGGTAAAATCTACTCTAGAATCCTAGAGCAGAGACTCCGACGCCTAGCTGAGCTACAATTGGATGAGGTCCAGTGCGGATTCCGAGCAAACCGAAGTACTCGACCTAATCTTCACACTCGGACAGCTGAATGAAAAGGCCCTTGAGTATAAGAGTGAGATCCATCTTTGTTTCATAGATCTAGAAAAGGCGTTTGACAAGGTCCCCTTGAGCAAACTTTGGGATTGTTTGGCAAGAAAGAACATTCCAGCACCTCTGATTCATGTTATACAGAGCTTCTACAAGTCTTGCAGAAATTATGTGAGGACAGCAAACCATAAGTCAGAAGAGTTCAGGACCACTGTGACGGGTAGGGTGTATGTGGGTGGATGTGGCAAGTCAGACAACATTTATAATACACCACTCGTCAGAAGTATACAATGCGCAAAACGCACCACATTCAGGCGGCGCGCAGGCGGCGCGGCAGGCGGCGCGTGCCTTTTTATATAAGGAAAATCAGGCGGTGCGCAGGTGGCGCGTGACTTTTAAATAGCAAAATACTCGACCGATCTCAGGTGGCACGCAGGAGGAGCGGCAGGCGGCGCTTGATTTTTTATAGAAGGAAATACTCATTGTGCAGGTGGAGCATCAGGCGGAGAAGCGTGACTTTTTATATAGTAATATATTAGTTCGATAATGGCGTGTTGAATTTAGACTATATATTACAACATTTAGACATATATTATGACTTTTATATAATCCGCAGGCGCGTGACTTTTTATATAAGGAAATGTGGTGGAGGAGCGTGGAGGAGGAGAGGTCTTGTTATATAGTAATATATAAGTTCAATAATGGCGGGCGTGTTGTTGTCCTGGTAGTGCGTTGTTTATATAAAATATGTAGTTAGACGTGTATTTATTTCACAACATAGAAGTATATAGTTAATGAGCTCTTTTAAAAGAATACTTGAGTTAAAGAGGAAAATATAAAAATCGATAACGGCGGCTTAGGTTACTAAGGGGTTTGTTTAAGTGAGTGGAGGTTTTTTGTGCTGGCGAGGGTTACGATGTATAGTGGGGTGTAGGTTAGGGGGGATTTATTGGCGAGGGTAATGCTGTATAGTGGGGTATAGGTTAGGGGGATTTTTGTGTGATGTTGTATTGCATTGTTATACATATATATTTACATATATTATATATTAGCAATTTATGTGGCCAAAGAGAGTTTGTCATTAATGATATACACAAGTTATGTGTGATGCACCGCACACAACCCGGCAGGGCAGACCCAGTTTTAACTGGGCACCAGAGGAACTCTGGGACGGTTAAGGAGGCCGCAACCATGCTGATTACAGCATCGCGGCAGCTGACTTAACACCACGTGCATAACGCATACCTTGTGTATATCATCAATGACAAAATCTCTGGCCACAGAAATTGCTAGTCTCATTAACAAAGCTGCAGCTAACTTTGCCTACCTCACATCACGCTTTTGGGGAAACTCCAAACTCCCAACGATGACCAAAGCTGTACCATATGACGCCTGTATCATCAGCTTACTTCTATATGGCAGTGAGACCTGAACAATATATGCTAAGCAAGAAATAAGGCTCAATACCTTCAATCTACCGTGTCTGCGCCACCTCCTCGGGCTTTCGTTGAAAGATAAAGTGCCAAATGTCGAGGTGTTTTCACGTGCTGGCCTTCAAAGTCTGTATACCCGGCTGAGACTGGAAAGCCTACGCTGGCTTGGTTATATTAGTCGCATGAAAGATGGTCGCTTTTGCAGAGATGTTTGGTGACTAGCAGATAAACCTGTTTCCAATAGTCTATATTTAGCGCTGGCGGCACCTACCCTAATCGACTAAAAATAGTATGACTCATTCCTCGATTACATTTGATGTTTTCCTAGCGAGCGCAGACCATCGATCGAGTTTAACAACGAGTGGTAAAAAGCACGTGCGTGTTGGGTTTTCTTAAAACGGTTGAAACTGGCCTCGACATTGTCCCGATTGCAACCTGTAACACTAAGGAGTATCTAGTTGGCACCATAATCTAGTCTGCCTGTGACATATATCTCTACGGTTGTGTTCAATAAAACTGTCTATTTGGCCTTGTCCAACCTGGCCTTTGATATTATTTTTTATGTTGGAAACCTCGACTGTGTACGGATCATTTACATAACACTAGATGGACATTGGGGTGAGTAGATTTTATTACTCGATGCTAGACCTAGTCAAGTCTCTAACACTATACTCCCACTTCTCGCTGCTGGCTCTGGTCATGTCTCTAACACTTCACTCCCACCTCTCGATGCTAGACCTAGTCATGTCTCTAACACTTCACTCCCACCTCTAGATGTTATAACTGTTTGTAAAATATATATTGTAATATGTACGTATAACTGTTGTATAAATAAACAACACATAACACAATACAATACAACACACCGCCACACAACCCACACACACACACACACGCACGCACACACACACTCACAGACGCACAACCATGCACGCGAGCGCTCACACACACCCACACACCCAGACACTCATGGTAATTTTATTGCAGAGGTGGTGTGATAACGACAGACACTAGCGCGCATGCCCAATGGGCTGATCACCCGTTGGCTTGTCACACCGATTACGGAAACAACGGCAGATGGATCTATTTGTTGTTGCCCTAAAGACGCCGCTAGGCGTGATGGGAAACTACAACAGAGAAATTCAATCTGCTGTTGCCCTTAAGACGCCACAAGGCGTGATGGCCTCTGACTGCTTGGTCGGTCTTTGGCTAGGGACGGAAGAAGAAGAAGAAGAAGACTAGCGCGCATACCTCGTTGAAGGTGGTTTCCATTGATCCCACCAACAGGGTGTACGTGACAAGAAGTGATGAAATGCTTAAACCATTGGAGAGCGGGCTGAAGACCGCAACTGTAAGTTTTTACCGCGGCCAGCTTTTGTTACACGTGCGAAAATACTTTGGTGAGTCATATCTAAAGTTTCCTACCAAAACCGGTGGTCACATTTCTATCACCTCACGGGCACATTTCTATCACCCCACGTGTACATTTCTAGCACCTCACAGGCACATTTCTATCACCTCACAGACACATTTCTATCACCTCACAGGCATATTTCTATCACCTCACAGGCACATTTCTATCACCTTACAGGCGCATTTCTATGACCTCAAGGGCAATTTCTATCACCTCACAGGCATATTTATATCACCTCACGGGCACATTTCTATCACCTCACAGGCATATTTCTATCACCTCACAGGCATATTTCAATCACCTCACGGGTACATTTATATCACCTCACTGGCACCATTCTATCACCTCACGTTATAACCAGTGGACCATCAAAAACCATCTGAGACCAAGACCATCCTTCTGAAAAAAAAAATCAACCGTTGAAAGCAGATCACGTCAAGCTCACCACCCAAAAAAACGTATGTTGCTTTTTATATCTCTGTATTTGTGTTACTTGTTGTTTGTAACAAGACTACAACACATCCACATGTCTCTAACACGTTACTACCCAATTTTTTTTGCCAAGGGGGAGAAATTGTTGACAAGTGGAAGAAATATTTTAACAAGGGGAGAGATTTTTTTGACACGGAGAAGAAATTTGTTTGCCAAGGGGAGAATTTTTTGACAAGGGGAAGACATTTGTTTGACAAGAGAAAGAAATTTCTAAATAAGTATTTGACAGGTGATCTATTTACCTAAGGTTGGACCCTTTGCGCAGGCCTGGGAGAATATTTTGGGACCATCTTTTGTGCTTGGAAGAAAAGCTTTTACTAAAGTTTGAAAATTGCAGGACAAACGTAGATACCCGTTTGATTACTGGAACGAATACTTAGTTATATTTATTTACTGTACTACATTTCCGTAGTCGCCGCATGTATGAATTGCTTGGGAGACAATATAAACCCTATCACCAGATGTCGCCCGTATGAAAAAACTGAAACCTTAAGTAGCGGGGGTTCAAACACACGAACGAAGGAATGTTTCTTGTATAAATTTCTACTATTGATCGATTGTGTTTTGACCTTGTGACGTGAACAGAAATTTACGCGCGATGTTTTGCTCGGGTCATCGATCTGGTTCCAAAACAAGGGAGAGTAAAAGTTCGTGTTTGAGCTTTATTAAAAATGAATGAAACTGGCCTCGAGATTGTTCGAGTTACAGACTGCAACACTAAGGAGGATCTAGTTGGTGCCATAAGCTAGTCGGCCTGTGACATGTATCTCTACGGTTGTGTTCAATAAAACTGTCTATTTGGCCTTGTCCAGCGTTTGACATTATTTTTTATGTTGGAGACTACGGCTGTGTGCGGGGTCACTTACATAGCACTAGATGGTCATTGGGGTGAATGGATTTAAATTACACTCACACGTAGTTATTTTATTCAAGAACGTGAGAATCCCTGCGAACAAAACACACAAGTCTGGTTGTACCATCAGGAGAACCAACGTTACTCACTCAGTCACAAGACTTTTTTTTGGATACACAATTAATTATTCATACCCACATGCGAGTAATTAAACATCGTTTCTTTGTAACGAACATGGTAAATTACATATCGATAACGGGTTCCGACCATTGTGGAACAAAACCGCGCGCGCGAGCTCTGAAATTATCGATCACGCATGCGGACTGCGCATGTGAGAGACATTCTGTTTTTGAAATAATCTAAGACAGAAGGTTTTGGAACATATCGGTTGTTATATTGGTGTAAAAGGGTACAAGCACAACGCCTTCCAATAAAAATGTTAAAGCTACTTATAAATCAGCTTGCTGTTTGTAACAAGACTACAACTCATCCACATAGATAACAACGTTCTGATGAGATCACTTTTTGACATTGTCCCTATACCTAAACTTGTATGAAATACACAAAAAGAAAAACTTTTTCACATCGACAACGCGTCAAGTATCGATTAGTTTATCCAATAAGCATGCCCTGACTAGCGCGAAACAAACCTAAACATGTTTCAAAAACCAGATTAAACTGATATTCCTTCATATAACTAGACACTTGGAAGACCAAGACCCAGACACTCACGTTCATTCTTTACTGAAGAGGTGGTGTGATAACGATAGACACTCGCAAGCACAACGCGTTGAAGCTGACTTCCCCTGTTCCCACCAACTGGGTGTACATCAAAAGAAGTGATGACATGTTATCTATGCTGTCTAAATACGGTATGTATTTTTTTTTTCTTATCCAGCGGCACTTGGGCTTTCAGCCCTTCGGCCCAATGACATGTCATTGCGAGGCTGGGGAACCTGAGGACTTTCCTTCCAACCCGGTCAGGAGCTTCGCTCCTTCCCATCCACAGAGGGTTTATCACAGGAGCCGTTCAGGCTATTCAGTCAAATTTCCGGCCGTAAACATTTCTTCAAACGCCGACGCCCGGGTTTGAACCATGAACACCTGGTCGCCAGTACAACGCCGAAGCCATTACACCAGCGCGGCTCCTAAATACGGTATGTATAAATATCGTGTGGATACATATTAATATCTGTTGTAAAATATATATTGTATAAGTATTGTATAAAAAGACAACACAATGCCGAGTCATACACAATACAACAACACACAAAAATATCTACACAAAAATGGTATAGCCAAGTCTCTAACACTTCATCCCCACCTCTTCCTGCTGGCCCTGCTATAGTGACGTCTCTAACACTTCACTCCCACCTTTTCATGCTAACCCTAGTACAGTCAAGTCTCTAACACTACACTCCCACCTCTTCATGCTAGACCTAGTATAGTCTCTAACACTTCACTCCCACCTCTCGATGTTGGTACACCCACCTGTTACAACCCAACACACACACACAAAACCACACCCGCACTCAAATAGGTAAGTCTCTAACACTTCAGTCCCACCTCTTGCTGGTGGAACTAGTATAGACAAGTCTCTTACACTTCACTCCCACCTCTAGATGCTAGACCTATTATAGGAACGTCTCTAACACCTCGCTCCCACCTCTCGATGGTGGTCCTAGTCAAGTCTCTAACACTTCACTCCCGCCTCTTCCTGTTAGCCTTAGTATAGTGACGTCTCTAACACCTCACTCCCACCTCTAGATGCTAGACCTGGTATAGTCTCTAACACTGCCCTCCCACCTCTAGATACTAGAGCTAGTATAAACAAGTCTCTAATACCAACACACTACCAGCACACAACGACACGCCCGCAGTACAAAAAGACTCCACTCGCTTCAAAAACCCCTTAGTAACCCACCATTATTCATTTTTTATGTTTTCCGTTATATATATATATATATATATATATCTATATATATATATTTATATATATATATATATATATATATATATATATGTATATATGTAATATATGTTGTAATATATGTATTACATAAATATTATCTGTAAAAACAACAACACACAACAACGCGCCCGCTCATACACACAACCACCAGCTACACCCCAACACACACCCATGAGTCATCACCGCCAGCCAATAAATAAGAACAATACCCACGTCAAAAACCCCCTTAGTAACCCACCATTATCGATTTTTTTATTTTTCCGTCATTATCGATTTTATATCATATATATATATATATATATATATATATATATATATATATATATATATATATATATATATATATATATATGTATATATATATATATATATATATATATATATATTGTATGTCTATATATGTCTAATTGTTGTATTATATGTAAATATATATATATGTATAACAGTACAATACAACATACAAAAATCCCCCTAACCTATACCCCACTATGCATCGTCACCCTCGCCAGCACAAAAAACTCCACTCGCTTCAAAACCCCCTTAGTAACCTACTAATTATCGATTTCTTATTTTTCCGTCATTATCGATTTTTTATATTTTATATATTGTGTGTGTATATATATATATATATATATATATATATATATATATATATATATATATATATATATATATATATATATATATATATATATATATATATATATATATATATAATTGTTGTAATATATGTAAATATATATGTATAACAATGCAATACAACACCACACAAAAATCCCCCCTAACCTACACCCTACTATAAAGCGTTATCCTCGCCAGCACAAAAAACCTCCACTCACTTAAACAAACCCCTTAGTAACCTAAGCCGCCGTTATCGATTTTTATATTTTCCTGTTTAACTCAAGTATTCTTTTAAAAGAGCTCATTAACTATATACTTCTATGTTGTGAAATAAATACACGTCTAACTACATATTTCATATAAACAACGCACTACCAGGACAACAACACGCCCGCCATTATTGAACTTATATATTACTATATAACAAGACCTCTCCTCCTCCACGCTCCTCCACCACATTTCCTTATATAAAAAGTCACGCGCCTGCGGACTATATAAAAGTCATAATATATGTCTAAATGTTGTAATATATAGTCTAAATACAACACGCCATTATCGAACTAATATATTACTATATAAAAAGTCACGCTCCTCCGCCTGATGCTCCACCTGCGCAATGAGTATTTCCTTATATAAAAAGTCACAAGCCTCATGGCGCACCTCCTGCGCGCCGCCTGAAATTGGTCGAGTATTTTGCTATATAAAAGTCACGCGCCGCCTGATTTTTCTTATATAAAAAGTCACGCGCCGCCTGCGCGCCGCCTGAATGTGGTGCGTTTTGCGCATTGTATACTACTCTCGTCTAGCTCACTGTCTAAGGAGTAAATACACCACACGGCTGTTTGCGAGCGATCTTTTAGTTATTTCCCCTTTTTCCCCGACCGCGCTATTTATAGCCCACTTGACAAAGGTCACGTGGTCAGCTTCCTAATGGGAAAAACATGTGGCGATGTTTACTTTTGATAGGGCTTAATTAATGCTTTTAGGCTACTTTTTTATTATAAATACCGGCTTTAATTTTGCGTAAAGCTAGACTAGAAATGTTAGAGTAAATTTTAGAACAAGAACAAACATTTTATCACAATTAGAACAGAAGATATAATAGTCTGAAATAGTGTAAAATTTAAGTTTTTTTTATATTTTGTTATGGTTTGTTTATAATGCAATTTTCACTCAATCGGTCACAATCAACATGCATAACAAATTACAGAAATCAAAAGTAGAAAACATGCAGAAAATGGATATCAAAGATTTGTTTTGGTTTCATGCGTCAAACATTAATTATTGAAAGTTTAAATTGCAAGTCCACATTTATTACCTTAAAAAAACACACCCAATTGTCCCCAAAACATGGTTGAATTGCTTTTATGCTACTTTATTATTATAAATACCGGCTTTAATTTTGCGTAAAGCTAGACTAGAAATGTTAGAGTAAATTTTAGAACAAGAACAAACATTTTATCACAATTAGAACAGAAGATATAATAGTCTGAAATAGTGTAAAATTTACGTTTTTTTTTTTTTTACATTTTGTTATGGTTTGTTTCTAATTAAATTTACACTAAAACGGTCACAATCAACATGCATAACAAACTACAGAAATCAAAAGTAGAAAACCTGCAGAAAATGGATATCAAAATTTTGTTTTGGTTTCATGCGTCAAACATTAATTATTGAAAGTTTAAATTGCATGTCCACATTTATAACCTTAAAATAACACACCCAATTGTCCCCAGAACATGAGAGCTAACAATTATCTCAATCATACATCATGAGTTCTGATCCAGTCTGCGCAATGTTTTTCTAATATGTGCTGTTTATGAATTGTCTTACTAGGGAATAGCTTTCTGAACAAAGACATATAAGTCTCTATCGATGCTGTTATTGATTCTTTACTAATTGGTTTACTGTGTGATATTTTGTTGTGTACTTTCTCAAATGCTTCTTTCAGTGAGTTGAATTGTTCTTGGGCAATAAAAGCTATGTTAGTTATATCTTGTTTGTCTGTAATTTTCAGTGTTTGTGTAATGATTGCTCTTATAAGATCTTTATAAACTTTTTGTGTGAGATATCTGTGGCAGTGATTCCCTATAAATGCTCTGCTTTATAAGCCTGTTGTATGATTTTGTGTTTGGCTAGTACCTTGTCCATGTGTGAGCAAACTGGACCAGACCTAGTACACAGATCTTGAAACTGAAGTTTGGCCAGCGCATCTTGTGCATTTTCAAGTCTAACTTTAAAATTATCTGTCTCCTCCTTATCCTCACAAAGTTCAATACCTACCTGAAAAATTCAATTTTAGCTCCTAATTCTTCTGCCTATTTCCAGTTCCTACTAAATCTCTTCAAGTTCTTAAAAGTACTAATGTTTGCATGTATCTCTTGCGAATTCTCAAATATCTTTGCGTCTATTGTATCAGCTACCTGTTCTAGAAGTCTGTGGTGTTTCAAAACAATGCCTAATAAAATATGAAGGTAAGGAGGAGCTACATTTTCAATTTCAATCTCTAACATTGGTTTGTGTAAACAATTATGGTAATGTGCCACTTGCCTTTTATTCCCTTTCCCATATTTCATATATCTATTGTAATCTCTTATCAACATGGCCAAACTTCTTGGTTTGCAAGTTGTATGCTCTCTGGATGTCTTTGATGAAAAGGTTTGGTTTGTCTGGAGCTCAAGGAATATACCCATGTCTGTGGTGTCTCCAGCAAAACAAGGAAATAATCCCCGAATAAGAAAACAACAACTTGTTTACCATCCCACTCTAAATATTTTAGTGACTCTATCTGAGCTTTCATGCCATTCATAAATATTTCTAAATTATCATATGTATCTCTGACTCTAGCCATTGATAAAAGGATGGTATTAGATTTAGAATTTGGTTTCTCTAAATTTACTACCTGCATTGTAACTTTGAATGAAAGAAGATATACAAACAGTTACTTAGAATTCGCTGGCAGCCGTCGTGTGGACAGGATTGTCTACCAAAGAACACCAATGGAACAGTCTTTATCTCACACACAATTAAAAAAAAAATTCATATTATAAATAGAAGATTAACAAGACTTGAAAGATAGATCAAATTATGTGGAAGTAATCTATCTATAGCTTTACATGTTTTCTGACGCTTATATACGTAGCTAAATATCATTATAAATGAATGAAAATGCAAAAACAGATGGTGCTTTACAAAAAGTTATTTTTTTACTACCTTATTTAAGATTTGTGGGTATCAGGAATGCGTTTAAAGGGATTTAAATGCTATAAAATCTGGTGACAATATGCTTGTTCTTGTAATGCCACACTCACAAAACTGACTACCACACATTCTCAAGATATGAAACCAAAAAAAAGGTATGTGGAAATAATCTTTAGCTTTCCTTCGAGAAGTCTTTATAATTATAAACTCAAACGAATGGGCCGATTTTTAGATATTAAATTAAAAAAAGATTACTTATTTTATGAATTTCCTTAAATGATGACGCTGTTTTCAAAAGTCTGTAACTCCGTCAAAACTAATTTCAAACAAATAAAAATGCAATAAAAAAATAGAGCACAGAACAAACTTATAGTACACAAAAGAATTTTAGCGCTGTGTTTATCCAGAACGAGTGTGTAATGATTTATATTTTACTGATTTTACTCACACATCAGCTGATTTTCCCCGCCAAAAACTTAAACAGTCTTTTACGGTGCACGCAAAATTGTATACCCGGTGTCAGAATTCCGGTCACCGAAACTAAAAGAGCGCTCTGGTATAGGCCACAAACAGCGGTGACCAACTCCAACAACCATATCAATTTCCGTGAATATATAATATCACAAATAATTCACAATGGGCGCAGAGCCATTACAAATATTGGAGACACAACAAATCCCGAGTATTCTACAATCACTCTGATTCTCGGAATATCTACAGCCACAAAATAGGCTACTTCATAAATCCACAACTCTGGCCCTCTCTACTCGCGCACTACTATAGACATCCACCCTTCTCTTCTCTACGCTGTCTCCTGTCTACTGTCTGCTCTCTACTGACTCAACACACTACTGACCCAACACATCTCTCTCTCTCACTGACCCCTTTCATTCGTATTCACCAAACGCGGGAAAACCTTCCACGCTCCACTGATCTTCATTCACGCCTAACTATAGCTAGCAGCTTGTCTGGATCTCTGCTCACAACATTGCTTGTAACTTAAAATATTACAAGACAAGCATTCCCAACTCACAACAACTCACATGACTAATAAACTCCCGCTGAAGCATGAGAACATTCACACATGCAAAACCCCTTCAAAACACTCCGTAACAACCATCACTAGTGTAAGAGAAGGTGATATCCTGTCACCTTATCTTTTCATACTCCTCATGGATGATGTCATCAAGGCATGTAAGGAGAGGAGAAGAAAGTATTCAGTGGGGTACAGGAAGATGAGACAGGTCTGTATTTCAGAGCTGGCGTTTGCTGATGATGTTGCCCCGATTGTTAAATCAGAGGCACATCTCCAATCCAACCTGCAAGTCTGGAAGGAAGAGCTGGAGAAGAGAGGGATGGTCATAAGCAGCTCTAAAACAAAATCCATCGTGACATCACGAGAAGAAAGAAGACATCAGATTAAGCTGGGAAAACAGGTCCTGGAGCAGGTCGACCACTTTAAATGCCTAGGAGCTATTATAGGCAGAAAGGGAGGCATCAAAGAAGAGTTGGCCACTCCAAAAGCAGCAGCTTGGAGACTTTTTCAGGCCATAAATCGAGGATTCCTCAGCAAGAGAGAGGTTGGTAAGAAAACGAAGATGGCTGTATACCGCTCCACCTATGTCCCAGTCTTGACATATGGATGCGAGTCATGGGCAATGACTACAACCCACAAAATCCAGGTCCAAACCTCATAAATGAGGTATTTGAGGAAGATGGTTGAAGTAACAAGAAGAGACATGGTCTGCAACCAGACGATACGTCAAGGCCTAAAATCCTACCCCTGCAGACCCAAGTGGAACAGTCCCAACTAAGATGGTTTGGCCATGTCTGCAGAATGGGAGAAGATCGGCTACCACGACAAGCATGGGAAACAAAGAGCCAGGGATCCAGACCCCCAGGACGACCCAGATTAAGCTGGGAGGACAACATTAGACAATCTTTTAAGGACCTAGGACTAGAATTGAACCAGGCCAGGAGGAAGACAGCCGATAGGATAGTCTAGCGCTCTCTCTTCTAAACCTCCACACCTCACGGTAGAAGGGGAACGACTAAGTAGTAGCCATCAGTTTTACAATAGCAATCTTGTCATCAGTTCCACATTAGTGATCTTGTCATCAGTTCCACATTAGTGATCTTGTCATCAGTTCCACATTAGTGATCTTGTCATCAGTTCCACATCAGTGATCTTGTCATCAGTTTCACATAAGTGATCTTGTCATCAGTTCCACATAAGTGATCTTGTCATCAGTTCCACATTAGTGATCCTGTCATCAGTTCCACATTAGGGACCATGTCATCAGTTCCACATTAGTGATCTTGCCATCAGCTACAGACTGGTGATCTTGTCATCAATTCCACATAAGTGATCTTGAAATCAGTTCTACATTAGTGATCTTGTTATCAATTCCACATTAGTGATCTTGTCATCAGTTCCACATAAATGATCTTGTCATCAGTTCCACATAAGTGACCTTGTCAAACCATTTTAATCTTTCTATACTAGCCAAGCATCCGTGTATGACAATGTGTAGTTTTTTTGGTTTAGCTGTTGTCCATGTTTCACAGCCATACAATAGACATCATCACATGTACCAAGCAGTCACGTGTTCTTAGAGCGGTGTGTTCTGTGGCTAATCGTTTGACGTGTTGAGGTTGCCAATCCCAATGCGCACACACACAAGATACTTAAATACATGCATAAACACTCACATACATAAATTCAGACACACGTATACATACATGCAAACACACGCATTCATACATGTATACACGCACACATACGTACATAGGCCGGGCATATTTTGGCATTTCAAGAAATTCTTGTTCCCTGGTTTCGTATTTCAAAGGAATGTTTCTCTGGCCATAGGTGACAATTTTGTCCAAGATTTTCTGAAACAAACAGGGCGTATTTAAAAGAAAAACCTCCTGTTATGCCAGGTACTCGTCAGTAGTAGAAGGGTAAACTGAAATAGGTCAAACGCCTTACTAGGCTAAAGGTCAAGGAGAGTTACGTCAACAAGACATTCGTTAGGGACAAGCAAACTAAACTGGAATAGAAAGACAGCATCATCATCCTCCAGCTCCAACCTAAGCCTTCAACAAACTTAAGCCAAGTCTTCCTGCCCCGTGCCGTCATGACAAGGTCATCTCAAGGTCTTCTTCCTTCCTTCATGTTTTTATCCTGTTCTTTTCTCCATGTTCTCTGGCATCTCTCTACCTCTCTTACCGTAGGATTCCAGATCAAAGACTATCATGTGGTGCTATCAGTAGGTCTCCTCACAATATGTCTTCATCTATCGCCAGCGTCTTCATCTTATCTTTTTTTCCATTGCCACTTCTCTTGACCTTATCAGTTTCACATCAGTCACCTTGTCACACCTTGTCTTGACCTTATCAGTTTCACATCAGTCACCTTGTCACACCTTGTCTTGACCTTATCAGTTTCACATCAGTCATGTTGTCACACCTTGTCTAAACCTTATCAGTTCCACATCAGTCATCTTGTCACACCTTGTCTAAACCTTATCAGTTCCACATCAGTCACCTTGTCACACCTTGTCTTGACCTTATCAGTTTCACATCAGTCATCTTGTCACACCTTGTCTTGACCTTATCAGTTCCACATCAGTCATCTTGTCACACCTTCTCTGCACCTTATCAGTTCCACATCAGTCATCTTGTCACACCTTGTCTTGACCTTATCAGTTTCACATCAGTCATGTTGTCACACCTTGTCTTGACCTTATCAGTTCCACTGTCACCTTTTTTTTTTTTAATAAATTTCCTCGCATGAGGTCGCATATTTTTTCCTCGCATGAGGTTGCATTTGTTCCCCGCCCACACCCGGCCCTGGTCAAGACCACAAGTCCCAACACAAGAAGACCCAATGACAAAATGTGTCACCGTAGTGATCTTCTGTGTTCTCACACAAAGGACCTAATGACACATGAATGTCACTGTACTGGTCCCTGTGTCTAGACACTTTTTTTTTAATTTCCTCGCATGAGGTTGCATATGTTTTCCTCGCATGAGGTTGCATTTGCACCCGCACAAACCCGGCCCCGGTCAAGACCACATGTCCCAACACAAGAAGACCCAATGACAACATGTGTCACCGTAGTGATCTTCTGTGTTCCCACACAAAGGACCTAATGACACATGAATGTCACTGTACCAGTCCCTGTGTCTAGACACATGATCCTAGCCTTTTTTTTCCTCGCATGAGGTCGCATATTTTTTCCTCGCATGAGGTCGCATTGTCCCCGTCCCAAACCCGGCTCTGGTCAAGACCACATGTCCTAACACAAGAAGACCCAATGACAAAATGTGTCACCTAGTGATCTTCTGTGTTCTCACACAAGAGACCTAATGACACATGAATGTCACTGTACCGGTCCCTGTGTCTATACACATGATCCTAGCCAAAGGCCAGATATTAGGGCGTTGGGTTTCACAGCGTTATTTGCGCTGTACATAAGGTTCAGATGAACAGTAATTTGGTGTGGATGAATTAAAAGAGTAATGGAAAATGGGTTAGAAAATATGAATAGTCTGGGAAACGGGCTAATTATCTATGAGATGGGAGATAAAAGATTGTACACCCGTGCTTGGAGGGAAAGGGAGAGAACCCTTTAATTCAAGGCCTCTTAAAACAAGGCTGGTTTACACTTAGTTAGTTTTGAGAATATACAGTTATGGTGTACGAAATTTGCATAATGAGTGTTCTAATAAGCTTTAAGTAAGGGAATGTAACATTAAAGCAAAAACCTCAAAGGGAGACTACAATTAATTAGCGCCCCTTGCAGATTAAGTGAGCAGAGAGAAAACTAACGCACGAGAAAAATGAGCAAGGCGTAAACAGTACGGAACAAAAGCTCACTGAGTTGTTTACGTAGGAGAGGAGCGTGAGTTTTGTGATCGGTGAGTTGGAAGCGATGAACCAATCGTATTGACTGGAAAACAAAAACGGATGACGGGATGATGATTTGAAGGACAAAAGAAATTAGTCCTGACAGAGAAGTTAACGAGGCAAGTCGTGTGTTGCCAGGCTCTCAAGAAGTGAAACCTGTGGGTGACAGGAGTTTTCACAGATGAAATAGCTAGAATTAGCATGATTAGCGGTAGCAATTCTGGAGACTAGCATAAATTGTGTTCAGTGAATTGTGTTAAACGTAGGATTAGCACATAGGGGTGATTTAGTAGGAAATGTGATAGGTACTTGGATTCATTTTGACACGGTAAGATAGACTCTTGCTATTTTTTATAGACTTTCAGTCAACTTATAACCAGAGGTTTATGATGCTCATGTTTAAAGGGGCTACCACAAGAACTAACATTGAAACAAGTACAACTGAGCACGACTATATATAAAGTGTGGATAACATAACTTATTATTAGCTGATAGCCAAGATGGGCTGTTGTATAAAAGAGAGAGGTATTGTCATTAGACAAGAATAAATGAACAAGGGTTCTGCAACGCGGACATCCTTGAGATAAGACATGCTCTCTCTAATTGAACAGTAAATCAGAGGAAAGAAGAGATAATGGTGAATTTGATAACTATGAGACAACTCAGGTGCTCTCTCATTTGACAATAAGTATGAGGACGCCACAACAGCTGTACCTGACATGATTTGATATTATATATGAACCATGTATAGATATTGATGTATTTTTTATGAGTTAGGCCTGACAATAGATCCAGGTCATTTCATAAATTTTGTCAATGTCTAAATAAGAAAAAAAGGGAATAAAACGTTAATGAAAAGTAAGCTGCAAATGTTTGAACGGGCTGTGATACATGTAACAGAAGGTGTTTGAGGTCACTCCTACATTGCAGGAGCAAACTGGGGTGAAACATTTCTTATTCAAAAAGTGTAATTGTATCTTCTTTTCCTAACTTTCTCAAAATAACAATTTTAGACATATTTGAGCATGTCTGTCAAGTTTATTTCCAAAAGTATTGGTGATACTGCAACGAAAATTGGCCCAGATGTTGTGCACACACCGTGCATAACAATGGGCAAATATAACAGATATGTTTTCAACATTAGAAGAACGGTAAGGATATTGCTAACGTACCACCCACCCCATACAATTATAAAAAAACGTATCAAATATTAAACCAGTCAAACTTATTTTAGTTCACAATAGTTATCAAATATTATATCCACATTTCAGAACCCTAGGTTTACTTACATTTGAGTTTCTTGAATAATAAAACACTAAAAAAAAATGTAATATTTGTTTTCAAACCATTTTTTTCCACAACATTCGAAGTTGAGGCATTCACTAATTGTTGAGTTTCTTTGTTCTGTTTTCAGTTACTGTTCATGTATGAATGATTACACATGGCTATTATAATATAATTATCTGTTTTAAATTATGGGGGGCTTAACCTGCCGTAACGTGACCTACAGGACGGGATATAACTTCGAGAAATGTTTGTAGAGTGCTCTTCCGTTTCTCAGCACTGGGCTCACCACTGTACCCTCTAGTTTTTCAGTAAAGTTACATACCATATGAGCAAATATATAAGGAGTTAGGGAGCCCACATAAATTAATCACGTGTTGATCATAACAATATAAATGTCCCTGATTATGTCAAATTTTTATTTATTTATTCAAGTGGTCTCGTGGAACCACTAGCTGAAACTGGTTTGAGAACCCCTGGGATAGCTGGATGGGTGAATGGGTGGGAGTGTTTGTTTATTGGACGTACCGATGGACAGAACAGATAGATGAATAGATAGATAGATAGCTAGACAGGCAAAATAGATAGACAGACAGAAAGATAGATAGATAGATAGATAGATAGATAGATAGATAGATAGATAGATAGATAGATAGATAGATAGATAGATAGATAGATAGATAGATAGATAGATAGACAGCCAGGCTGACTGACTGACTGACAGGCAGGTAGGCATGTAGACTGACAGACATTCGGGCAGGCAGGCAGACAAACAGAAGACAGACTGACGGGAGGCAGGATGAGAGACAGGCAGAGAGACAGACAAACAGAAGACAGACTGACGGGAGGCAGGATGAGAGACAGGCAGACAGACAGACAAACAGACAGATAGATACCACAGCAATGGATCCAACAGTGCTGTCTTCAAATGCCTGCGGAAATGTTCCCTTGAAGTAAGATTCATTTCTGGTGTCGACCGTTGATTTCTGGGACTCGATTTTCTTGATGTCCTGTCGTTGCTCTGAAGCCGGTTTATTAACCGGGACGTCTGCTTTCACCTGGCTTTCTCCTACCTCCTGACCCAAGTCGTTAGCTTCTCCAGGCTCATCTGTACCTTTCACATGGCTTTCTCCTACCTCCTGACCCAAGTCGTTACCTTCTCCAGGCTCTTCTGTGCCTTTCACCTGGCTTTCTCCTACCTCCTGACCCAAGTCGTTACCTTCTCCAGGCTCATCTGTGCCTTTCACCTGGCTTTCTCCTACCTCCTGATCCAAGTCGATAGTTTCTCCAGGCCCACCTGTGCGAATTACCTGGAATCGGCTCTTGCCCACCCATCGGAATAATTCTTCCTTCTTTTCGCTGTGTTGCCGTCGTGCCGTCCATGCTTCTTTCGCTGCAGCTTGACCTCGGTCGTTGAAATCTTTATAAGAATCTCTCTTTTGTGAGATATCATATTCTCCATGTTCATAACCTTCCAGCAATGTCTGTTCCTGCACTGGCCACATGTATCTGGAAGCTGAAAATTGCTTGATCTGCCTTTGAGGGCTGTCTTGTGACGTTTTACTCCATTTTGATGTCGCGGCAAGAGCATCGATGGAAAGATGGTCCGACACAGATCGATGCTCCATTGATTGTCTCTGAAAGATGAAAATGCGTCGTCTATCAATCGAGATTATACGCCTGGACAAAAACAAAACAAAATTCTATGACCAAATTAGGTATGAAAGTGGCATCAGCACAAATTGTTCTTAAAGAAAATTCTGCAGGGTTTTAAACAGCCCTCACTTACAGCATCAGGCTATGTATGATCAAACAACAAAAGAATACCCCAACTGTTCCCTGGCGATGGTGTGACCTTGTGCATAGAGACAGCAGCCTCAAAAATGGTAAAAGTAAAGTTACTACAGAAAACATCACTACCAGGACATGCGCGTTGACATAGATTTCTTAAAGGAGGCTAGGTACAGTGGTGGTTACGTGCTTTGTAAGGAGCGATGATGATTATGATGATGATGTAATTGTTTCTGATGCAGTTGTCATTAAGATGTCATGAAATATCTCAAAAGTTACAAGAAACAAATCTTTTGTTCTTCAATTTGTTTCTTCCATTCTAGCCAGTCCATTAGTCCCATTCATAATTTTTGTCGTCGTGAGAATGACATTATTTACACTCTGTATGGCATGTTTAATTATCCGTGTATGTGTGCGTGTGTGTGTGTTTGCGTGTGTGGTGTTTATATTTTGGCCTCCTATTTCTCTTACACTCGCAGTACTCTAGATTTCTATGGCCAGTCTGTTTCTCTTATTTACAAGATTTATAGCCAGTCTGTTTCTCTTATTCATAAGTTTTATAACCAGTTTGTTTCTCTTATTCATAAGTTTTATAGCCAGTCTGTGCCTTCCATCTGTGACATTTATTGTTAGTTTCTCACATTCATTACATTTATCGCCATTTTATTTCTCTCCATTCGTAACATTTATTGTCAGTTCGTTTTTCTCACTAATTACGTTCATGATCATTCGTTTTCTCCCACTGACTACATTTTATATCAGTATAAATCTTCTCATTTTTGCACTTGTGACATTTCTAACTAGTCTGTTTCTCCCACATATGGTATTTATCTTTTACATGTTTCTCCCACATATGGTATTTATCTTTTACATGTTTCTCCCACATATGATATTTATCGTCTCCATGTGTCACACATATGTATTCACAGTTATTGTGTCTAAAAACAAAAGAGACATCATCAAAGGATGGAACTTTGTCTCAGAGTGCACTATGGTACCATAGTTAAAAGAAGAAAAAACCATAGTCCACCATGTCATTGTGTATGGGCCAAATGAAGATGAGCGAGCAGACGTCAATGAGGAATTATTCGAGCTGCTTCAAAAGACAGTGGACGACTGCCTGGATGAAATTATCCTGCTCGGAGAGGTCATTGCCAGAGTTTGAAATGACCATGCTAGATGGGGTGGAGTTATCGGAAGAAATGGAGAAGATGCACGTAATGACAATGGAAAGTGAGTCCAGATTCTGCACTGAGCAAAACCTGATCATTAAAAACACAAAGTTCCCCCATAAGCGCATACATGCATACACTAGATGTGAACCAACAAAGAATCAGAAATCAGTGATCGACTATGTCCCAGTTAGAAAGGGCTCATGCAAGTATGTCCGAGATGCTAGAGTCTGGAGAGTGCCACAGATTGGAAGTGATCACTACCTGCCAACAATTAAAAGAACAACTGAAAGAGTTGCTCGGCCTAGGAATTGCCTACCATCACACAAGAAGCTAAGTAAATGAACAGGAGAAATGAGCATTAAGACCTACAAGCTGAGAGAGCCAGAAGTTAAGACCAGACATCAGGGGCTTATTGCTACCTCAGTGAGAAACACAGAAGAACAACCTGATGACCTGGAAACCCTATGGCTTAAATTCAAGGACATCATAAAGACAGCTGCAGCAGAAGCATGTGGTGAAGTTCAACTTGGGAACAAGAGAAAGAGGACACCTTGGTGGACAGAGGAAGTCAAAGAGAAAATAAGAGAGAAGAAAATGACATGGAAACAATACTTAGGAGCTAAAATCACAGCAGGACAAATGGAGAAATATAGAGAATATGTGATACTCAGAACAGAAGCAAAGAAGAAGGTGCTAGTAGCAAAACAGAAATTATGGGAAGAATTTGGAGAAAAGCTAGACAAAGATGCTCAAAAAAACCAAAAATTGTTCTACAAGACCCTAAAGAATATGAAAGGAAAAACAATGCGCTTTTAAATTTATAAAGGACAAGCAAAGCAAACTGCTTACTGCCCCAAAGGAAGTAACGGACAGATGGAGATAACATTTTTCAGAACTCTTTGATAGTGACAGTGAACGAAGAATATGAACCTTGCACAGATTAGTGTTACATGATGATAATGATGATGTTAGTGTAATACAGATATCCACCAAATGTTGTAATGATGATGATGATGATGGTGTCAGTATAATACAGACATCGAGCATATGTTGTAATGATGATTATATCAGTGTAAATACAATTATCGAGTGTGTATTGTATTGATGATGATGATGATTACGCCGATGATGATGATTATGGTCAATGTATGTGTGTGTGAGCAAATGGTAAAGTAAGAGGGGTTGTTTGCGTCAACAGTAAATTGTGTAGGCCTGTGTGTATGTTAAGTGCGAATGAAAAGTGGTCAGTCGGGTTTTACGTGAGTTTGCCTCGTGCGAGACTGTGGGTCAAAACACGGGAGAATAGTGCAGTGTGCGAGGTAGTTAGTTTTCTGACTGGGAGGTGAACTGGAAGGTTGCGTGTACAGGGAGAAGATGGCCAGATGTCATTGCTGAATCTTGTTGTTTAATTCTGAAGGAAGAATTACGAATTATTACCTGGGATATTTGTATTTCATATACTGTTTGTGTTTCATGACATTTCCGGAATACAGTGTTCAGTTTGGGACTAAATCTCGGTGTTGATTGGTTTACTCAGGAATGGATGTGTCAATTATGGTGTAAGAAGATAGTAGCATCTTTGAGGATTAATAAATGTGACACCATGCCTCACCCCAGCATGTGTCAATTAGATATATTAAACCTAACATAAACTGGTTCTTACATAAACTTAACATATGTAACCTTCCATAAACTTAAGACATATAACCTTACATAAATTTAGCCTATCTAACCTTACATAAACTTAATATATTTAACCTTACATAAACTTAACAAATCTAACCTTACATAAACTTAACGTATCTAACCTTAAGTAAACTTAACATATCTAACCTTACATGAACTTAACAAATCTAACCTTACATAAACTTAACATATCTAACCTTACATAAACTTAACAAATCTAACCTTACATAAACTTAACATATCTAACCTTACATAAACTTAACACATTTAACCTTACACGAACTTAACTTATTTAACCGTACATAACCTTAACATATCTAACCTTACATAAACTTAACATATTTAACCTTATATAAACTTAACATATCTAACCTTACATAAACTTAACATATCTAACTTTACATAAACTTAACGTATCTAACCTTACATAAACTAACATATCTAACCTTACATAAACTTAACACATTTAACCTTACTTAAACTTAACATATTTAACTTTACATAAACTTAACATATCTAACCTTACATAAACTTAACATATCTAACCTTACATAAACTTAACATATCTAACCTTACATAAACTTGACATATCTAACCTTACATAAACTTAACATATCTAACCTTACATAAACTTAACATATCTAACCTTACATAAACTTAACATATCTAACCTTACATAAACTTAACATATTTAACCTTGCATAAACTTAACATATCTAACCTTAGATAAACTTAACATTTCTAACCTTACATAAACTTAACATATCTAACCTTACATAAACTTAACATATCTAACCTTACATAAACTTAACATATTTAACCTTGCATAAACTTAACATATCTAACCTTAGATAAACTTAACATTTCTAACCTTACATAAACTTAACATATCTAACCTTACATAAACTTGACATATCTAACCTTACATAAACTTAACATATCTAACCTTACATAAACTTAACATATTTAACCTTACATAAACTTAACATATCTAACCTTACATAAACTTAACATATCTAACCTTACATAAACTTAACATATTTAACCTTACATAAACTTAACATATCTAACCTTACATAAACTTAACGTATCTAACCTTACATAAACTTAACGTATCTAACCTTACATAAACTTAACATATTTAACCTTACATAAACTTAACATATCTAACCTTACATAAACTTAACATATCTAACCTTACATAAACTTAACATATTTAACCTTACATAAACTAGATGGTACCAACGGGCTGATCACCCGTTTGCCAGTCACTTCGATTGATGATGAGATGGCCAGCCTCATGCCCAACCTCACAATCCTCGCCTTATACGACATACCTGAGGGGGTTGTAGTCCTACTATTTCCATGTTTCATGACAGACCCCCCCCCCTTCCCCTCCCCCCAATCTCCCCGTGAACTACGCAGGGTTGGGTCTTACATAAACTACATGTATTTCATATAATATAAACTGGATGTTGAACATACTGGATAGGGCGGGCGTGAAGTTACTTGATACGGCGGGTGAGAAAACGGTTGGTCAAGGCTGTAGCGTGGTGAGGTCGGCTGGAAGTATCTAGAACCAGTTAGTCGACGAAACTCACTAGTCACAAATTCTTCGTGTTTGTCTTGTTGGCGTCTGTGTACAATGTTCTCGTGTGTAGACTTGCATTTTTCTTCCTGAGCTCTGGTTTCAGATTTGTCTGGCCGTTCAAATCCTAGAAGTGACAGAACCTTGTCTCTTGTGTGACGAGACATGTATCTGAAAAAAATATGAAAACACAGCATTATGATCAGCATATTTACCCTTCAATAACTTCCATCTTCGGTGTCTACGTCACATCCTCGGTATTTCGTGGAAGGACAAAATGACAAATGACGAGGGGTTGTCACGTGCTGACCTTCATAGCATGTATACACTGCTTAGACAGCGCAGACTCCACTGGTTTGGCCATGTCCGCCGCATGGAAGATGGTCGCATCCCGAAAGATATCTTCTACGGACAACTGGCAGATGGCAAAGTAACAGTTCAGCGACCGCAGCTGAGGTTGAACGATATTCACAAGAGAGACAAGAGAGCACTGGACATAAATCCAGCAACCTGGAAGGATGAAGCTGCCAACCACACCAAATGGCGATACTATCTACGGCGCCACCTCAGATTGGGCGAAGAGGCTCTCACCGCAAGCAGAAGAGAGTAGAAAACGTCGAAAGGAACACCAGGAAAATAAGCAGCTGAGGGCTGTCACCTCAGGAGCACATTCACATATTCAGTTATGACTGAAGGGACTATTATTATTATTAGTATTTACCCTTGAGACCACTTCAGGAATGTCTACAACAAAGTTACGTCACGTCTTCCCCTCGTGTGGCATCCTTCAGGAACTGTTCATGACTTTTAAAAAATTCCTTTCATGTCTGCTTCCAATTCCCTCTGCTACGCGTTTTTGGTCACCTTCTAAATTTCTTAACTTGTGATTTCCAGAATAAGGACTGCCTTGTTATACTATAAACGGATTTCTTCAGTGTAGATCCAACTAACGCTAGCATGTAGATCCAACCTAACGCTAGCATGTAGATCCAACCTAACGCCAGCATGTAGATCCAACCTAACGCTAGCATGTAGATCCAACCTAACGCTAGCATGTAGATCCAACCTAACGCCAGCATGTAGATCCAACCTAACGCTAGCATGTAGATCTAACCTAACGCCAGCATGTAGATCCAACCTAACGCCAGCATGTAGATCCAACCTAATGCTAGCACATTGTTCTCACCTCATACTCCACTAGATCGTGTTTGATGATTATGAAAATAAATGTGTAAATACTTATAGCATGTGTAGTTCCCCAGGGTGTCTATGGTGAAGACGAGAACTGACCCCTTTAGGCATGTCGTAGGGAACGACTAATGTAACTTTCCGCGTGGGGCTGGAAAAACGAACTGCTACAAACCTGGTGAAAACATTTCAACAGGAACCATCAGTACAAAGAACATAAATGTTTTGTTTTTGCTTCCTACAGAGGAAGTCAGCTGTAATCATGGCTCCAATCTTCGTAAGGAACGAAAAGATAAATGACAGCGACATAATATAACAAATAAAAATACACAACAAGCATGTGTTAAAAACGTACACAACAAGCATGTGTTAAAAACGTACACAACAAGCATGTGTTAAAAACGTACACAAAATCATGAGTCTGAGTTTGTTGTCAGTTCTTGTTACTTGTGAGTAGGCTAGACTGAAATGGAAATGGGTCAGTTGTGGAGAGAATAGTGTATGTCAACTGAGCGATGTGGTTGAATGTGGATTGGCGGACGAGCAGGTTGATTGTCTGGTGCGCCTGTAGTGTTGTGTTGAGTAAATAGTTGCACTAATGCAGTCTGGATTACGAGACATTATTTTGATGAGTCTTTGGTTGATTGTATAGTACATCCAGTTGAACTTATGTGTGGTAAAGGACTGTTTGCCCATTAACTGATGTATGACTTTATGATGCTTAATCACTGTACCAAACATCTACTTCAAAGGTGTCTGTCACAGAGCAGTTTCATGGGTGGATGATGGAGTGAGTGGAAGTAAGGGTCACTGAGGTTGTCAATATTTGTTAAGTTTAACTCAGGGATTGAGTTTATGTCTGACTTCATGTCAGCATGTTGTGACTTGGGCGTGCGCATGGAAAAAGCGTGTTTGGTGAACAAGTCTGGGTGACTAGTGAAAGTCTGTGTTTGATAGCCGAGCTGTGTGCTCGAGTCTGTGATTTGTGGTCGAGCTGTGTGCTCGTATTATGTGACAATTGGGATAATGATATAGTGATTATATCTCACATATTGTTGTATAGACGATGTCTCACATATTGTTGTATAGACGATGTCTTCCCAACTAGGAGTGTTCCTGGAGGAACTGTGGGTAATGTTCGTGGAGCACATGTAAAGGCGTTGAGTCGGTCCCGACTTGTAGCTATATGTTGGAAGAATATAGGCGAAGTTTATTATCCCGCCTGGAAGAGATTAGGAGATAATCTATATGGCGAGAGTTCATGCCGCTAATCACTTGGGATAAGTGATATACACCTGGATGGTGGATAGTGCGAGGGTGTTTATCTGCACATAAAGAGGTGTATGGGTGTAGTACAGGTGCGAGAGTGTTTCCGCACATATTGTCGTTTGTGTGTGCTATTAGTTTGTTCCCGTAAAGCCAGTGCTTGAACACGATAGTTAAGGTATTTCATACAGGCAGTGTCAGCCTGAGTGTGATGTCAGCCTGAGTGTGATGTCAGCAACGGCGACGATATTATTGATGTTCAGGACGTATGTAAATGTTCAATTAAATGTCATGGAGCTGTACAAGTGGCGTCGTGTTAATTCACACCCCTAGTGTTGTTTACCATCTACTCACGACACACCCATAATATAGTTCTTGACAGTGTCCAAAGTATGCGGAACAGAAAAAGCGTATATGATCATCACCAGTACCATTCCTAGAAAAACTGTACGGAGACACCAACAGCAGAATTAGAATTCTAGGCGTACGCCATACCTCTAAGTCACTCTGACCCCTCTATTTTTTTACCCCTGTGTTTTGTTTTCTCCACTGCACTTATTATCTGCTGTTTTTGTTTTCTCCACTGCACTTATTATCTGCTGTTTTTGTTTTCTCCACTGCACTTATTATCTGCTGTTTTTGTTTTCTCCACTGCACTTATTATCTGCTGTTTTTGTTTTCTCCACTGCACTTATTATCTGCTGTTTTTGTTGTCTCCCCTGCACTTATTATCTGCTGTTTTTGTTTTCTCCACTGCACTTACCATCTGCTGTTTTTGTTGTCTCCCCTGCATTATTATCGGCTGTTTTTGTTTTCTCCACTGCACTTATTATCTGCTGTTTTTGTTTTCTCCACTGCACTTATTATGTGCTGTTTTTGTTTTCTCCACTGCACTTATTATCTGCTGTTTTTGTTTTCTCCACTGCACTTATTATCTGCTATTTTTGTTTTCTCCACTGCACTTATTATCTGCTATTTTTGTTTTCTCCACTGCACTTATTATCTGCTATTTTTGTTTTCTCCACTGCACTTATTATCTGCTGTTTTTGTTTTCTCCACTGCACTTATTATCTGCTATTTTTGTCAGCTGTGGAAGTTTGAAATAATCAATTTATATTCACTCAACGTAAGAGCTTTGAAATGTCTAAGACAAGGAATCCTGTAAATGATGTAATGTCATCAAACTACGTGTATTGAACATGCAAAGGAATTGTTTTCTGTTTAACCCCTTAACCCGCTGTCTCGCTATAACGGTTTGTTCAGCTACTTCTAATTCCTACAGACCAGCTCGGTTGACTTCAAAGAATGTTCACAGGTACCTGAATTCCCATTAACCTGTTAACAAGCTGCGTGAACATAGGGCAGTGTTTGGTACCTGTCTTATAGTCATTTGCTTCAGTAGTAAAATTAGTGGAACGTACTCTGTGTGCTAGTGGGATTGTAAAAAGGTAGTCATATAGCAGATTGGCCGTTTGATGCTATTGTGGCCAGCAACTTGAGCTCGGTTAGCAGAACAATGGATAGTAAATATTTCACCGTTTAGAAAAACTTTCGTTGTTTTCAGAGGAAACAAAATTTGAAACTACACCTTGAACTCTTTGCATGTCGGAACAAAATAACAATAACCTAACTATTTGATTTGCTGCCTAGCGGTTTGATCGCTCTGAGATCCCTTTCCAAACCTGTTCTAAATTCGTGACCAATAATCACAATTTACCTTCGCTCCGGTGCCAAACGTTAAACATGTAATGATGCAGCCGCGGATTTACAATTCCGACCAGGTAGGCTGAGGATAGGGTATGGTTTTGCGGCCGGCTGAAAGGAACTTAAGAGATTTGTAGATTATTTCTGTTTGAAAACATCTTTCGACACCGACAGTGTAACTGACACCCGATCCACCCTGTGGGTGTTATCGATCCCTTGGATTTAAATATTAACCCTTGGAAGTCGATATCGACCACTCTGGGGACCTCTGCCCTAAAGTAACGCGCACCAAGGTTTGGGAACACAGTGATACTAGTGTATCTTAATCTATCTACGTGATAGAAGGGCTATCAGTTTCCTTGCATGATATGTGCTCTCAGTTTCCATATGTGATTGAAGTTGATATCATCATATTCGAGATGTAAATGTACAATAATACGTTTACATACGTCCATGTTTACGTACATAGACACATACGAAAATACATATGGAAATCGTGAATCTCCATAAAATTCATTGACATGTACTGATATGATATAATGTAATAAAATATAACTTACCATGTTGAAGCATTTTATTTATATAACATATATTACGTATACACATATTTACTTACAAAATAACATATGTACATACATACGTACATAGGGTGGGCTTCTGGTGGCTGGTACAGCTCGCACGAAGAAGGGATCTTGTACTTCAGTGGGACATTCCTTTCTCCAAAGTTTTCTACCTCTGATACGATTTTCTGAAAATAGACAAGATATCTCTCATTCTCGGCTGAGTCTTACCTATAACAGGTATTATACAATTCTGACCCTGCACGTGTTTCATTTCCTCTCTGGGGGTGTTGGAGTGACTAAGATGTATGGCTCCGGCCTCTAATTCTACAGGTACAGGGTTCGCTCCCAGGGTGGAACATTTGTTTTCATAACCAGTGGTTCCTTATGACGTCATACTCCCCCTTATCTTCCGAATAGTGAGATCACCTGACCAGCTTTCTCGGATAACTGCGAACAAATTGGAGATCCAGTGTGCACGTTGCGCACGTTAAAAATCCCTAGGCAGTTGAAAATCGAAAAGAGTTGGCTATACAGCCGCAGCACTGAAAAATAAATTTAAAAATTAGGAAACCTACCCACTGCAAAATTATTTATAGAATTTGTGATTCCTGTATACACACATTGTGATCCTCGCCGGTGCTACGTAGTTCGTGCACTGTGCTGAGATCATCCTTGTGAGATCTAACGGAGGAGATCGGATAATTTGATGGAGTCCGTGTGCACAGAAGATGATCCTTAAAACCGAACCAAACAAAACCACTTCCTCTGCGCTCCTTACCGCGCATGGAGACCCAGTGTCCCCCCCCCCCCCCTTCCTTGTAGGAAGCTGCTATAGCATCGGTTCCTGGGGCCTTCCCAGGCGAGAGGATTTTTATGGCTTTCTATACTTCGACCTTGTTGATAGGTTCATCTAGCGCCATATTTATTTCCACTTGAGGTATCCGCTGAAAGGCTTCCTCGTTTATCACTGATGGGAGATTAAGTACATTACAGAAATGTTCTGCCCACCTATCAAGGATCTGGGTCTTTTCTGTAAGAAGTGATGAACCATCCGCATTGCGAACTAGACAGTTACCAGAGGGTTGTGGACCATAGTGTTTTCACCGCTGCGAAGAACCCTTTTGAATCGTGACTTTCCGCAAGAGCCTCGATCTCGTCGGCCTTCCTATTAAGCCAAAAGTCTTGCATCTTCCTGAGTCTTGCCCAATGTTGCCAATTTGGCTTTTTTGACGCCAAATTCTCCAAATCTGGTTTCTTTTTTTTTTTTTACTATTTGGCGTTACTTTTTAGCTTTTTTTGTGACGGTGTTTGGCTTTTTTTTCACAGTTTTCATCTGGCAACCCAGGTCTTGTCTGGGCTTCACAGCTATCATTGATAAAAGCTATTTTCTTTGATTGGGAAGACATGTCGTTCTGATGAGCTCTGTGCAATTGTCGCTTCTTATTTAGAAGGTCCTGGATTTCAACGTCATTATCATCAAACCAGTCGTTGTGTTTGCACGTAGCTCGACCAAGTTGTTTCAGCACTGTTGAGTGAATGATGTCTCTGAGGGCTATCCAGTCTTTCTCAATGCTGCTGTTTCCAAGCCGGAGCTCATCTAGTCTACCCTCCAACTCTTTGTTGAGATCCTTCCTAATGGATTCGGACTTCAGCTTAGACACGTTAAGCCTCTTTGATGTTTTCTTTTAATTGGGGGCGCCTCAGGCTGAACTTTTAAATTCATCTTGGCAACAACGAGCCGATAATCGGTCCAGCATTTTGCACCACATATGCTCTTTGTTATCCTGATATCTTGCCGGTCCCTGCGTCTGACGATGATATAGTAAATAAGATGCTATTGGCGAGACCTTGGGTGCATCCATGTGGTTCTATTCCGAGCGTGAAGGCGGAAAACCGTGTTTGTGATGAGGAGCTCATTTTTGGCACATCCCTTCAGCAAGAGTAAGCCGTTGCTATTGCACTTCCCAATGCCATTTCTACCAATGATTCCCTCCCATGCTGTATAATCAGTCTGAGCCAACTCCGGTGTTAAAATCGCCCAAGATAAATAGTTTGTCTGACGTAGGGACTGTAGCTATAAGCGTCTCGAGATCCTCATAAAACGTATCTTTCATCTCGTCTGGGTTGGTCATCGTAGGTGCATAAGCACTGATGATTGTGGCCTGTAGCTTTCCAGCTAAGGGAAGGTGCATTGTCATGAGGCGATCGTAACTGCCTTTGGTAGACTTTCTAGTTTGCGGACCACGTCGGACTTAATGGCGAATCCGACACCGGCATCACGGCGTTCTTGGCTGCTGCTGCCACTCCAAAAGAAGGTGTATCCAGCGCCTATTTCTGTGATCTGCCCCTCTTCTGCCAATCTCGTCTCACTAAAGGCTGTGATGCTAATATTGAATCTGGAAAACTCTCTGACAACCAGGGCTCTTTTGAACTGTGTGGGTAGGGGTGTTTAAATCATAATAACACCGCGTGTTTTAAAATATTACATTTTAAAATTCCATCGCGTGACCTCTTTCTTATTTCCCGTCTAGATGCCTTCTTACCATATTGGCTCGCCAGACAGATTATCTGTAATAATTACACAGGGATAGGCCGGCGGAAGCTATTATCTCATTATCACCTGGGCCCTCGTCCATCTCAGACGGCTTTCCCAGACAGACAATATAGGTTTTCTTTTCATTGATCGTGAGCCACCATATTGTGTCCATTGAGATCGACTCCTACCAAAGGTGGCTAGGCGACTCAAGTGATAAACGTATTACCGCTGACCTGTGTAATCAACCTGGTATTGTTACAGTTTACCTGGTGAAATGTAAACAAGTCTGGGTGCGGTCACAGCAAAAAAGAATGTAAGGGCATTAAATATGTCAAATAATAGGACGACGAGTGAGAAAAATGAAGAAATGGAGTGATACTGCCGGAGGGGACGAGAGTTATAAAAAGTGAACGACAGATTTCGTCACACTGCGGCTACAGCTTCCAGTGTATTCTCACCTGCTGCTTTGTCGCTCGCCCATCCTTTGGGATGATGTAATGAGATGATGTCGTGACTTGCGCGTGAATTGGATTAAAGTGTGGGAGATGTGTGCCACGTCAGCCCCACTCTCTCGTTCATGCCCGATATACTCAACATACATACTGATTATATGAGGATGTGGAGAGATACTCAAATTTTTTTTTTTCATACAGTAGTTTTTGATTTATATGAGGACGGGAGATTGTTAAAAATCCAACATACATACCAAACCGCCTGAGGTTTCGATATGAGGATGTGGGAGAGACTGCGTTCATTTCCTCACGCCGACATACATACTGATTATATGAGGATGTGGAGAGATACTCAAAATATTGATTCTCTTAGAACGTGAAGAGATACTGAACATACTGATTATATGAGAATGCGGAGAGATACTCAGCATGCTAACTGACTCAGTGACATTACTGATACACTTAGGATAATGATACTATGAAAATGTCATGTTTTTTCTCCATGTGAACTGAATCGTGACCAAGATAAACTCCTTGAGCTAACTGGTTCAATAACACCAATGATACTTTAAACATGAAGATACTATGAGAGTATCCCTGCTTGTTTTTCAAACTCACGTACGATTCTATGAGAATATAATGAGGTACTCACCATGCTCACGCTTTCCATTGGTGTTCCTTGCAGAAGCTGAAGAACGCCCTCTACCATCGACTGACTCACGGTCTTTTTAGCGCTCACTTTCTGAAGGTCAAAATCATCGTCTGCTTTTTCCTCAACAAAATACTCCAGAGCTCTTTCTTGTTCTCCAGTAGATACTTCTTCTTTACCATCACCAACACCATCTACAGTTTCGTCAATACCTGTTTCTTCTTTACCATCACCAACACCATCTACAGTTTCGTCAATAACTGTTTCTCCTTTATCATCACCAACACCATC
The DNA here is from genome assembly GCA_024509875.1 of Oreohelix idahoensis. Taxonomy (NCBI): domain Eukaryota; kingdom Metazoa; phylum Mollusca; class Gastropoda; order Stylommatophora; family Oreohelicidae; genus Oreohelix; species Oreohelix idahoensis. Next base: position 266,939 of record JAMPIV010013089.1, read on the forward strand.
TACAGTTTCGTCAATACCTGTTTCTCCTTTATCATCACCTTCGTTCCCATTGCCAGTTGTTGTGACGTCTGCGAGATTACTTCCTTGTTCTACCGGTTGTCTAAGATCAACACTACGGCGATGTCTGTTGCTAAAAAATTCCTCGCATTCTCCCTGAACTTCTCTTTCTTGCTTCTCTTTCTGTCGCGTTCTCTCTACTTGTTTTGCGAATATACTTTTCGAGGGTGACAACCCCTTACACGTGCCTGGTTTTTTATCTGTCTGCTTTCTATCGTCTGCATCGTCTCGTCTGCACGGCCTCCGTCCCCATGTTCCCAAAGCTTCCTTTTCTCTTATCCTTCCTTCTGGTAAATATCTTTTTGGAACTATCTTGCACGGGGAGATAGGAGTCACGACCTCTGTCTCTTCAGCCGGGTACGTTTTGTCTATGGCCTCTTCAGGCGCCTCAGTTTCTTTGGACTCATCCGGTGTGTCCAAGATCTGCCGTGGAGGCTCATCTTTTATTTCGTCAGTTGGGTCTTCCTTGGATTCCGCCATCTTGGAATCAGGTTGGTACAAGTCTTGCCCAGGAAGTTCAGCTTCAGTGCCGCCAGACGGAACTTCCATGGATTCCACCATGTCTGTGTCCGGTTTGTCCATGATGTTCTCCGCAGGTTCAGTGGTGTCGAAACCAGGCGTGACGTCGCCTGATTCTCCCATTGTCAAATACGTTTTGTCTAAGAGTTTTCTAGAACGCGTATTTTTGCTGGCGTGAGTCGACCCTTTGTTTGATTTAACCAAGGGACCAGTTAGCGTCTTTATTGCGTCCTTCCCGCAAGAGTCAGTATTGGAGACATGAGCTGTTGTGGCGTACTTAGAGTCCGCTGGTTCGGCAGAATAACTGACCTGAAACAAAGAGGTACATCTTGGCTGTAAGATAAACAAACATAGGTAACGTTTTTATACTGCAACAATGCACAAAGAATATTGCTACGTTAAGGTTACAAGGCTTTCGTCAGGGACAGACGAGCGAAAAGAGAAGAGAAGGAAAATTAGATTCTAAGTTAAATATATAAAAATTAATAACAATTATACGATCAGAAAGAAGAAAAAGTTGACGTCTCTGCCACTGATATCCAATGTGGACCTGGTGTAGCTTTTATATTATTGACTCAATATATTTTTTTTCTTCAAAAATGCATAAACTACAAATTATCTTCATTACTGTGGCCGGGGTCAATTCAGATAATTGTGTTGTGCGCAGGTAAATATTTTGACGAGAGCTAATCCTTCAATTCGTTTCTGTTCAAGTGGTTACAGGTCTTTCCGCCTGAGATGGAAATTCTTGACTGAAGTCAATTTTTCTTCCCACTTTCGTTCTTACCCATTTAGGTTTAGTGATAAGCAACACCTCGTATAATGGTTTGTCGAATAATCCAGCTGTAATGTTGCAAAGAAAACTCAGCAATGTAGAAAAAAAAATACAGTTTATTAACGTCATTAGAACAGCAATGTTATTGACACAATGGTGAAGTACGTGTTTCTTACGCTTACACAAAATAGTGAGTATCCAAAATGAAAATATATATCCACAAGGAAAAATATATCCAACAGAATAATATAAAAACTTGTCAACTTAAAACAAACTTGTATTGATACTCTCAACGACGAAAATCACCTAACACTACAACTGCCTAGCAAAATTTCTTGTCTATATGTAATATCCTTCTTCTAGATCTAAAAAACTATTAACTATGAAACTATCGCCCACATCTCTCCTATATATACTGCTCCTGTCTTTTTCCCGCCTTTTTTCACACGTCTCGTTCTTTTTTTCACACGTTACAATTTTCTACACACGGCTATCTGTTTACGACATTTTGCACACGACTTTTCCGTTTTTCGACTTTTGTGACATCTCTCTTTTCCATCAACAGTGGAAAAAAACCAAAATAGCAACTCTCACTTTACAAAATTTTTCATTCATTATTATTTTACGGGACAGCTTTACAATGCCGCTCTCAGCCATGATTGTCAACTGAACGTTTAGTGAACCTGTGTATTGTGCAAAAACGCCGTATCTGCTTTTAACTCTTATTCTATTTTAGCACGTATAAATGGTAGTGTATGCCAAGCGGTCACACATTACCAAGACCTGTATACATATTTAAATATTGAGTCCCACTTCGTTATCATGTACTCTCGTATAACTACATCTTTGTGATGTAAAGGACTTTACGTTTTTCTTGCATTAAGTCTATGGTTATACCACTAACCAAGACCATCAAGAGCATACACATGGAGCATCATAAAAACAGACAACCGTTGAGTTGTCTGACCAAGCTTGGAGATCGATTTACCACCGTTGAGTTGTCTGACCAAGCTTGGAGATCGATTTACCACAGTTGAGTTGTCTGACCAAGCTTGGAGATCGATTTACCACCGTTGAGTTGTCTGACCAAGCTTGGAGATCGATTTACCGCAGTTGAGTTGTCTGACCAAGCTTGGAGATCGATTTACCACAGTTGAGTGGCCTAGCACCACGATTTTTTTTTTAGGATGAAACGTTTTGAAAACCTAACATGTATACTACGTTTGGGTAAATCATTTCAGCCGCAGACATAAATCCGGCCTTTATCTGGTTGGCTGCTTGCAGCAGGATCTCACAGTGGATAGATGACCGGCGAGGGGAAACCGGGACGTGGCTCTATTCAGGAGTATACTATTCCTTTGGAGAACCCAGAGCAACAGCACTTTATTTTAGTCTGCATCGTCTCGTCTGCACGGCCTCCGTCCCCATGTTCCTATTCATGCTAACTGCATATTTGGAGAGCGCCTACGGATGGCGGGGAACGCACAGAATGCTACTCCCCTACCTATTCTAGTTTTAAACCAGATTAGTTGATCCTTCAATAGCTTGACAAGCCAGGAGATATAAGCCAGTAAAGAATATGAAGCTCGTAAATCCAACTCAACAAGTTTCGGAATGACACCAAAGCCGCAGAAAAAGGGTAAATCTTTAATCTAGATAAAGCTAAACTTATTTTAAGGTATTATCTGTAAAAGAACGACAACCTCAGCGGTTCCAGTTAAACAACAATAACAGATACATAAATTTCTCAAAGTTGGCAGTCTGTCTTAGGCTCCTCTCATCGCCATACTGCTTCTTCTTTGAAAGAGTTGGTGAAAGTCGTGCTTTCAGTATGGTCTTTCCCAGAGGAGTCGATATCGTCGAAGGACGTGTATTGTTGTTGTTGTTGTTGTTGTTGTTTAACTAGGGCTGCTGAGCTTCTCGCTCTTTTGCAGCCAATACCAATTTGACGGGTCATTGACATTATCTAGACTGTAGATATGGGCTTTTCCTGTGACTTTTCTGCCAATCCGAAACATGTTGAGTTGAAGTCATAAGCTCCAGTTTCTCCAGCTTGCATTTAAAGGATCGTCACATCTGGTCCCAAGCTTGGAGTAAGAAGCGTGTGGAATACTGTGCATTCACCACCTTCCAAGGGGACGCTCCAACTATGCTGAGCTAAAATACTGTGCTCTAGGTCTGGGCTCTCCCAAGGAGTTGTCACGTCCTGTATAGATCACTTCTCAGCTCCCCCTGCCTATCACTAGGTCCACATGAGACCTTCTTTCGTGCAGTTAACCAGGTCAAAGCCAAAGAATCACGTCTGGGGCACAAGTACCTTCTCCAAGCTTAGTGTCCAGTGCTGGGTTCTCAATATGTTTCCCCAGAGGGGGATTCCCTGCAAGTGTGTGATTGATTTCAAGAGTCAGTGAGGGTGTAATTAGCCTCACAGACAGATGTTCATTTCCACATATGTAAATTGTAGCATTGTGCATAGCAGGTGGTCATATAAAGATGACTCCAGATATGCATCCATGCATGAAGGACGTGTATAGGATGTCATTTCTTCAGTAAAGCAGAAATAAACTCCCATCTGTGAGAGACACTTTCAACATGAATAACAAGACTGACCTAAACGGCCTATAAGGCAACCTAAATTTATCGTAATTGGCCTTCCTCAAGCTTGCGGGCCAGAGTAGCTGACACAAAAATACTCCCTCCCATTATCTCTGTTAGCTACATGTATCTTCCGTTGTTTTGTCTTTTCTATTTCGGAGTTCCTCCTCGAAAGATTGTCTCCGTGCCTTCCTTGCCCTTCTTCTCTGTTGTCACAAAACTTTGTTCTGCATGTACTTTTGTGCCCCCCTCTCTCTCTCTCTCTCTCTCTCTCTTTCACTCCGGCAGTATCACTTCATTTCTTCATTTTTCTCACTCATCGTCCTATTATTTGGCATATTATATGCATCTTCATTATTCTTGCGGTGATTGCTCCAAGACTGTTTACGTTTCACTAAGTGAACTTAGTATTATCAGGTTAATACGATTATCACTACGTCAGTCTGGCCACCTTTGAAAGAGGCGTGAATGCTCCCTCCCATTGGTTTTATTCGAGAGCAGGAACACACATTGAATTTCATTGCAACATTCGGAGGAAGCACAATCTGTGATTTGATCTGCAAACTGAAAAAAAAAATCTAGCGAAATCAGAGACACAGTATGTAGTAAGATCCCTGATACCCCGATCAAATAGATAAAATATTATCGATTATAAATCCAAATACTATAGAGATAAAATAGGGAGTTGTGCTCAACGTCTTCGCCATCGCCCGCAGTCGCGCAAGTTTTGAGAAGCCTTAACGCAAAGTGAATGGTACCCTCTCTCAATATTACAAGCTTTCATACTCCGTCCTTGAAATTAACTATAACATTTTGGCAGCCAAGGCGTGTTTCGTTCCAAGAAAGGGTGAGAGAAAAACGGAGGAGTGACGGAGAGAGAGAGAGGAAGTATTAATAGAACGACAGGCGACAGTGGTTCTAGGCATCACTTACTATAACGCAAGTGCGTGAATTTGCTACTAGCAGATTTTGGAAAAGCGGTGCAAATCCAATACAACCCACCTGCCCACCCCGTTCATTAGTAGCGCAGTTTGAATGTATAAACACTTAGATCGTGAGACGATAGTAAAAACACACAGACAAGCTCGCATTTCCTGTCTAGTTGTATTTTCTGATGAAATCCAAACGCGTTGCTTCATTTTGAAAAAGAACAAGAGAGGGAGGGAAAACGGTGGTGGATTTAAAGAAAAGAAAAGAAAAAATTACGGCTAACTTGGAAATTTGAAAATACCCACTAATGTGTAGGGCTGGAGATGGCGAAAGTGAAACTTAGAAGGATAGATAACGGGTGGCCCAAGGAACATCGATGCAGAATAAAATAAACGAAAGGACAGTGACAATAAAATGATAATACTTGTTTATTAGAATATCATATTCCACATTATGATATATTATCCTACCGTAGAGAGAAAAGTATGTTATTTGAAGAACTGAAGAGGGAAATACAAAGATGAAAATTATGATAAGGAGAGAAATAAAAATATAACGACGATATGACAGACAGTCGTCTGATCAATAATTGCCTTTTCTCATTAAAAACGCTTAGATAGTAACATAAATATTGTAAAGAAAAGACAGAGAGACAGACGCATTGATGTCCTCACTCAACTTTGCCAGTCTTGGGAGAGGGGGGAACGTTACATTTTTGAAAGTGTAATTTATTTTGAAAAAGAGGCAAGTGGGCATAACATAATTCGATTGGCTGTGGTAGAATAGACTAAGGGTAGTAATAAAAACGATTTGAAGCCAGCGTTAGTTGCCACTTGAAGATAAGGATTTGAAAAGTAGTGCTATCATCAGACGCAAGGCATTCATGACCATTGCCTTCGCTGTTCTGCACCAGGGGCGATCTGAGTGTGACCATTGATCGCCGGTTAACCTACAAATTGTGCATTATTTCATTGATGCGGTAAGATAAACATTTATATAAACATTATTATTGAGATGTATCTGTATTATTGAATGTGTATGCAGTATTGATGGGTACAGACTAAACCAGATAGGCGCCAAACTCAACACTTTGTGTTATGCCACAAGTGCTATTAGGGAAGATTACCATTTCTTTGAAAAGCCTGGCAGGCTTACTTAAACTTTGGGAGAGAATGAAAAGACATAGTTGGAAATAAAATAGGACATTATTATAATTGGAAGGCCAGAAAACCACTGGCCGTCTTCAGCAAGTCACAGTGTTTTCACATGACTTCATAAAATTAACTATAATTTTCCTATGAAAGGAATGTATCAAACTGATGATTGAAATTTACCTGAGTATGAAGCTGTCACCCTATCAGATAGGAACGATAGCTATTTATATAGCCATAGAAACTGATCTTGAAATTGTTGATAATGCTTAATTGGTTAGGGAAGGAGAGATATGTTTGAAATACTGAGGAGGCCTTAATCCTCTTATTTTCAGGGTTCCATGTTGAAACATTCAGTGAGCCATACAAGAATTATTGAATCTGCACGTTCGAGCAATAAGTATCTGACTGCCCAAAACTCTGAAGAGTGCTGTAGCAGTGTCTATACGTTGCAGTCATGAAGACTATCGTTGTGGAAGAAAGACAACAGTGCTCCAGAACATAAAGATAAGAACCATCCACGGGTTCATGATTTTTCACTTGACATAATCTCTCCAGTATTAAATCAACACAGCGTTCTTGAGGTGATGAACATAATCGTTCCTCATAAGAGTGACCCTTTATAAAATTTAGTGCTTTACCAGGACATTCCAAGTCATAGACATTTTCATAATATAATAGACAAGTTGTCTTTTTTAATTCACATTACTGTAAATATATTTTCATTCTATTTTGAGTTTTAAACATTCCTGTACCAAAGAAATTGAGGTACAGGAAATTAAAATTGTAAAAAATTGTTACTCAAACTTTAAACATTGATTTGTTTAATCATTTTCATTGAGTTATATTAGTGGTTGTTGTCATTCTCTCTACATCATATAACACATTACCCTAGACATCTAGCCAGATAACAACCAGACACCTTTACATAAAAGTAGGCTCAAAATATATCGCAGATTGAGGTCGTAGGGTTGTAGCAGTCAGGTACCCTGAGAACTAGCATCTTCAACGATTAGACTCAGGGACTTGCATAGCTGACCTCACTCTGTAGACAAGTAATATATTGCACAATAACATCCAAACCCACCACACAGATCCGAAACTGTACCGCATCGTCAAATGAGCAAACTCCAAGAAGCCAGTGAGACATCGGACTTAGAATTCCATAATTATAAGTGACAGATCGAGTATTTGGGCAACTTTGGAACTTACAAGTAAACCTGCATATTTAAATGCAAAGACTGTAAACTTAAGGGACCAGGACTTTAAATATTAAGACTGGAAACCTAAGGAATTGGATCACCTGTCATAAGAAAATATTTCCAGAGAAAGTGATTCGCAGAACACCCGTCATAAGAGGAATCAAAATATGTACAGACCAAGTGATTCGCAGAACACCCGTCAAAAGAGGAATCAAAATATTTCCAGACCAAGTGATTCGCAGAACACCCGTCATAAGAAGAATTCGAAATATTTCCAGACTAAGTGAGTCGCAGAACACCCGTCATAAGAGGATTTTCTCAGGCCAAGTGATTCGAAAGCATATAACCTAAATTGCTTGCGTCCATTCTAAACTGTGCGAGGAGATTGTATAACCCAATTGGGGTAAGTGTAACATTTATTTTACAAATGTGAATTTGACCTGTTTCTTGCTAAGTGGATATATATATATATATATATATATATATATATATATATATATATATATATATATATATATATATATATATATATATATATATGAGGCTGGCAACCTCGACATATGAAAATAGTATATTCATGAACCACTGCAGCAAGCGCTGGTGATTGTTTCTTGCTAGTCGTGCGGAAAACCGACAGCAGAGGTGACCCCAGACTCCGAAGGGAGCAGTAATGAGTGATGATTACATCACTTGTGCCTGAAGTGTATAGTATCATTTTGTGAGATCTACCGTAAGCACTTTGTTAATTGTAATTCAGGCTCGCATTTATTCGCGCTGTCTAGACACATTTTCCCAGTTTAATTCAGAGAAGAGTACTGGTGATTTTTAATCATCTTCCTTGAGCTACACTGTGTACTCAAGAATTTAATTCTTCGGAGAGATTAACATTGCTGGGTGGACAGAGGGACAATGCACCTGTTAAGCTTCCAACTCACTGTACTTAGCAGAGGCATTTGTCCTTTTTATTATTTTAAAAAAGCTCGTGGTTTTAAGCTATCAGACGGTTTGAAGTACTAACGTTACTACGCCACTAATGTGAGCCTACATTTGACGAGTTATGTGGAGAAGTGCACTCATCGCCAAAAAGAAGTGACGGAAACTACGACGACAGGACTCTCCTAGAGTTAAGTTCTTGTTAAAAAAAAGTCCATATCGAGTCTCAATGAGGACTTTTATCTGAAATTCACCATCATTTCATCCTTATTCTAACTTTTAACACTAATTGACTATTAAATCTGTTACATGTTATTTTAAAACTAAACAATAATAGTTTTTTTTCAGTTATTAGAAGTATGAAAGCAAACGTATGAACCAGATTCTTTAAATATACATTTATATATAGACATCTACAGATATATTTACATATATTGAGCCAATTATTATAAAAGAATTTCGTTGGATTACACCAATTGGGGGCTTGAACGGGCTAAACCATTGCTTAATCCTTCGCAAAAGGCGACGGACGAATTATAATATGTTAACAATTTCTCCGCATTGTTCTTGACTTCTGGAAATATCTTGTGGAAAGCTCCCTAAGGTAGAAGCATCATTACCCTTCTATCTACATCTCTGCCATGAGTAATCGTGTGCGAAGGTAGACGTCTTTGAAGACCCATTTAGATACTCTTGAGTGCTGGCCACTGGTGGACTACTACTGCAAAGCAGGGGGAGGCAACCCATGACATCTGTGACTCCATGGAGTACAACAATACATTGATTTTCATGGTCAACTGTCTGTTTTATTTTTCTTTACAGCTCAGTACGTGTTTTTTTAATGCTAGACAAGAGACAGGAAAGAGTCTATCAGAGTGCACCATCAAGACAAGAGACAGGAAAGAGTCTATCAGAGTGCACCATAAAATCAAGAGACAGAAGACGTTGGTGATCTATTGCAGCCGACCTTGGGTGTAGAGATGGCAACTAATGATGATGATGTTTTCTGAACATTCTTCTGTAAAACCAAATATGTATGGCCACCAAGAATGTTCACACTTGTCTACTAATTGTCAGTGACATACTAGTACATATCTATTTTAGTTATTGTCGATGTCATGTCATCGCCTGAGTGGTTGAAACGCATCTTGAAAACGTGCACACAACTTCCCTCACATGCTCACGTATTTCATGATCTCTCATATCTGCTACAAAGTGCAGGCAGCAACTTTAGAAGAAAAAAAGAAAGCAGAAATAACACAAATTTACCAAACCGTGAGATAAAAGACGCCTTCTGATTGGTTGAGTCTGGACTGCACCATCCCATGAATCAAACTGCTTAATCTTCATGTACGATAGAGATCCAGCAACTTTAACGTTTCTGGGAAACCGTTGGCTTTTGCCAACACGACGGTTGGTGCGTTCTGTGCTCTCGTAATCTGTAGTCTCACTGCTAGTGTCGTCTTCATCTCTCGCATATCTCTTGTTTTTCTTTACTCCTATCGATGTAAGAACCTGAGAGAGGTACCTTGAAGAACAGAAAACGCTTCTATGTACATGCATTTACAGATATTTACAGACACCAACCTACACATAACATACAACAAAGATGATAGGAAACTCTTTACAGAGCGATACAACAGGAAGCAATCTGATCATCAGAAGAAGTCCCCCCGTCCGACAAGTGTTTCGGCCCTTTATACTCCTTTACACTCTAAGGGGGGCGGGCCCACTTGGGTCATGACTCCCAAGCGTCTCAGCTTCCTGTTGTCTTGCATCGAAAATGAACCCATTTCACTTATGGTAGCAACTTTAAATTCCACAACTCCGCCAGCCGTGGAGGCAATTGTGAAAGTAACAAAGAGAAGACAAATTATTCCGTTCATTCCGTCGCACACACTGAGACACCAGCGCGAAGTCAACGAGTCGCCACTGCGCGTTCCCCACTGGACTTTTGATACTGACACCCATATAGTATACACCGCTTGTCGCCCCTGAGTCGCAGCCCGTTCACTAGTCCACCACAAACCTCAGCGTATTGTGGACTTAGAAAAATTCCTGGTGTTTTCGGTACCGCAGCGTTTATTGTTACGATCTCCATTCCCCATTGCGGTTGTTCCACAGCCAGCCTGATGCCTTTTCGGCAGTTTCACTAAGCCTCTTCAGGGCCCTTGTTCTCGACTGTCCCCTCAGCCCCAACAGTTTCAATAGATCATACACTGATGCAGCCACAAGCCCTCTTGCGCCCACTTCAACAGCCATGACCCTTGCAGTGAACCCATCGTGTCTCAGATCCGCGGCCAGATCACTATACTTGGCCGCTTTGAACGAATGTTGCTCATCTAATCTGGATTCAAATGGCACGGTCAGTTCAATCAGTATGACCTGAAGCGTTGCTGCAGAATGAAGCACTATATCCGGCCGTCTCCGCGATTTTCGGATACTCTCTGGATATGCCCCTCGTCCAGGTAGGTCTACCGCCATCTCCCAATCATTTGCACAATCAAGAAGAGATGGTAAACTGCTACCAGGTTTATTCGGTTTGGGGTGTGCTGACTTTCCTGCCCTCAGAAAGTATGTGTTTGCGGTGTCTGGCCGGACTTTGCTTTTCGCCTTCATTCTTGCCTGATCTATTGTCGCAGCAAGCTCATTTAGCACTTTGTTATGGCGCCAAGTGTATCGCCCTTGCCCTAATGACACCTTACACGCTGAGAGCCCGTGTTCAAGTGTCTGCCTCCCCTGGCACAGGGGGCACTGCTCATCATCCGACTTTCCCCATTTCACAAGGCTGGTGGCCGATGGCAGCAGGTCATACAGTGATCTGACAACGAAGCTGAGCCTAAGAGGTGCCATATGCCATATATCATTCCATGTCAAGGACCTCTGCAGGGCTCCTTCCCATGTAGTCCATTGGCCTTGTTGGACCTGCTGCACTGCTTTTTGCAACCTCTTATCATTCTCAGCTTCTCGTATCTCCTGAACTACCATGTCTCTGCGCTCCCTGCTTGATGCCTTGGACCACCAGCGGATGTCTCCATGACCAAATCCCCGTCTATTCGTTTGTGTGTATCCGATTACCTCCCTCAGTTTGAGTGACTCTTGGGCAGCATCAACAGCTTCTTCCACTTTCCACTTCCTTCCCGTTTTCAGTGTGGGCTGAATGGACTTAACCACGTCATCAGCTGACTCGCGTAGCATCATTGCAAGCCTTGCCTTTCCAACTTTGTACTCTTCAACAACTGACTTGAAAGGAAGCAGAAGTTTTGACTTTTTGCAGTACAGTGCTACATCTGACAGACCTGGTGGTACTCCTAGCCATTTTCTCATGAACTTGTTGACCTTCTGCTCTATGGCTTCCACTGTACTTGTGCTTATTTCATATATAAGCAGTGGCCACAGCAACTTTGGTATCAACATGAACTGGAGGCACCACAGTTTGAACTTCCCCAGGAGTCTGCTTTGGTCTATGATCTGTAGCCCTCTGTCTGCCATTTCTATTGTCTGTTGCACTGCCTTTGAGTCTTTTAATGAGGCATCGTACACCCTGCCAAGACTTTTAACAGGTTCCTCAATGACAGTAGGGATTCTTTGGTTGGAAACCGTGAATATGACCTCTGCTATCTTCCCTTTCCTGACTGATAGGCTTCTCGAATTCTTGGGTTTGAAGCTCATTCCGCACCAGCTGACTAGTTCATCCAGGCGTGCTAACATCCTCCGGGCCTGATGTTCATCTGATGTCAGAATTGTTGTGTCATCCATGAATGCTTTGAGCGGTGGCATGAGACACATTCCACCGAGCTTTGGACCTATAGCCATTCCTTCAGCCGCATTGAGGATTACCTGCATAGCCATCACGAATAGTATCGGAGAGATGGTACATCCCATCGCAATTCCAACTTCAAGGCCAATCCACTTCGTTGTGTACTCTCTGGTTGAAAATCTGACAGCAAACCCTGCGAAATACAGCTTCAGCATTGCTGCAATCTCTTGTGGAACATGAAACATTTCTAGGGCCTGCCACACATCTGGTGTGGAACGGATCCATAAGCATTCGCTAAATCCAACCAGATTACATGGAGGTTTGTTCTGTCAGACTTTGCCTTTTGGATTGCTTCCCATATCATTGTGGCATGCTCTAGACATCCTGGTGTACCTGGGATACCTCCTTTCTGAATGGTAGTGTCAATGTACCCATTTGCCAGGAGGTATGTAGTGAGTCTTTTCGCCATCACTGAGAAGAATATCTTCCCTTCCACATTGAGTAGTGAGATTGGCCTGAACTGACTGATGTCTGTGGAATTTTGCTCCTTCGGGATGTAGACTCCGTTCGCCTTTCTCCATTCCTAGCTTACAAGCTGGGTTTTCCACGCACTCTTCAGTAAACGAAGCAGTCGTTTGAGCACCTCAGGGCATCTCTTATACACCACATATGGAACACCATTAGGACCTGGAGCTGACTTGCATCGACTATTACGACGTTTAAAAATCCCACATTTCCATATTCAGACGATCTCTATCAAAGTTGCCGTATGTCCTGGTCCTACAAATAACTAAGTAAAGCGTAGTAGTTACGCGTGGAACAACGACTAAATTATAATTGATTTGTTGCTCAGCTGTCAAAATACAGATCATTTGTTAATTGTAAATAATATTTTCCAGGATATTAGTAGATAGTAGGCTCTGATTCTCCCGGACAAACTCAAGTGCAGATAATTTTAATTTCGATATTTTATGGCGCCCACTGTAGCGTGAACACGTGCTGTGCAGAGTCGTGCGTTGCACATTTGTTGAGTGTGGTTTATTTTTTTTAAATATTATGATCACGAAGATTTATACCATTGTGAAAAACAGATGATTTTTTTTTTTATTGGGCCTGTTAGTCTTCCGTACTTTTGTGGATGACTGTAACACTGACACTATTTTCCGCTGTGACGAGTAAATACGGTGTTATAAACCAATAAAACGGTATTGAATTAGTTCTACAAATAAAGGTTCACATGAAACAAGGGACGTTTCGGGTTTTACATTTATTTAAATACGGAGTTAACGGTTGTTATTTAGGATGTCTCCTGTGGCGAAACGTGTTGAGAACCAAACATTGTACACTAAGCCTGGAGGAGTCACTTGAGTCCCAGATGTAACTCTGGCGTTTTACCTGGTTGCTTGCATACAGCAGAATCTAACTATTGGCCCATGGTTGGTAGGGGGAGCCAAAAAGTGGTTTTGTGTAGGACGTGATAATTCCTTGGGAGAACCCACAGTCAGAGAACGATATTTTAGCTCTGAATATCTGGAGAGCCCCCTTCAATGGCGGGGAATCATAATATGCCACACGCTTCTTACTCCTAGCGTCAGGCCACATGTGATGATCCTTTAAATGCAAGCCAAGCTGGAGAAACTGGAGCTCATGACGTCAACTCAACACGTTTCGGAATAGCAGAAAAGCCACAGGAAAAGCCTGTATCTACAGTGTAGATAATACCAAGGAGTCTTCAACTTGATATTGGTTGCTAAAGAGCGAGAAGCTTAGAAACTCTAGTTAAACAGCGTGTGGAAGAATACCAAGGCATTTATATCTACTGTCACAGCTCTGGTGAGGTTGAGTCTAGAAGATAATGTTCGGTGATAATGAAGAATTTGGCTCTCTAATAAAATGGCTGGTAGAATGAGAACCTACTTAAGATAGTGAAGATGATTAGGGATTGTGAGCACCCACAGTCCGAGCGATACTCTCGAAGAAATTCTGAGGATGAACGATAGCGGCAGTGTCAATGCCTTTATCATGATAAAGTGTATAAAAGATAGCCCCCACTCCCTAACTAGGGAAATAAAAACACCAATCATAGACTACTAACTTACTGAAAAGATCAAACAAAACATAGAAAATAAGGAAGCCAAAATGATAAGTAGAAAGTTCATAGATCAACTAACAAAACAAAGTCTGGCCGTCTACACTGATGTATCCAAGGGTGATATTGGGCAACTAGGCGCATGAGTCGTAATACCATAGTGGGGAATTAAAAAGAGCTACAGTGTAACTGAAGGGGCTTCGATTTTTACCGCAGATATGGTAGCAATTCTAAAAAGTTTAGAAATAATCGAACATAACCCACCAGAAGCTGTTTCAATTTTTACAGACTCACTATCATCACTACAAGCACTAGAACACCCAGGTAAATGTAGCCGGCCAGACATAAAGGAAGGAATTCTAGCAATTAATACATCAGTAGGGAAAAAAGGATGTAGTGTGAGGCTAGTGTGGGTTCCAGCACACATAGGTATAGCTGGTAACGAGTTGGCAGACCAGAACGCTAAGAATGGAAGAATAAGTAAAACAATATAAGAGCAGGACTGGGAAGGTCGGAGATCAAGTAAAGATAACTATAAACGAGGAATGGAAGACAACATGGAAGAACAGTAGAAAAGGCAGACACGCGTTCAAACTGCTGAAAGAACCAACAAGGACGTGCCAGGTCAGAGAAGAATTAAAGATACCATCGAACAAAAAAACTGTGGCGTCTCCGTCTTGGAGCAGCATACTTTATGATAGAGGAACCACACTGCCAAGAATGTCACGAAGAGAATGACATAGACCACCTGATCCTCTGTAAAAAGTACGAGCAACAAAGGCTTGAAATAAAATGTTACTATAGAAATCACAATATAGACATGACAGGTGATAAGGTTTTAAGTATAGATGCCCCAGGAGAAACCCAATCAATACTTAAAAGATATATACATAAAACAAAGGACAACATATAAGGCTAGTACTTCAGAAAAAAACATTCAACCAAATAAAAATTAAGCAACAAGAACTAACAAATCTTTAAAAAAAAAAACAACAGAAAAGAAAATACTTACTAACTACTCATAAGACAAGGTAAAGGACAAGAGTTATCTATAAACAATACAAAAGAGAAGAAAAAAATGGACAAATACTAATTTAAATTAAAATCAGCAACTGCAAACGACAATAGCTATTTTAAATGAATACAAAATTAGTAAATAAAATGACACTAAATACCCTAATTATAACCAATTTTCAGGTTGAACAGGGTAGACAAAGATGAAACGAGAAGAGGCAATAACTGTCAGCTGTTAAGTGCCCTCTCTCCACCCATCACCTCTTCAAAACAACAACAAACATAGCTAGATAGATCGGAAGAATTGTCACTAGACGTAAAACCAGACAGCACCAGTGAATAACTTGACAACGAGTGCACAACGTAAGCGTACAACACTAAATGCAGGATAGGTGGTCGTAGTGCTGGTATCAAGGTGGATGGACGCAGGTCACTCTGGCTTGAATATTTCTGGGTTATATTCCCCGTGCTGTAGAATGGCGCAGACTTAGCGACTCTTTGTTTGTTTTTGAGTGATCGAGGTTTTTCCGTCCCTCATATCCTTGTTCGCGCCAATCCTGTTTTGGCACGTCAAGCGCTGGGTTGTGTGTGTGTGTGTGTGACCCAACGATAATAAATGGTGTTAAATCTGGACAATGATGGCAAGGTATTGATGATGATAACGTTGAAGAAGAGTGACCCGTACTTTACGACATCTACACAACAACCACCGCGGTGGTTTATCGACAAGGGTGTCCTCACAAAATGTATAAAATAGAAAGACTAATGGGCATGTGTGAGGAACAGTTTTCTGATGGATGCAAGGTAAAGGTAGGCCTATAGAATATACTGCTGTAGGGGAGTGACATGTTGGAGACTTCAACATTAAGTCAAGATTCGAAAGGTGGGATGACTTGTTCTTTTCCTCGCTGCTTTTCCACTCCGTAACTCAAGAGCAGAGTCGGGTACCCGTTTACAGCTGGGTAGACTGGAGCTTGACGTCACTATGTTTCGAACCCGGTACCTTCGCCGCGACAGGCTTTGATCTAATTACTCTGCCAATCGTACGCACCTGTTGGATGTAGTCCATGAAAAGTTCAGTCAAATCTTACCTTTAGATCGCATAGATGTTACCTGTCTGAAGGATACAATTAGAAAGGATTAAGTAGACGCAGTCAACAATGAAGAAATACGTTATTTTAAAAAATGAACTAATTTTGTTTAATTTAGCAATCAAGCACTCTCAGTCATTACAGTAAGTGGAACAGAAAATGTTTATCCATGAAGGTGTGGCGAGATTGTCTTCCCTGCTCTGCGTAGTGGTCCATTAATGGCAAACTCCGAGTAAAATGATGAAGGTTTTAAAGGGTATATACTTTTCCTCAAAATTACTATTGGCAGAGATGTAAATAGAAGAAAGATGCATCTGTTTAAGGGAGCCTCTAAGGAATTTTACAGAATGATAAGCATAACAAATGAGATCATCCAAGCCGCTATGAACTTATTATTCTCCACCCCTTCTATAAGAAAAGTTATTGACTAGTATTTTCTGAACCCCCAGTTGAATTGATTCAGTAACGATTGATTGACTACCTCTGTAGAGTTATATATTTAAAACAAAACCAAAAAAAAATGTGTCATACGGGCGAAAATTCCCTCAGTACTGATTAAGTCAACTATAGATTTATAGTTACATATAACACGTTTAATAATCAATTATTAGATAACAAGAGTGAAATAAATAAAGTTATTTTAACGAGGAAATAATCAATTAATTTTGATCATCATAGGAAATTTTACAGAGTTCATCTGTTGTTGCCAATACTTTGGTACTCAACTTGATTTATCGTTGATTTTGGGTTCCGTCACTGCATGTTCCCACAGATACTTTGGACTGTTTCTCCACTCCCGGAGTCAAATAATGGGGTAGTAGCACGTCTCTTGCAGCAAGGATGGGATAACTACATCTATTGTGAATGCAAGCTTCTTCAAGACCCTTATTCGTCAAACGTCGACTGCTGGCAACTTGAACCACAAACCCAACAAATTTTGTGTTTAGAATTATATCCACAGACTTGATGTACAGAAACCGACCGTAACATGTAGGGCAGACGCTTAAGATGCCTTAGACTTCCAGGTGAGTTAGGTGTCTAACTGGATGACCTTGAAGTAGGATCATAGAACTTTGGGCGAAAATTGATTAATCTGGAGTTTCTACTTTCTAACTGTAGAATTCACTTAGAGTTCTATGGCATGTCTGATATTGGGATCATAATATGCCGTGTTCCTGGCTGTCTATGATTTCTCCTTGACAGAATTGGAAGTCAGTGCCTAAGTTTTAAAATGTTGTAGGTTGTTGCAGACTTTCTTCTTTTCTTATGTCTGCTAATATTGTAATTTCGTACGTGAGTATCATGCAATGTTATTTGTTCACTTTTGTCTTTCACGAAGTATCGTCTTGTGCTGCAACGGTGGATTCGTTCTATATTTTCAGATATTTGAGTATTTATTTCAATTTCTTATTGATATGACAGAGTTGTATTATTATGACCAATACGTTGAAGGTCAACGGTCAATATTCATATAACAGTCATAACTGGAACTTTCTGAACGACTTCATAGAATAAGTCTTGTTTTGACGACTTACACATAGTTTAATAATTCTCCATATTTACAGCATGAGTTATCGACAATAACATATTTCCACATTAGAGAAAACTTGACACATCACAGTTTGTAGTATATAGTTCATCAGACATTGTGCGTCTGTTATTTTACCGTCATAATTATCGTCCATTATCTTTAGCCAAATACTTGGTACAATTATCATAGCTACGCAGTATTAATACATTTCTGCTAACTGTTCCATCATTATTTAGGAGCACTGCCTAATATTCACGTCGAAACTTTGTCTACATAATAAACTCAGTTTGACATCTTTAGTCAGGCTATAACAGCCATTATCTATTAACTCCGCATTCGTTTTTCTCGAATATCGCGTAAAATAATTATTGCGTTTAAATCCTAACCCCTTACATAATTCTGAACTCACTGGTCCTTGAATACATTATTATTTCATTAGCTTTAAAAGCAACTACATTGACGGTTATACACATTAGTTTGTGGTTCTACCACACACTTCAAAAACACTGTCATATGCCCGAAGAATACACAACGACTCTCTTGTTACTAGGCCTAACGCGTCATCCAACGTTTTACGCAAACCCTATTATTCTATTTAGTGGAGGTGTTGCAGGGTGCGACCATCCGAATCAAGTTAAAACCAAAATGCTCGCGGTCCATGCAACACTCCTCAACATCACACCCTCGATCCCAAACGTGACACTCGTGGCACGTGTGAGAGTGGTGGAGCTGCCAGTGACGATTCTGATCCTGCGCCTCCTCCTGATGAGTTGGTTTTCTGTACACTTCGTTCACTCGTCTCTGATCAAGGTTCGTAGGGTGAAGCTCGTTTCCCAGGACAGTCTAGGAGAGTCTTCAAAGCTGGTCTTCCGTCTTAAAGCGTAACCACTCGTCCCTTCTTGTCCCAGAAATGGTCCTTTTTCTGGTACCACTAATAACTGGTAATAGAAATGGAAACGAAACGCTCTTCTGAGTATGGCGTTTTCTGACACATAGTTATGTGTCCCCCTCTTCTATTCTACCATTCTAAGTCAGAATTTACCCTCGATGAGAATTCAATTGAATCCCTCGGGATAAAACTTTCTTTACATTTAAACTGAATAGCTTTAGCTTTACATTACATTTAAACAAAAAGGTTAAACGTACAGATATAATTTGTTTACATTTACATCTCCGCTGTTTTAAAAGTGTTCACAATATAAATTCATTTATGTGTCCTTTATATTTACACTTGTGGAAAAGTTTGAAACTTCTATTAATTTTAACATGAATATGTTTTTTCGTTTACATTTACACTGAGTGAAAAGCTTTGAAACTGTAAGTATTATTCTTAGAATGCACATCATTTCTTTAATCTTTCCCTCCCTGCTCCATAGGGAACCTGGAACTACTTTATGCTTTTAGTTCTCTTTACGAAACTATCAATAAAGCAATCACCAGCCCGTGCAGTGGTGGTTCATGAATCATCATTCTAGATACTGAGGTTGCCAGCCCCAAATGACTTGGGCGTCCTGTAGCAGTTTTCGCATATTAAAATTCCTATGGTAATATATATGTATATGTTAGTTCACATGTTAGTAATAAAATATAGAACGAAAAGTGCACTACTTACGCCACTCTTGGCTCACTGATGTTTTTGCTCAGAAAAAAGGCACTGGCAGCTGCGTTCTTTCACGTGTACTGGGGGTCGTTAATTTTAACTTCAAGTCCCCATGACTCCGTGTCTTTCTTCAGTTTTCTAGTCTCGATGTTCCTTATTAAAATGTAGAGATTTCCTGTGCCTTGTAAGTCTTATTTGATTCTCAAATAAAAGGTCCGTTTAACAAAATGAATTATGAATCTAGTCTTCACTCTGGCGAGGACTGATATTGTCTTGGTGAGCGTGAAATTCACAGGGAAATAAAACTGCGATATGGTCAGACTATATCTTACTTTTATCTTCCATCTGCGCTTGTCGTAACTCTCAGACTATATTCCTATCTTCCCACGCCTTGGTTTGTTATGGAGTTAAATAAACGCTCCAATCATATTCAAACAGGTCGGGTGTGATACTTTCAAAATATTTCCGACATGGAAGGTCACGTCTCCCATATATGATAATTTTATGTCCGATGCCCTTGTATAGAAACTTACAGACAGATCGGGGAACTCACATGACAACACGTGTAAGCTGTAATACTTATTACTTTATTAGAAAGTAATGTTGTCATAACAAGTCAGCCCGGAAGCGATTATGTCACACTTGTCTGACCACATGTGTCACACACACAGTAATCTCGTTATCTGTCGTATGAGTACGCAAAACTCCGTGTCTGCCCATCTGGGTTACCAACCGAGTTGTCTTATCAGCGGTTCAGTCTAAACACGCCGGCGACTATCTTATCTCAGTTACTCACCGCAAGCTAGGATAAACATTATCTGCAAGGAGTGTCACAAATGTTTGAACATACAAACTACCTGCTTCTTAGCCGATAATGAGAAGAAATTGGTACTTTTAAAAGAACACAAATAAAAATCAGTACCACAAATGTATCGATACTGCCGAAGAGAAACAAAGATTGTGATGAGGTCGTCCATTTCGTCACATATACTCCCTCTCCTGAGACAGTTGTAGAATACCTAGCTATGAGCGGACACTTCTCAATGCGTTCTTCTACTGTCCACCGGGTTCTCTCTCTCTCTCTAGTGTAGTTTTCCTCTCCTCCTTTATCTCGGTGGCAAGTTACTAAGTTTCTCGCTTGGCAGTGTGTGCAGCTTTGAACGAACTGACGCACATCTGCCCACCGTCTAGGCCAAAAATAAACCTCCTTACGTTAATTCATTTTCGGTCCTACTCAAATATGTTCTCCTGATGATGAAATGTGAACCGCTTTCATAACGTAGGGTCTTAAAGGGAGGGGCACTAAGAGTTGCTTCCCTTGCCTCGTCCGTGGATAAATAATCCCCTGTTCTTTGATAAATGCTCCAACTGAAGCATAGGTTATCCGACTCTGTTCAGAGTATGGCGCTAGGGTTTTATCTTCCATCTGCGCTTGTCGTAACTCTGCTTTATTACATAGAAATGTCGAGTAAGGAACGAGTTATCCAACTTTGGTTGTTGGTTACTCTGCTCATACTCTTTCTTCGTAGTTTTATCCTTCTGGTTGTCCGGGCTATGGCTTACAGAGCAAACTCGCACAAACTGTCGAACATCATGACGCAAGCCTGGCCAGACGTAATTCGGTGAGACATGTTTTACGAGAGCATATGAACCTTTAAGTGGATGAGGCATGGTTAAATGCATTTCCTGCATTAGGCGGGTGCGATAGGGTAATGGGACGACTATCTGTCTCTTATTCCCCACCTGTCTATATACCAAACCTTTCTCCCTGTAATATGCTCCCTGGGGAGTATGGGCGTATTTGCCACACAACTTGGAAAAGAAAGGCTTTAGGGTTTGATCGGCCTTTTGTGTCTGCTTCAGCTCTGAAATATTCAGGCTGTTTAAAAATGACAAGTCAGGGGCCGCTGCGGCGTATCCTGGGTTCTCCATCTTTTGTGTCGCCCCGGAGTCACCTGAGGGATCTCCAGAAACGCGTAAAATGAGAGGATAGACTAAATAGTCTACCACTGCGGCATTGTTTTTTCAACGGACGTATCGGGTAGAAACATCAATTTCCGCAACTGGGAGAAGCATGGGTTTTATACTCTTCCTAGGCCCTTGTATTTCTATAGTTTCACCAGTGTATTGGTGGGCCTTCACCAAAGATGGACAAACTGAAGCTGAATATTCTAAGCCCGAATCATACAGGCACCGTTGATAAAGTTGAATATATGTATATTGATAAAGTACTGCTGGAAGACAGGCGTCATCAACGTCATCAGTTGATAAGATCTCTATGGTGTTGCCTGCCCCACTGTAGTGTATGGAATGTCAACTTGACCTACGCAGTGGTGTGTAGACATGGATGGAGTGTATAATGTGCGAATGATGATAAGGGTTCGTGTTGTTGACAAATGTTCTCTTCTCACACTCATGTATGACCGGAAGTCATCGACACCAACGACTGTGTACCTTTTCTAAAGTTTAATTGGACGTACACACTCGACAGCACAGATAGTGACAAATCACAGGTTGCCATAATACATCATAGTACAGTGGACAAATGGTCTTGCAATGTTACATGGGCACTCATGTAGAATAATTGTATAATGGACTGTCAGTAGCCAAGCACTCAGTATCGCCCATACATATAAATCATCTGACTTCACTGACTAAGCACGTCAGCTTATAAATAATATTTCTGATGGCTTCTAGACCTAATCTCGTCTAGCGACGATTCTTCAACATAATGTTCAGCACATATTTTTTTCATATAATAATATTGAACCGCTGATAACGGGTTCTCATGTGTAGCAGTGATCTCTGGACTAAACAAGCGATAATACGGGCATCCCCTTTCTCTTCTTGAAAGTCGCTACATGTTTTTGGTTCCAAGATGGCTCCACTCGTGAACTGTCACTCACGTTTGGATGCAGATAATGAATCTGTCCTAAAGTTAGTCATTCATAAAACATTGCATTGCTCTGTAGATTTGATCATGAACAATTGACTGCATTCTACAGAATATAGTGCTGCTAGGAATCGAAGTCGTTTTCATCGAGTCAAATACATTCTCTTAGACATTCAAATCGTAACTATCGAAAATGGTGGCTTCGATCGAGAGTTCATAAGAGTGACTTTGATTACCTTGGTAGAGGGAATATGAAACTGCCATTCCTTGGCAATATGAATAAACACTGGGGTAAAGCATACACGATAGGTCTAGACGACTATCACTTTCCCCACAAATACTGAGATCACTTTTTCCCGGCGACAGGCCGACATGAAAACACACAGTCCCTATCAGGACGAAGCCAAATCACACCACACTCTAGCGACACATCCGCCGAATAGCCTTTGACCTCTCTAGAGACAACAGAACATATAGTTCGACTTAGATATGTAAAGATATACAGATATAAGACAGACTCGTCCTACTCAGACAAACAATACACATAAATTCAGGCCATAGATATTCTGAAGCAAGAACAATCTATTATTACCCAAACAACGAATAAATCGCAGTAAAATGGATTTATCCGCGGAGTTTGATCGAAAGAGCCGACACAACTTTCAAGGGAAGTAACTCAATAATGACTTTCCCTTAAGCACTAAAAAATTACCTATGTATAATATTGTAAGATATCAAAGACTGCACGTAACAGTCTTACCACACCTCCCGGGAAAAAAAAATGGAACATTTTTTTTTTTTTTGAAATACATCTAGGAGCAACGTACAATAGGCTCACAACGCATGAATAATGCGCAGATGAAAATATCAGGAATACCTATAACGCCTAATATGAGGCTAAGTCGACTTATGGAGCGACTGGTGAGAATGTGTCTCATAAACTGAGAGAAATTATTT
Source organism: Oreohelix idahoensis (assembly GCA_024509875.1). Classification (NCBI taxonomy): domain Eukaryota; kingdom Metazoa; phylum Mollusca; class Gastropoda; order Stylommatophora; family Oreohelicidae; genus Oreohelix; species Oreohelix idahoensis. The sequence goes on from JAMPIV010013089.1 coordinate 290,036, forward strand.
CTCTACAAGTATATTTTTCCAGGAAGGTGTCATCAAAGTATAATACAATTTTGGCAATTACACAATGCCTAAAAAAAAAATTCATATCATCATTTCGTGTAGATATCTTAAATTTATGATTTATGAAGAAAAAATCATCAAAGCACAGCGGTGAATAAACATCCATGAACCGCTATGTAGTGATACAATCATTATATTATTAAATTACAAATGTGTATCTATCATGATATAGAAAAGGAACTACTATAGAACTAGACATATCAAGAAGTCTAAGCCCTAATAGTTATGTGGAATCATGTGGGCATCTTGACAGAATGTCTGCCATCACATTATCTGATCCACGAATAGCTCGCACAGAGAAATGAAAAGGTTGAAGAGCAATTGCATATCGAGTAGACCTCGAGCTCTTCAAATTCTTACTCTGTATAGCAGTAAGAGCTTTTTGGTCGGTTTCTACTATGAAATGTGCGCCTAGAAGGAATCTCTGTAGTTTGAGGATCGACCAAACCATAGCTAATAGCTCACGGTCTAAAACCGAATAATTCCTTTCTGCCGCATTAAGTTTTCTGGAAATATACATTACAGGATGCAGAGTTCCAGAGTACTCTTGCATTAGTGCCGCTCCAATCCCAGTGGATGAAGCGTCACTACGAAGAACGAATGTCTTATCTTTAGTGGGTAGCACTAAAATAGGTGGTGTTGAAAACAGTGTTTTAATCTTATCCAGAGAGCATTGGCATTCCTGAGACCAGTGGACCACATTAGGCGAACCTTTCTTTAGAAGTGTTGAGAGAGGTGCCATGATAGAGGATAGATTCTGAATGAATCTGCCATAAAATTGAATAAGACCTAACAGACTTCTCACCTGTTTTTTAGTCTTAGGGATTGAGATGTTAAGTATCTTACTAGTATTATGGTCCTCTGTCTTTAGGAAACCATGACCAACTCGGTGGCCTAGGAAAGAAATTTCGCTAAAACCAATATAGGCTTTAGAGGGTTTCGCTGTCAGGTTGTGCTCACGCAAAGTAGACAGCAATTCATCTAACCCTGAATAGTGATCTTCCCAAGTATCGCTGAAAAGACAGATGTCGTCTAGATATGCAATGACATCTGACCGATAAGATAGGATTCGGCGCATCATGCGTACGAACGTAGCTGGTGCGTTCATAAGACCGAAAGGCATAAAATTCCATTGGAACAAACCTCTAGGTGTTGAAAAAGCCGTGAGAGGTTTGGCGCGTTCAGATAAAGGAACTTGCCAATATCCTTTAGACAAATCAAGTTTAGTGAAAAAAATGAGATTTGGAGAGTCGAGTAAGTAGCTCTTCCAGGAAAAAATGAGATTTGGAGAGTCGAGTAAGTAGCTCTTCCAGTAAAGGCATAGGTTCGGCATCGAACTTCGTTACTTGATTCAATTTTCGATAGTCAACGCAAAGACGTATGTTATTGTCTTTTTTACGCACAATAACCATCGGCGAAGAATACGCAGAGGTGGATGGTTCGATTATTTTCAAATCTATCATCTCATCCAACTCTTTCTCGACCTGTGCTTGAAAATGTATAGGTATAGGATAAGGTCTAACCCTAATAGGAGTATGGTCAGTTAGAACAATGTCATGTTGAATGACATTCGTTTGTCCAGGGATGTCAGTGAGTACATCCTGAAATGTTTGCAACATAGTTGAAACTTGTCGCTGTTCTCCTAGAGACAAATCAGGAGAGACAGTAACGTTCTTCCATGATTCACTGGAATGAAGTGGGATCATTGGAAGAGGAAGATTTACATCTGAAAAACTTGTTTCCTCATCCTGTATCACGGACAGTGATGAGTAATGACCATGTGGTACTGGAGAATTGTCCGTTGCTTGGAAAATGGGTTGCAAATAATCCGGACGTTCATGGAATTCAGTAAGCATATTGATGTGGAAGGTTTTATGCTTCCCATCAATATCGACAATATAGTCGACATCGGAAATTTTCGATATTATATCGTACGGACCTTTCCAAGAAATAAGTAATCTGTTTTCCCTACAAGGTAGTAATACAAATGCTTTGTCACCAGGACAAAGTTGTCGTAAGCATCTCTTCTTATTGGCAAATTGCCTTGCCTTCTGTTTCGCAAATTCAGAAGAAGAAGTTGCTAATTTGCATGCTTCGATAATTTTTTGTCTCAACGCGATGACATATTCGTAGGATGACTTTGTGTCATCGTCAATATTGTCAGATGTTATGAGATCGTGAAGCAACGACATAGGGCCACGCGGACGCGCGCCAAAGACGAGTTCAAAGGGAGAAAATCCCGTATGTTCATTGGGTACCTCTCTGTAAGCGAAGAGGGCCGCAGGTAAAACTCTGTCCCAGTCTTGAGGATGATCCTCAGTTATCTTCCCCAGTAAGTTTTTAAGTGTTCTATTAAGGCGTTCGACCATACCATTAGACATTGGATGGTAGATACTACTTAAAGATCTATCTATCTGCAGAGTAGACATTACTTGAGACATGGTATCTGATATCAGTTGGGTGCCATGGTCTGACAATATCTCTCCGGGGAACCCCAGACGAGAAAATATAAGCCAAAGAGCATCTGCAATATCAGCAGTAGTAATGCTCTTCAGAGGAATAGCCTCTGGCCAACGTGTGCACATATCAACACACGTCAAGATAAACTGATGTCCTCTGGCAGACTTGATCTTAAATGGACCAATAATGTCTATGGCCATTTTTTGAAACGGCCGAATAGGAATGTCCGCCGCCTGAATGGGTGCAGCATGCCGTGGACCTTTGGATTTAACTTCCTGACATACTTTACAAGATCGACAATAAATACGTATGTCCTTGTTTACCAATGGCCAAAAGAAAGCCGCAAGGACTCTTGACTTAGTACGGGAAAAACCCATGTGTCCAGCACACTGAGAGTCGTGAGCGTGCTGCAAAATTTTAACTCTCAAATTCTTGGGAACCAGGATTTGAGAATGACTTGACGTAATGGAGTCTTGAACCATACGTACAAGTACGCCATTCTTCTTTGTAATCCACGATTTACGACTTGTGTCTTTATTCGGATCACCTTTAGTTGCAAGAATGAAGAATTTCTTTAGAGTGGGATCATCTTCTTGCTGTTTTATAAACGAGTCACGAGAAATTACCAAGGGATTATCTTGGTTATGCACTTCATTATCTTCAATAGATGAAGTTTGAGGCACATTAAGAGCCTGAGCTCTAGTGACTACAGCGTTAGCAATCTGCATGTTTTGCCTTTCCCACGTGGAAATTTGTTGCGGAGTGCATTCCTTGACTCCATGAATGCGACCGATGATGAGGTCAGCGATCGGATTCGGAAGAAGACATGCGTGTACATCTCCTGTAAAGAAAGGAGTAGCAATCCTAATGATAGCAGTAGAGTATTTCTCTAATGTGCCGCCAAATGTGACACATTTGACTACTTGTCCAGTGGCACGGGAAGGATCTACGAGTGACTGCCTAACACCAATTGTGGTGCATCCAGAATCAAATAGCACAGAGACTGGATTGTTATTCACTAAACCCTTATGTAAGACAAGAGAACCTCTTCCATCATGCGCGACTGATGCTGGAAGAGCAGGAAGAGGATGGCCACAGCTTAAAGTAGACACTGTGGTTGGCTCAAATAACGTTTTGCATTGGGGGCACTGAGATGCTCTCCCAAAATCAAAAGCGGCACATGCCATATTACTAGCATCATTATTATCTTTACTCTGTTTATAGGCTTCATGGGACTCTTGTTGTACAGAGTTTGCCTGAAAATGTGGTTTATGTCTTTTGTTTTGAGATCTACCTCGGTTATTATCACCTCTGTAGTTATTGTTACCTCTATTGTAACCCCTATTTGGGTTTGAGTCATAGTTCCCTTGGTTACCATTATCATATTCATTATAATGAGTATCTCTGTAATTATGATCTTGCTGACTCCAAGACGGATAACCCTGATAGTTTCTATAATTACTTCCTCTACGGAAATTCCTATAATTATGACCACCCCTGTGTCGAGAGCTATCAGGTCGTCTCCAGTTCTTTGAAGAAGAACCCTGAAATGATTGGTTACCTTGGTTTTGATAACTATTATGGTTACCTTTTTTATCAAATCTGTTTTGAGGTCCCTGAAATCTGTGTGAATAATTGGGATTGTATGGTGTTGCTGAAGCAATTGGCATACTCTCCTTAATCTTAGTGTTGCCAAAAGTCACGTCGGGGTGTGCAGTGACATATTGGGTTTACGCTCATGTATAAATTCAAGGAAAGGTTTGTTCACACATGACATAATCTTATCTCTGAGCAACAAATCCATAAGTCCTTCATACGTTTTTTCTGTTTTGGAAAGCTCAATCCAACGATCAACTGTGAGACGTGCCTTTGCAGTGAATTCTGAGAATTCTACACCCGTCTCAGGTACCATCGTCTTAAATAAAAGGCGATAGCCTTCCTCACTTAGCTGATATTTTTTTATCAAAGCCGCCCTAATGACATCATAATTATCCTTATCTGCTTCTCCTACAAGGCATAATCTAGTCAAAGATTCACCTTTCAAGTTTTCTGATAACTGATTAGCGTATTGTGATTTATCCACATTATGTGTACGACAAGAACGTTCAAATCTATCCAGCCAGAATGTAATATCGTCACTGGACTGATTGAACGGTGGAACCTTAACCTTGTAAGTAGAAGGTTTACCATTACCACTAGATGCCTGATTAACATTACTCATACTTGTCAATCTCAATTTCTCCAACTCAAATTCATGTTCTCTTATTGCTTTTTTCTCTTCAGCATCTAATCTTTTTTGTTCAGCCTCCCTGTCTAATCTTTTTTGTTCAGCTTCCCTGTCTAATCTTTTTTGTTCAGCCGCAGCTTCTCTTTCTAATTTTTTTTGTTCAGCTTCACTGTCTAATCTTTTTTGTTCAGCCGCAGCTTCTCTTTCCAATTTTTTTTGTTCAGCTTCACTGTCTAATCTTTTTTGTTCAGCCGCAGCTTCTCTTTCCAATTTTTTTTGTTCAGCTTCAAATCTCCTTTCCTCTACCTGCATCTGCAATTTCTTTTGTTCAGCAGCAGCCTCAGCTTCTCTTTCTAATCTTTTCTCTTCCGCTATAGCTTTTCTTTCTTCTGCAGCTAATCTTTTCTCTTCTGCAGCTAATGCTTTGTCATATTGAGCAACTGCCCATTGTTCTAATTGTTGACCAGTCTTATCAAGAGCTTTCCCTTGTGTAATGAAGTAATCTAAAGTAGACATGATGCCTAACAATAATACTAATCACCTGAATCAATAATAATACCACAAGTTCTCAATGACCTGATTAATCAGTATACTATCCCAATATCTGTGGGTCACAAGCCTTTAATAAGGTCTTGTATAATAGTAATAATAATCAGGTACTGGTTTATACCATAATCCAAGTGCAGTGCACAGGCAATTGTGTCTTATGAAATATACCCATATAAAACATATGTCAACCAACAGAATACATAAAGTACAAATAGGACTGACAATACAAGAACGTTTGCAGAAATCAAAATAAATCAAATAGGGAAATCAATGAAAATAATCACTGAATCTGCAAAGAATAACAACACAAATGACGTCACAATATATGAATATAAATTATGAATAGAACTGAAAGATAGAAAAGGTTAGACCAACAAATTACAAACAAATCAAAACAAAACTAAAGAACAAAGAAATATTACAAAAATAACAATAATTACAGACTTCACAGCTAACACAAAAGCAACAGTTGTCGCAGCAAATTTTCAATCAAGAAAATTGCACCTATAGAAAACGCCCACAACGGACCCTCTATGACGTGGGATATTCTGTTGTGAGGACGCCGCCCAACCTTAAACACAACCCGCTGACATAGAAACTAACATACTATACAAACAAATAACATGTAAACATAAATATATATAAATTATGTGTATGATAGTATGTGTTGCAAAATAGGCTCAGTTTTACAGTAATGGCAAAGTTATTTTTATGAAAATAAACAAACTGCCACTTTATTCAATTAAACATTCTGGCCTTAAATATTAAAGTTCATATATGGAAAACAAGAAGATCCATCGATGAAAATAGGACTTCTTAGTACACAAATACTGTCTTCCTGTTAACATTTACAAGAATTGATCCAACTGTTCTGTGAAACTCTGTAATGTCTAATGTAAAACTGTCAACAACGCTGGCCTACATACTGCATTCACTTGACAGGTCACGTGACGAAGTGTTGACAAAGAGCAAACCAATACTGCAAGTGTGTCGTATCAGCCACAGGAAACGGTCTGGTATCGGTAATCTGTTGACTTCTGAACTTCTGCGAGGTCAAACCCAGAAAGCTGGTCCACCAGTTGATAAAGTTGAATATATGTATATTGATAAAGTACTGCTGGAAGACAGGCGTCATCAACGTCATCAGTTGATAAGATCTCTATGGTGTTGCCTGCCCCACTGTAGTGTATGGAATGTCAACTTGACCTACGCAGTGGTGTGTAGACATGGATGGAGTGTATAATGTGCGAATGATGATAAGGGTTCGTGTTGTTGACAAATGTTCTTTTCTCACACTCATGTATGACCGGAAGTCATCGACACCAACGACTGTGTACCTTTTCTAAAGTTTAATTGGACGTACACACTCGACAGCACAGATAGTGACAAATCACAGGTTGCCATAATACATCATAGTACAGTGGACAAATGGTCTTGCAATGTTACATGGGCACTCATGTAGAATAATTGTATAATGGACTGTCAGTAGCCAAGCACTCAGTATCGCCCATACATATAAATCATCTGACTTCACTGACTAAGCACGTCAGCTTATAAATAATATTTCTGATGGCTTCTAGACCTAATCTCGTCTAGCGACGATTCTTCAACATAATGTTCAGCACATATTTTTTTCATATAATAATATTGAACCGCTGATAACGGGTTCTCATGTGTAGCAGTGATCTCTGGACTAAACAAGCGATAATACGGGCATCCCCTTTCTCTTCTTGAAAGTCGCTACATGTTTTTTGGTTCCAAGATGGCTCCACTCGTGAACTGTCACTCACGTTTGGATGCAGATAATGAATCTGTCCTAAAGTTAGTCATTCATAAAACATTGCATTGCTCTGTAGATTTGATCATGAACAATTGACTGCATTCTACAGAATATAGTGCTGCTAGGAATCGAAGTCGTTTTCATCGAGTCAAATACATTCTCTTAGACATTCAAATCGTAACTATCGAAAATGGTGGCTTCGATCGAGAGTTCATAAGAGTGACTTTGATTACCTTGGTAGAGGGAATATGAAACTGCCATTCCTTGGCAATATGAATAAACACTGGGGTAAAGCATACACGATAGGTCTAGACGACTATCACTTTCCCCACAAATACTGAGATCACTTTTTCCCGGCGACAGGCCGACATGAAAACACACAGTCCCTATCAGGACGAAGCCAAATCACACCACACTCTAGCGACACATCCGCCGAATAGCCTTTGACCTCTCTAGAGACAACAGAACATATAGTTCGACTTAGATATGTAAAGATATACAGATATAAGACAGACTCGTCCTACTCAGACAAACAATACACATAAATTCAGGCCATAGATATTCTGAAGCAAGAACAATCTATTATTACCCAAACAACGAATAAATCGCAGTAAAATGGATTTATCCGCGGAGTTTGATCGAAAGAGCCGACACAACTTTCAAGGGAAGTAACTCAATAATGACTTTCCCTTAAGCACTAAAAAATTACCTATGTATAATATTGTAAGATATCAAAGACTGCACGTAACAACCGTATGGTTTGGTTGCCAACGGTTACGTGATCAGTAATAGAAGGGTAACTAGGATTTTGTTCATATGCCTGGGGATCATGTTTCCCCATCGGCCTCCTGATCAGGCAAGCGACATTATAAGGGCCGGATTTCGGCCTCTTACAATCCGATGTAAAATGCTTGTCAGTTTTGCACGATTTTAAATATCGTCGTCTAGTTTCCTGGGCTGATTTGCTCTGTTTATCCCTCTGGTGATCTTGTGGTTGTTGTTGGTAGGCTGTTTGGGTGTTGTGTTGTCCGTATTTTTGGAGCTATTATCTGGGTGATCCTTTTGTTTGGGGTGACTATCGTGGTGGCGCCTTATTTTCGGATTCGCTTCCGACTGGGCGCTCTGGTACCTATCGGCAAACAGTACTACCTGCTCAGGAGTTTCGGCCCCATGCTCAGCCAGGAACCTTCTCATGTCAGGGGTGAGCGAGTTCTTGAACTGCTCCACGACAATCATCTAATGTAATCCTTCATACGATTTATCAAAAGTGCTGAGAGATCCCCACTTCTCCAAGTACAATTCTAGTCGTGTAGCTAATTGTCTATACTATTCATCTTTCTGTCTTTTTGCCTCACGGAATTTACCACGAAAAATCTCTGCATTGAGCATAAATCGCTGCAGCAGAACTTTCTTCAACATGTTGTAGTTCTTCTGTTCTTCCGTGGGCATCTTGAAAAACACATCATAAGCATTGGTACCATTTGAAGGTACTATCTCTGGAACAAGAAGAGAACAGTGGCCTGAGCAGTTAGACGAGGGACCAACTTTGTAGACACTCACTGACACTTCTGGGAACGTGCTACGCCCTACATCGTTGAAACAGCGACGAGAGTTATCAGTGATCAATCTACCGAAAACCAACCCATCAGCGGGAGCAGAACCTACCAGTGGCACATAAGTGAAACCTATAAATTGCCACGTGAACTCCTTTATAAACTTTTATCCCATCACAATAGTTATGATACCTTTATGAAAAAACATTATTCATTCTTTTAAACCCTTGTTAAAAAAACCCTTGCTGAAAGTGAATGATTATTAAATTTGTTATTTGTAATTATGCAAATTTAACTTTGATTTTATCATTTTAAATGTACTGCATGTTTGTATCAGTCACTCTAAACTTTCTTCTTCCTTCCTCTTCTTCCTCGTTTGCCCTGAAAAGGACGTTGGTTGCGTTGTGTCTGTTTACGCCGTAGCTGTGATATCTGCACCTTTCGGTCGACACATCCGACTTCAGCACGGCATTTTTGGGACCGGGTTTGCCTTCCCTCTTTGATCCGTACTCGCTCAGCCATACTGCACTGCTGCAGACTGTTTCCAGGACCACCACGTGGAGGTGGAGTACGGTCTTGATCAGCTCTGGTTCGCTGACCCTAATGCAAGCAGTCAAGCTATGGGTCGCTGACTGCATTCTCTATTGCTGCATCTCTTGGTCCCAGTTACTCTAAACAGAGCTATACCATAATAATAAGAATTCCACTGAGTAAATCAGGGTGGGGGCTTGACGAGCTAAAATTAATAATTGCTTAATCCTTCACAAAAGTTGTCGGTAGATAATAGAGTTAACGTGCTCAGCCAATGCAGAATTGTTCTCGTTTTTCTGAATATCTTGTGGATACTACCTTGAGATAGAAGCATCATTATCCTTCTATCTACCACTCTGTAAATAGGAATCTTGTGCGAAGGTAGACACCATTGAAGGCCCGTATTAGATACTAGCTAATACGAGGAATTTCGCTGAATTAAATTAGCTGGGAGCTTGAACGAGCCAATTATAAGATAATCCATCTCCTCAAAAAGGTAACGTGCCCAGACTCATTCAGCATTGTTCTTGAGTTCTGAAATATCTTGTGGTTACACCCGCGAGGTAGAAGCATCATTATCCTTCTATCTACAGCTCTGCCAAGAGTAATCTTGTGTGAAGGTAGACACATTTGAAGACCCACATTAGATACTCTAGGTTTTGGCCAATGTTGGACCACTACTGAAGATCAAGGGTAAGCAACCGGTGACAGTCAGTAATTAAAATACTACAAATATAGATGACAATTTTTCATTATTATTAGTAGTGACTCTGTGATTTTTCGAATAAATGATATTTTGATTATAAACAGTTTTAGATGAGACTCGACTTGGAAGCTACTGTTAAGGATTTGCATCTCGACTTGAGACTTGTTGGGTAAGACGTGAAGAAAACTCTGATAAAAAGAGTCCTCCTACAGACATATTTATGCCAGCATTCTCCAACATAAATATATTTGGATATATACTTTATAGGAACACACCCATCCACAAACACAAATGCAGACATAAACACACACACACACATACATAACAGCACATGTACACTCCCATGCATATAGACCTACAGACATATGTACATACATTGGATTCGCTTTCGGCGGCTGGATCATGTCATAAGATGATGGAGTTCTGTACTTTAGGGGAATATTACTTTCACTGAAGCTCTCCATCTCCGACAGAATTCTCTGTAAATATCAAACATCAACCATTACCAGCAGAAATATGTGTACACTTGTCTAACATCAACCATTAGCAACAGAAAAATGTATACACTTGTCGAAAATCAACCATTACCAATAGAATGATGTGTTCACTTGTCAAACATAAACCATTACCTATAGAAAGATGTGTACAATTGTCAAACATCAACCATTGCCATCAGAAAGATGTGTACACTTGCGAAACATCAACCATTACCAACAGAAAGATGTGTACGCTTGTCAAACATTAACCATTGCCAACAGAAAGCTGGATACACTTATCAAACATAAACCATTACCTACAGAAAGATGGGTACACTTGTCAAACATAAACCATTACAAGCTGGGTACACTTGTCAAACATCAACCATTATCAACAAAAAGCTGGATACACTTGTCAAACATCAACCATTACCAACAGAAAGCTGGGTACACTTGTCAAACATCAACCATTACCAATAGAAAGCTGGGTACACTTGTCAAACATCAACCATTACCAATAGAAAGCTGGTTATACTTATTAAGTATCAACCTTTACCAACAGAAAGATGTTTACACTTGTCAAACATCGACCATTACCTACAGAAAGCTAGGTACACTTGTCACACATCAACCATTACCAACAGAAAGCTGGGTACACTTGTCAAACATCAACCATTACCTACAGAAAGCTGGGTACACTTGCCAAACATCAACCATTACCTACAGAAAGCTGGGTACACTTGCCAAACATCAACCATTACCTACAGAAAGCTGGGTACACTTGTCAAACATCAACCATTACCTACAGAAAGCTGGGTACACTTGCCAAACATCAACCATTACCTACAGAAAGCTGGGTACACTTGTCACACATCAACCATTACCTACAGAAAGCTGGGTACACTTGTCAAACATCAACCATTACCTACAGAAAGCTGGGTACACTTGTCACACATCAACCATTACCTACAGAAAGCTGGGTACACTTGCCAAACATCAACCATTACCTACAGAAAGCTGGGTACACTTGCCAAACATCAACCATTACCTACAGAAAGCTGGGTACACTTGTCAAACATCAACCATTACCTACAGAAAGCTGGGTACACTTGCCAAACATCAACCATTACCTACAGAAAGCTGGGTACACTTGTCAAACATCAACCATTACCTACAGAAAGCTGGGTACACTTGTCACACATCAACCATTACCTACAGAAAGCTGGGTCAAACATCAACCATTACACTTGTCACACATCAACCATTACCTACAGAAAGCTGGGTACACTTGTCACACATCAACCATTACCTACAGAAAGCTAGGTACACTTGCCAAACATCAACCATTACCTACAGAAAGCTGGGTACACTTGCCAAACATCAACCATTACCTACAGAAAGCTGGGTACACTTGCCAAACATCAACCATTACCTACAGAAAGCTGGGTACACTTGTCAAACATCAACCATTACCTACAGAAAGCTGGGTACACTTGTCAAACATCAACCATTACCTACAGAAAGCTGGGTACACTTGTCAAACATCAACCATTACCTACAGAAAGCTGGGTACACTTGTCAAACATCAACCATTACCTACAGAAAGCTGGGTACACTTGTCACACATCAACCATTACCTACAGAAAGCTGGGTACACTTGCCAAACATCAACCATTACCTACAGAAAGCTGGGTACACTTGCCAAACATCAACCATTACCTACAGAAAGCTGGGTACACTTGTCAAACATCAACCATTACCTACAGAAAGCTGGGTACACTCGCCAAACATCAACCATTACCTACAGAAAGCTGGGTACACTCGTCACACATCAACCATTACCTACAGAAAGCTGGGTACACTTGTCACACATCAACCATTACCTACAGAAAGCTGGGTACACTTGTCACACATCAACCATTACCTACAGAAAGCTGGGTACACTTGTCAAACATCAACCATTACCTACAGAAAGCTGGGTACACTTGTCAAACATCAACCATTACCTACAGAAAGCTAGGTACACTTGTCAAACATCAACCATTACCTACAGAAAGCTGGGTACACTTGTCAAACATCAACCATTACCTACAGAAAGCTAGGTACACTTGTCAAACATCAACCATTACCTACAGAAAGCTAGGTACACTTGTCAAACATCAACCATTACCTACAGAAAGCTGGGTACACTTGTCAAACATCAACCATTACCTACAGAAAGCTGGGTACACTTGCCAAACATCAACCATTACCTACAGAAAGCTAGGTACACTTGTCAAACATCAACCATTACCTACAGAAAGCTAGGTACACTTGTCAAACATCAACCATTACCAACAGAAAGCTGGGTACACTTGCCAAACATCAACCATTACCAACAGAAAGCTGGGTACACTTGCCAAACATCAACCATTACCTACAGAAAGCTGGGTACACTTGTCAAACATCAACCATTACCAACAGAAGATTTGGTTTCAGGACACGAGGAAGACCAAGAGCGAGAGGGATAGACAACAAAACATAAATCCCGCAACAACACTGGCTCCCAGCAGTCAATGCCGCACACTTAGTTCAGGAACGTAAACGTCAGCTCCCCACCACACTTCACGACAACAATACACCTACAAGTAGAAGTCAGTAACTTCTATGATAAGAGCCACATGATGATGATGTACTTCTCCAAGCACAGTCTGGATAAAATCTTCTTCCTGGATTCTTAACCCCTAACTGACAAAGTGTTCAGTGGCCATCACGCCTGGTAGCGTCTTGTAGGGAAGCAACAAACTGTCATCACTTTGCTCGGTCGGTGGTCGCACTTCGTGCAGTGCCCCAACTCTGGTTCATGATTTGCAGCACGTCCTCCATAGTTCTCTGCCAGGTTGTCTTTTGTCGGACTCTCTTCTGGGGATTCATAGCAAAGCAGTTGTTGTTATGGTGTCGGGATTTCTTCTGAGGAAATGGCCAACACAGTTCCGGCGTCTGCCCGCAATGATGGTGTACATATTGTTTTGACTACACCGTGTAAGCAGTTCCTAGTTGGTGATGGTATTCGGCCCGAAAATTCGGAGAATTTCCTTCAGGCAGGTTGTGTGGAAAAAGGACAATTTGGACATTTCCTTTTCTGTTACCCTTTAGAATTCAGAACCATTCAGAAATACAGAAAATACGCAACTTGCATTTGATTTTAATTTGATTCTTGTGCTGTACTGAGAAGATTTCCAAATGTTGTTAGTTTGACAAAAGCTGTTCTGGCATTATTCATTCTGTTAGCGGCTGCTAGTATGTGTAGCATTTATTTATGTAATCTTTGGCATATTTAGTGTTCTCAAACAGTATGCTAGATGGGGGGCGGGTAGAATGTTAGATGAGTTAGCGCCCCCAATTCTTGACCCTTTGAAAATAATGTTCATTCATTGATCATTTTCCTAGCGCAACTTAACGAGCATAAACCATCACCGCAAGTGGACCTCTTGCAGGAAGCCTACGCCAATCATTGACATTCTCTTTTAGGGTGGTTTCTGTGGAAATTTGTTTAGCGTGATGTCACAGAATGGATTGGGACGACCTCTTCTTCTTCATAATCTCTGTTTCACTTACTTAGTCGTTCCCCTTCTACCGTGAGGTGTAGAAGTTTGGAAGAGAGAGCGCCAGACTATCCTATCAGCTGTCTTCCTCCTGGGCTGGTTCCATTCTAGTCCTCGGTCCTTCATAGATTGTCTAATGTTGTCCTCCCAGCGGACTCTGGGTCGTCCTGGGGGTCTGGATCCCTGGCTCTTTGTTTCCCATGCTTGTCGTGGTAGCCGATCTTCTCCCATTCTGCAGACATGGCCAAACCATCTTAGTTGGAACTGTTCTACTTGGGTCTGCAGGGGGTGGGATTTTAGGCCTTGACGTATTGTCTGGTTGCGGATCATGTCTCTTCTTGTTACTTCAATTACCTTTCTCAGATACCTCATTTCTGACGTTTGAATCTGGCTTTTGTGGATTGTAGTCATTGCCCATGACTCGCATCCATATGTCAAGACTGGGACATAGGTGGAGCGGTATACAGCCATCTTCGTTTTCTTACCAACCTCTCTCTTGCTGAGGAATCCTCGATTTATGGCATGAAAAAGTCTCCCATCTGCTGCTTTTCGAGTGGCCAACTCTTCTTTGATGCCTCCCTTTCGGTCTATAATAGCTCCGAGGTATTTAAAGTGGTCGACCTACTCCAGGACCTGTTCTCCCAGCTTAATCTGATGTCTTCTTTCTTCTCGTGATATCACCATGGATTTTGTTTTAGAGCTGCTTATGACCATCCCTCTCTTCTCCAGCTCTTCCTTCCAGACTTGCAGGTTGGATTGGAGATGTGCCTCTGATTTAGCAATCAGGGCAACATCATCAGCAAATGCCAGCTCTGAAATACAGACCTGTCTCATCTTCCAGTACCCCACTGAATACTTTCTTCTTCTCACCTTACACGCCTTGACAACATCGTCCATGACGAGTATGAAAAGATAAGGTGACAGGATATCGCCTTGTCTTACACCAGTGGTGGTCCTGAACTCTTCTGACTTATGGTTTGCTGTCCTCACATAATTTCTGCAAGACTTGTAGAAGCTCTGTATAGCATGAATCAGAGGTGCTGGAATGTTCTTCCTTGCCAAACAGTCCCAAAGTTTGCTCCAAGGGACCCTGTCAAACGCCTTTTCCAGATCTATGAAACAAAGATGGATCTCCACTCTTATACTCAATGGCGTTTTCACTCAGCTGTCTGAGTATGAAGATTAGGTCGTTAGTACTTCGGTTAGCGCGGAGTCAGCACTGGACCTCATCCAATTGTGGCTCAGCTAGGCGTCGGAGTCTCTGCTCTAGGATTCTAGAGTAGATTTTACCAGGGACACTGAGAAGGGATATGCCTCTATGGTTTCCACATTGTCGATTGTCACCCTTTTTGAAAATTGGTGATATGATGGCAATCTCCCAATCCTTTGGTATGGTCTTGTTGCAACACGCTGCCTGCAGGACCCTTAAGAGTAATAGGTCGCCTGATGCTCCCATGTACTTAACCATTTCTGGTGTTATACCATCATGCCCTGCTGCTTTGCCCATCTTGATTTTCTCCAGTGCTGCCTTCAGTTCTTCCATCTTTATGGCATCTTCACTACCATTGGTTTTCTTTTCTGTGCTAGTGGTTATCATTTCTGATGCTTGACCTTGCTCACCATCAAGGAGTTCTGAGAAATATTCTTTCCATCTTTCCATTACTTCCTTCGGGGCAGTAAGCAATTTTACTTGCTTGTCTCAGTTTCACTATGGCAGTAATCGGTACATTCGTGGTACGGATTTTATTGCGTGCTTTGAATTGTCGCACTTTCTTTCTTTCTTTCTCTGCCAGGTAGCAGATATTTGATACAGTTAAATCATTTCGACACTCCTTGTAGGTGATAATAATCACATTTTACTTGATGCGGCACAGATTGTCCAAGATTAGAGCAGGTGAAGACCAATGTGGGTTTGTTCATTTTCGCATGATTTTGTTTTCTCAAGCTGGGTCGGGTGATAAAATTACTCGCCCGTAGTCAGTTTTCGTTTGCTTAGGCAACAGATAACAAGATTACCCGTCTGTGCGACACATTTGGGACGGACACGAATGATATAATCATTTCCTGTCCACGACATTACTTTGTAAGAACGTAATAGGTGTTGCATCTGAAACACGTTGTCGTATGAGTTTAAAGACATGTTTGTGAGTTCGTACACATAGCAATCGGATGTTAACAGCCCATTTTAAGAAAAGCAATGTTTGAAGTTTTGCACTTAATTAGTCATGCAAAATATTCTAATCAGATCGGCTGATCATTTGAACTCCATAACAAACAAAGCGGGTTAAGACAGTGAATATAACATGACGCTTCAGTCAGTCTAGTTCACTCTGAGATTCACACTGCCAAAGACACCAGATTTGCCAGTAGTTAGAGGTCAGAATTTCCATTTATCAGACCGGACACCTTTTATTGGACTATTCATCAGGGCTTACAATTCAGCCCAGGAAATCTCGAACATTTTAAATAAGGAAAACCGGAATATCTGAGAAAACTGAAACACACGGAGTCATAGAGGGAACTATCTTATTAAAGAAACGACACCCCAGACGCGTGTAAGAGGCCGATTGAATTCTCTTTTATTCATCTGAGCAAGAAGTCTGTGAGCAGGATTGGCGTAAGTTGTGATTTTACATGTTATATTTTATTACTAACATGTGAACTAACATATATATTTATATGGCCATATCAATTTTAATGTGTGAAAAGTGTTGGGAATGTCCAAGTCATTTGAGGCTGGCAACCTCAGCGTATAGAATGATGATTTCATGAACGACCACTGCCAAGGGCTGGTGATTGCTTTTTTGCTACTTTCGTATAGAGAGAACTAAAAGCATAAAGCAGTCCCAGGTTCTATATGGAGCAGGGAGGGAAAGATGAAAGAAATTATGTACATTCTAAGTATAATATCTACATTTTAAATTAGTGTAAATGTAAACGAAAACATATTCACTTTAAAATTAATAGAAGTTTCAATTTTTTTCAATCAGTGTAAATATAAATGAAAACATATTCAATTTATGTTGTGAACACGTTTTAAACAGTGGAAATGCAAATGTAAACAAATTCTATCTATATTATTAACCTTTGCATTTAAATGTAAAATCAATACATATAACTATACAATTTAAATGTAAAGAAAGGTTTTTCTCGAGTTTAAGTTTATTACTCATCGAGAGTAATTTTGAGTTAAATGGAATAGTTAAATAGAAAAAAAAGTGGGGGGGGGGGGTGTAAAGTGTCCACTGTAAAGTCCCACTCTGTAGTGTTCATTGTAAAGATGTGTGGTGTATGGTGTGTTCTCTTTCCTCTGTAAAGCTCCACTATCAATCACTGTAGCATGTTGTTTGTGGTGCCACTACTGTATATGTCCATTGTAGTGTACAGAGTTGTTGATATCAGGCATGCTCCAGTCTACCCAGCTGTAAATGGGTAACTCACCCTAGTCCTGAGTTAGGGAAGGCAAAGGCAGCTGTAAACAGTAGTTTCCCTCTAAGGCTCCAGGGGAAGCAGGCCCTAAACTTGGTCACTTCAACCGACGCAGGATGGTGTATATATGGAGTAGAAGTGTAGAGTGTGATTAACGCGAATGGTGTACTGTTCGTGTTCTGACCAATCTAAACACTCATTCACTTTGTCTACAAGGCACCAATGCAGACTGCTGGAATCTTTGTTTACACAGTTTATTTAGACGCACACACTGGGACATAACGAGTAAATCATGGGTATGTTGACACATCAATTTGCAGGCATACATAGTAGATTCCATGTCATGACACATTCATAAATAATAGGTAGTACATCGATAGTTCAATGTCTTGATACATTATGTCCGCCTCCCCCATCTGACTAAACGCGTCAGTGAACGGCGGGGTTGTTAAAATACTTTATCGGTAAAGTAACTAAAGTTGCTTTATGTTCACAGTTTATATCATATTTTGAAACCACGATAAGGGGTTTCTATCAAAATTGAGATCTCCTTGCCACTGTCCGAATAATAAGATACATGCCCCGTTCTTTGGACAGTGATTTCAAAAAAATATGAATGACAGGAATGTAACATTGCCGCCTTCCTGAGTTGTCGCTCCACTCACTCACAGGAGGGTTATATATAAGCCAAAGTTTAATTTGAAAAATACATATGCATAATTTCTTAAAGTTCCTCCATACAGATCTACAGTAATCCAGTTACTTCACGTAGACATAACTACTGTATGGAAGCCCGTCATCTTCGTCGATGCAAACATGACCCTAGCGTTGCGAAGCACAAAATTCCAGCTAGGTCTAACCGACGTGAGATCATCAAAAATAGGGACTGGCATTACCTGGAGTCCGAATCATACATGGTACCGTACATTAGGAGAGTCTCTAACACAAACTCTAGTAGAGACACAATCTCCTACAGAAGAAAAACCACTTCATAAATCATTTTTACTGAAGGATGTACCAGCCCTGAAAAATGCGTAACCGCCATTGTAAACGGTACATCGGAACTCATCACGACTTGTCAAGACAACTCCTACTTCCGCTAGAGCGGCATAACAAGAATATAGTCCTGCCTACCCATCCAAAATATACAATATAGGACTGATTCTACTTGTACTAATAATTTGTAATACATATGAATTCAGGCCATAAACATAATAAGCAAATTAATCTATTTTCTGGCCCTAACAAATAAGTACGGACATGAGTGTCATATCCATGCGCCGAATCAATATCAAGAACGATTACTCCAATAATCAAAAGTGTAAAACAATCATGGATTATCTAGCTTTCCCATAGACAGCATTTTCATACACAAATGAATGAATGACTATATTTTTTCCATATTAAATAGCCATATCGATTTTTGTAATATGTGCGTCAAAATATGCACGCAACACGGGGGGGGGGGGGGGGGTTCGGAGAGGAGGGGAGAGAGCACATAACTATGTATCGGAAAACGCAATACTTAGGCGAGCGTTTCGCTTCTATTCTTTCATCATAGTTATTGGTGGTACCAGTAGAAAGTACTACCTCTGGAACCAAGTGAAGGTAGAAGTGGACCGACGTTGTTCGAGATGACATCATAAGATGGTCTTATGGACAGATGCAGGACCAGCTTGGCCGTTACTCCTTGACGTTCTGGGAACGTGCGGGGCCTTTAACCTTGACCAGCGACGAGCGTGTGCAGTGTAACAAGAACCAACCCATCAGAAGGAGCAGAACCGTCATTGGCAGCTAGTTCAGTCTATATGCTGCCACTTGAACTTCTCTTTTTAAAATTGACACCCCATCACAACCGTGATGATAACTTTTTCTTGATCCATAACTATTCACATTTTTTAACTGTTAAAACTAAAGTGATTATTAAATTTTGTTATTTGTAATTTGTCGTAGATTTATGATAGGAGAATTAAGACTAGGGTTGGTCCCTTCTGAATAGGTTGGAATGAGTGATAGATACAGTGAGAGCTGGTGAAAAAAACACAATAGAATTTCCCCACGTGAGATGATAGGATGTGATATAGAGGCTGTCTTTGAGAATCGAGATAATCTTCTCTCTCTCACCTATCTTCTACGACCGCTTTTAAAGGCGTCAGACAGTCTAAACACAGATATATATATATATATATATATATATATATATATATATATATATATATATATATATATATATATATTAATATATCTCTATCTACTCACAGGCACGCTCATACACGTGACGACAGGTAAACACACAGACGTGGGAAAACTATAACAATGATATACAGATAATTGGGATCGAGCTGACCAACGCACTGATTTTTTTGTTCAAGAGAGATATTTTAATTATCATCATATCAAAATTTCTCACAATATCAAAAATTACATCAAGGAAAAACATATATACAAATAGTCATAAAATTTAAGAAAATGCTACAAGGATGATAGCCCGTTAGAATCTTACTCTAGGTTTAGCCCACAGCCCCGTTAAGAGAACAGATGATGGCCCAAAGAGTTATAGATACGTAGGGTTGAGGCTACGAGGTATCTTTCTTCTTTCTCGTAAATGTATGCACAGAGTTGAATAATCTGATTTAGCCTAAGAAGTAAAGAAACTCTAGCAAATAGTAACAAATTCTGCAGGTTAAACAAAAAAAAAGAATTAAGACAGTAAATGGGTGACAATATACAACGGTAAAATAACACTCTGATCTGCGTACACTCATTCATTCAGCCATGGCCATGGGTACACAGTTATACTCACAACTTTGCTCGCTGCCTCTGGGAACATAATAAATTCTAGGACCTTCACACAGACCCGAAAATGCAGTCCTTGACCAAGAAATCCCCAGTTCCAAAAGACGTACTAAACTCTCAGGGAACGATTCCTTGGGTGTTCTAATTTTCGAATGTCTGATTAAGTCACATAAAATATTGTCCAGGCACGAAAGTTAGCAGAGCACAATGTCATTAGCTTTGGGTTTCTAGAATTTAAGGAATGTCAGATCGGTGTCTACTTTCAGGAAGTTACTATATTTGGTCACCACAGTACTAGTCAAAACTCTGTCGGAATGTTTCTGATCTTTGCTTGCCACAACGGGCTGAATTGTACTGAAGAGTTATTCTGGAAGAATTAATTCTGGCGCGAAGGCCTCTTACTTCATTTAACTGTTACAGTTCAGGTAATGAAAGTGATTTGTTTCTTCCCAAATAATGTTCACGTACTAGAACGCTGGCAAAGTTGGGTACCACCGTTTCACTATATAAAAGAAAGAACACATATCAAATAATTTTACAATATGTACCCACTATAACTTACATTATTAAACCGCAAGTGTACTGCTTGACTTATCATTTAAATTTTCCGGTGAAATAAGTTATAAAATCAATCATCATGAATTCAGGAATATCTGCGTATTCCCTCACTATTCACTGATGTCGCATCTAGCATTATAAGTTTGATATAAAATATTCTCGACTGAGTGTTTAGCAGTTAAATTAACTTCATTATAGCTAACTATTGTTTAGTAAGCTAAGATATAATTTATTATGTATTTCCACTGTAACTCGTCGACTTAGAGAATATAACAAACTATAAATTAAGCACTCTGTTCAAAAGAAACTAGTTAAAAACGAAATAAGCGACTTAACACTTTATCACTTCACAAAATACTAGATATCTATTATATTTACCTCAAACACAGCACTACGGTAACACCACGACTAGGATACCTCACTAGATAGGTAGTTAGAAGCTCGTCACAAATCTGACGAGAACTATGAAATTCGCTATAAAGCTTCATTCACTAGCACGCGTGTTCCATCTACTGAGATGTTGGAGACTGAAATGCAATCAGATTTCAGCTCTAGGGTGGATATTTGAAAACAAGGGCAAACAATCCCACATTTTCTCAAACTCCGAAATCATCTCCCCTTTACGTGTACAACACCTTACATTTAACATTACCATTACTAGACGTCTTACATAACTGACACTTCTGCGTTTCCCCACCTCGCGCTGACCAGGCCAACAGTGGGTGCCGTTTGCCGCTGCTATTCCCAGACAGTTGTCTCGAACTGCGACTAAAAGGTGTAAATTATCGCTCCTACCTGAGCGTTTGGCCGATGCAATTTCGTTGTGACCGGTGAAAGATGCAGACAATTTGACACCTCTAGGTCTAGAGAAACGAATATTCACAGCCTATATCGTCCAGTACGGGGAATGCTGCCGACTTAAGTCTGCTCTATCGTGAGATAAGCGAAAGTCCCAGTTTCGTTTTCACTGACATCTACGCAATAGAATTACGTATCCCAGTATGAGAAAAACCAAGGTAAAGTTTGAGAATACTGAAGAAAATATTTTTCGCACCCGAGTGATGCGAAAAATACAGGAAAAACAAGTACGGAAAGATAATAAAATAAAAGGATTCGGGTGAGAGAATAGGAAGAAGATCTAGGCAATTTAATGATCAAAACCCACGTGACATAATTTTACAAATTTAACTTCGATTTAATCCTTTTAAATGTACTGCATGTTTGTCTCTGTCAATTTACTACACACACTCTAAATAGAGCTATACCAGAATAATAAGAATTCCCCTGAGTTAATCAGAGGTGAGGGCTTAAACGAGCTAACATAAACCATTGCTTAATCCTTCACAAAAGTTATCGGCAGATTCTAGAATTAACGTGCTCAGCCAAAAGCAGCATTGTTTTCGCTTATCTGTATCTTGTGAAGACTCCCTTTGTGATAGAAGTGACATTACCCTTCTATCTACATCTCTGCCAAGAGTAATCTTGTGCGAAGGTAGACACCTTTGAAGCCCATATTAGACACTCATGAGTTTTGGCCACTGTTGGACCCCTACTGCAAAGCAGGGGAGGCAATACCGTCACACATGATTAGGTTGCCATACCCATTCACCATATGGTAGTAGTCGCCTTGTACAACATACCTGAAGGTGGAATAGTCCCACTCTTCCTGTGTTTGTTCAGAGACCACCCCAGGAACAACGCGGGAAACACTGGCATACAGTACAAGATATAATAGGACTTCGTGACGTCATCATTTTTTGTTGTGATCTTTACGGAGCTTGGGACGACTCCTACAGCTGGTCACCTTACAGAAAACCTGCATGCTCTTACACAGTGGTCACTATGCCAGTTTGTTGTGTATGATGATGTTGCTAGTCCCGTGTAGAACCTTAAATTAGTCGCCTTGTACGAGATACCTGTGGGTGCAGTAGCCTATTATTATTACCTTGTCTCTATCACGACATACGAGATGAACATAATTATGAAAGTATCATTGACATACTTACTGTGCTCACTGATTCTATGGGTATGTGATGCAATAGCTGAAAAACGCTGTCTGTGAGCGAGTGATTCTGGACGTGTTCAGAGCTTGGATCTTGAAGGTCCAGCTCTCTGTTTACACCAACAAGTTTTTGTAGATCTCCTTTTCCACTCTCTTGACTTTTAATTTCATCTTTGTTCTTTCGCCGACATCTGTCGCAAACATGTCTTTTGTGTTCTTTTTTAACCTCTTTCTCCCGCCTCTCTTTCTCGTGTCTTTCTTTCTGTCGTGTTCTCTCAGCTTGTTTTGCGAATACCGTTTTTGATGGTGACAAACCCTTGCATACGTTTGGTTTGTCTTCAGTTTGTTGTCTCCCTTCTATATTATCTCTTCTACGTGGCATCTGTCCCCATGTTCCTAGAATGTCCTTCTCTCTTAACTTTCCTTCTTTTGAATATTTCTTGTGAAAGATTTTGCTTCCGGACAAACGTGGTGGAGCTTGGTCAATTTCAAGGTCAGCAGAATAGGTTTTGTCCGAGTCCTCGTTGGTAGGTTCGGTTCGCATAACGTCAGACGAGACTTTGTGAGACCTCAGCTTCATCGAATCTGTTTTGTCTGAAAATTTGGTAGGAGGTTTAGCATCGGCGATCCGGGCAGTCTGGGTCTCTGGCGATTCTTGTGGAAAATTAACCTGCAACATAGTAAGCGTGTTGAGAAGTTGACCTGTTGAGAGGTTGACGTAATGGGAGGTTGACCTGTTGACAGGTTGACGTTTTAAGAGGTTGAAATGTTGACTTGTTTAGAGGTTAACGTGTTGGGAGGTTGACGTATTGAGAGCTTGAAATGTTGAGAGGTTGATGTGTTTAAAAGTTGACTGTTGAGATGTGGACGTGTTGAGAGGTTGACGCGTTGAGATGTTAACGTGTTGAGAGGTTGACGTATTGAGAGCTTGAAGTGTTGAGAGGTTTTGAGTTTAAAGGTTGACAGTTGAGAGCTTGAAGTGTTGAGAAGTTGGTGTGTTTAAAGGTGACTGTTAAATGCTTGAAGTGTTGAGAGGTTGAATGTTTAAAGGTTGGTGTTGAGATATTGGCTTGTTGAGATGTTGGCGTGTTGAGATGTTGACGTACTGAGATGTTGACGTGTTGAGATGTTGGCGTGTCGAGATGCTGACGTGTTGAGATGTTGACGTATTCAGATGTTGACGTGTTGAGAGTTTGACGTGTCGAGATGTTCGCGTATTGAGAGGTAAGCTTGTTGTACTGTGTCAGTTATGTTAGTAACAACAAACATGCAGGCGTTTGTAGTAAGACAATGTAAAGCCTTGAGGGGAAGATAAATAGATCAGCGTGACGGCATTGTCTCCCCTGCTCCGCAGTGGTGGCCACACAATGGATAAACAAAGTATAATAATGAGATGAATTCGAAGGTATCAACTTTCGCTCAAGATTACTCTTGGCAGAGATATCAATAAAAGAATGATGCTTCTACTTTAGGGAGCCTCACAGGAATTTAAAGAAAAGCAAGCATAACAACTGTGATCATCTAAGCTGTCATGAATTTTAGTATTCTACCGCCTTTCTGTGAGGTAATATAATTTCGCTTGTAGTTCTGAGTCCCAAGCTGACGGTGATCTAGCAGTTTACTTAAGTGCTTGTACTGAACCTGAGACCACCACTGCTATTGGTTCTTTGCAAGGAAATCCACACGAAGCAGTCACCAGCTCTTACAGTGGCGGTTCCTGTGCCAAGTTATTTGCAATGATGTGCCACTGTACACCCACAAGTAAATTTTACAGGTCAATGTGCAAATTTAAAATGATAAAATGTACATATTACAACGTACCCCGAGTTTTTCGGGCGAACATAGACTTTTGCACAGGAAACGCCGAATATTGTCGGGCCCCTGATTTAAGATGCCGTCTGTATCAGGTTTCTGAGTGCTGATGAAGTAGGATCCTAGAACGTAGGCGCAAAGTGATGTCTTTGTGGCTACTCTCTTCTAATCAATCCACATCCAGTCTGTCGCAAATTGACAGTAAATTTAAATTTTCTAATCCGTCCCAGCCCTTTCCTGTCCTTTAAATATTTCTATTCTTACCGGCTATATGAACTTTAGTTTTTTTTTTATCAATTTCTTCAATCGTGGCAGTAGCCTTATTATTTTTTTCCACTCAGACCCCCACTCCACCCCAGGGCGTGTCTGGCTTTTGATTTCGCTTCTGGTCCTCATTATAAATTCATCGCTCAGTCATCAGTGGTTGGCTCTTATCCAGCGTACGGTAGCATTGTATAAGACACACCTGGTGGGCATGTTTGTAGTACTCCAGGCCAGGGGACGTTATTCACACGTAATGGTGTTTTGACCACTCTAGTCGATGCACGGGCGGCAGCCTTAATTAAGGGGCTTTTGTAGTTGATCGGCGCAGAGATTCACCCCTTTGAAAGCTGGGTAACGTTAGGAATTACAAGGAATGTTGGTGTCTCTGATGTAGATTCTTGACTAATGTTTACGTTACTCGGGGTTACGCTAGAAAGCGGAGTGGCCCGAACACCTGCACAAAGCACGCGAACACAGATGGCCAGGTCAGCGTCCTTTCTGGACTATATAGCCTGATAGATTTTAACTGTCTTTACACTCGTTAACAAACTGAACCCGAGGTTAATCCCAATGAGACACAGGGAATTGTAAGCATAAGATTCGACCGTGTCGCTAAAAATACTGGTTAGTCGGGGTGAGTGGACAGTTGTTATATCACATATGCTTAGTTATTAGTATTCATATAACTGACAACAGTTGGCTCTGAAACATGGAGAACAACAAAAACAACAACCAAAAAGCTACAGACTTTTATAAACGGGTGCTTGCGTAGAATAGAAGGACTGAAATGGTATGTCAAAGTCACAAATGTGGAATTGATGACAAGAACTATACAAGTGCCAGTGGAACAAGAGTTAAGAAGAAGACGATGCTTATGGATAGGACACACATTGAGGAAGCCTGTTGATAGCATTACAAGGCAGTCCTTGTTCTGGAATCCACAGGGAAAGAGAGATAGAGGTAGACCAAAAAACACATGGAGAAGAGGACTGGAAACAGAGGGGTGTGCATAGAGGCAGATGGAGAGGTGTGGCCGACATCAGAGGAGACAAGATGAGATATATTGATGATTTGGCGGGGGGGGGGGGGCGGAGGAGGCTGCGGCCAAGGGGGGTGTGAGGGACCTGTGCAGGAAAGTGTAGGCAAGCGGATGGCCTCATGGAAGATAGCAATGGAAGGTTGCTTGGTGATATACAGGAACGGATGGGGAGGTGGACGGGGCACGTTGAGGGGCTTCTCAGTGGTCCCCCGGGAGTCCAGCCAGCAGAGGAGGAGCTACAGGTCAGCTGTGGACGACCGGGTGGAGAAGAAATGGGGAAAGCCATGGAGCTTCTTGGGGATGGGGGGGGGGGGGTTGGTCCGGATGGCGTTCCAGCGGAGGCCATCGGGGCGGATATTGATACCTCTGCAGAGATATTATATGGACTGCTTTGGCGGAGTCTAGGAGAGAGAGGAGGTGCCGGCGGAGTCGAGGGAGGGTTGCCTGAGAGAATAAGAATATTCGGCTCAGGTGTGGAGTCGGTCCTGTTGTGTGGCTATGGGACATGGAGAGCAACAAAAGCGGCAGCCAGGGAGCTGCAGACGTTTGTAGATGGGTGCTTGCGTGGAGTGGAAGGACTGGGATGGTGTGATAGGGTCACAAATGTGGGATTGGTGACGGGAGCCGGACAGGTGCCGGTGGAGCGGGAGTTGAGAGGGGGAGGCTGGCGATGGATGGGACACACATTGAGGAGGCCTGTTGATGTCATTGCAAGGCAGTCCTTGTTCTGGAGTCTGCGGGGAGGGAGAGGCAGAGTGTTACGTGCAGTCTTTGATATCTTACAATATTATACATTGGTATACTTGTTATGTTCGCAAATATTTTGTAAACAAAATAGTGCTTAACTGATTCCGTACGTAATTATTTTCAGCTCTGGACGGAATTATTTTTAAGCCCCAAAAATTTACACATACATAATTTACGTTTACTGACAATGTGTGTCTAATCATGAGTTACGTATAACATATTATACATCAAATTAAAGTGCATTGGATGAACAATATAAATCCATATGCCTTTCTAGCTAATTTTATGTTATGTTTATGTTATAACAGATAACATGTACACGGAAAAAAGATAACTTGAAATTTCGAACAAACATTTTCGACTTACGTAAGGCTTGTAACATAAATTGTTATCACAATACAGTTTCACTGCTCTCTTTGTGCAGGTAATCCATTTAGAAACACAGAAAAAGTAAGAAAGTTATGGTTGATCACACAGTTTGTTCACTGTTCACATATTAGTAACATATCCTCTGTGTTTTCGGCCATTATGGCGATACGACAAAACACGATTAAAGATGAAGATAAATGTGAAAAAATCCGTTCAAACGCAAATAAAAGACGTTGAAGCTTGTTGAAATTTGCCCAGTTTTGTGTTTACTTCCGTTCGAGATAAATTCCGGGCAGTATAAAATATCAGAATCGAAAGAAACAATGAAATAAATCAGCGTCTTTTAAAAGATCTTACGTCTACAGCGTTCGGCCTTTGCGTCTATTATTAGATCTTACGTACGGAATCAGTTAAGGGAAAGTCATTATGGAGTTACTTCCCTTGAGAGTTGTGTCGGCTCTTTCGATCGAACTCCGCGGATGAGTCCAGTTTTCTGCGATTTATTCTTTGTTTGGGTAATAATAGATTGTTCTTGCTTCAGAATATCTATGGCCTGAATTTATGTGTATTGTTTGTCTGAGTAGGACGAGTCTGTCTTATATCTGTATATCATTACATATCTAAGTCGAACTATATGTTCTGTTGTCTCTAGAGAGGTCAAAGGCTATTCGGCGGATGTGCCGCTAGAGAGTGGTGTGATTTGGCTTCGTCCCGATAGGGACTGTGTTTTCTATGTCGGCTTGTCGCCGGGGAAAAAGTGATCTCAGTATTTGTGGGGAAAGTGATAGTCGTCTAGACCTATCGTGTATGCTTTACCCCAGTGTTTATTCGTATTGCCAAGGAATGGCAGAATCATATTTCTGATACCAAGGTAATAATAGACACTCTTATGAACTCTCGTACGAAGCCACCATTTTCGATAGGTACGATTTGAATGTCTAAGAGAATATATTTGACTCGATGAAAACGACTTCGATTCCTAGCAGCACTATATCCTGTAGAATGCAGTCAATTGTTCATGATCAAATCTACAGAGCAATGAAATGTTTTATGAATGACTAACTTTAGGACAGATTCATTATCTGTATCCAAACGTGAGTGACAGCTCACGAGTGAAGCCATCTTGGAACCAAACATGTAGTGACTTTCAAGAAGAGAAAAGGGATGCCCGTATTATCGCTTGTTTAGTCCAGAGATCACTGCTACACATGAGAACCCGTTATTAGCGGTTCAATATTATTATATGGAAAAATATGTGCTGGACATTATGTTGGAGAATCGTCGCTAAACGAGATTAGGTTTAGAAGCCATCTGAAATATTGTTTATAAGCTGACGTGCTCAGTCAGTGAAGTCAGATGATATATATGTATGGGCGATACTGAGGGCTTGGCTACTGACAGTCCTTTATACTATTATTCTACATGAGTGCCCATGTAACATTGCAAGACCATTTATCCACTGTACCATGATGTATTATGCCAACCTGTGATTTGTCACTATCTGTGCTGTCGAGTGTGTACGTCCAATTAAACTTTAGAAAAGGTACACAGTCGTTGGTGTCGATGACTTCCAGCCATACATGAGTGTGAGGAAAGAACATTTGTCAACACCACGAACCATTATTATCATTCGCACATTATACACTCAATCCATGTCTACACACCACTGCGTAGGTCAAGTTGACATTCCATACACTACAGTGGAGCAAACAACACCATAGAGATCTTATCAACTGATGATGATGATGATGTCTGCTTCCATCCACTTATATCTATCTTTTTGGTGGATATCATTAACGGGAATAAAATAACAACTTTATCAACTGGTGGACCAGCTTTCTGGGTTTGACCTCGCAGAAGTTCAGAAGTCAACAGATTACCGATACCAGACCGTTTCCTGTGGCTGATACGACACACTTGCAGTATTGGTTTGCTCTTTGTCAACACTTCGTCACGTGACCTGTCAAGTGAATGCAGTATGTAGGTCAGCGTTGTTGACATTTTTACATTAGACATTACAGAGTTTCACAGAAGAGTTGGATCAATTCTTGTCAATATCAACAGGAAGACAGCATTAGTGAACTAAGAAGTCCTATTTTCATCGATGGATCTTCTTGTTTTCTATATATGAACTTTAATATTTAAGGCCAGAATGTTTAATTGAATAAAGTGGCAGTTTGTTTATTTTCATAAAAATAACTTTGCCATTACTGTAAAACTGAGCCTATTTTGCAACACATACTATCATACACATAATTTATATATATTTATGTTTACATGTTATTTGTTTGTATAGCATGTTAGTTTCTATGTCAGCGGGTTGTGTTTAAGGTTGGGCGGCGTCCTCACAACAGAATATCCCACGTCATAGAGGGTCCGTTGTGGGCGTTTTCTATAGGTGCAATTTTCTTGATTGAAAATTTGCTGCGACAACTGTTGCTTTTGTGTTAGCTGTGAAGTCTGTAATTATTGTTATTTTTGTAATATTTCTTTGTTCTTTAGTTTTGTTTTGATTTGTTTGTAATTTGTTGGTCTAACCTTTTCTATCTTTCAGTTCTATTCACAATTTGTATTCATATACTGTGACGTCATTGGTGTTGTTATTCTTTGCAGATTCAGTGATTATTTTCATTGATTTCCCTATTTGATTTATTTTGATTTCTGCAAACGTTCTTGTATTGTCAGTCCTATTTGTACTTTATGTATTCTGTTGGTTGACATATGTTTTATATAGGTATATTTCATAAGACACAATTGCCTGTGCACTGCACTTGGATTATGGTATAAACCAGTACCTGATTATTATTACTGTTATACAAGACCTTATTAAGGCTTGTGACCCACAGATATTGGGATAGTATACTGATTAATCAAGTCATTAAGAACTTGTGGTATTATTATTAGTTCAGGTGATTAGTATTATTGTTAGACATCATGTCTACATTGGAATACTTCATTACACAAGGGAAAGCCCTTGATAAGACTGGTCAACAATTAGAACAATGGGCTGTTGCTCAATATGACAAAGCATTAGCTGCAGAAGAGAAAAAAGCTGCTGCAGAAGAGAGGAAAGCTATGGCAGAAGAGAAAAGATTAGAAAGAGAAGCTGAGGCTGCTGCTGAACAAAAGAAATTACAGATGCAGGTGGAGGAAAGGAGATTTGAAGCTGAACAAAAAAAATTAGAAAGAGAAGCTGCTGCGGAACAAAAAAGATTAGACAGGGAGGCTGAACAAAAAAGATTAGATGCTGAAGAGAAAAAAGCAATAAGAGAACATGAATTTGAGTTGGAGAAATTGAGATTGACAAGTATGAGTAATGTTAATCAGGCATCTAGTGGTAATGGTAAACCTTCTACTTACAAGGTTAAGGTTCCACCGTTCAATCAGTCCAGTGACGATATTACATTCTGGCTGGATAGATTTGAACGTTCTTGTCGTACACATAATGTGGATAAATCACAATACGCTAATCAATTAGCAGAAAACTTGAAAGGTGAATCTTTGACTAGATTATGCCTTGTAGGAGAAGCAGATAAGGATAATTATGATGTCATTAGGGCGGCTTTGATAAAAAAATATCAGCTAAGTGAGGAAGGCTATCGCCTTTTATTTAAAACGATGGTGCCTGAGACGGGGGTAGAATTCTCAGAATTCACTGCAAAGGCACGTCTCACAGCTGATCGTTGGATTGAGCTTTCCAAAACAGAAAAAACGTATGAAGGACTTATGGATTTGTTGCTCAGAGATAAGATTATGTCATGTGTGAACAAACCTTTCCTTGAATTTATACATGAGCGTAAACCTAAATCTCTAAAAGAAATGGAAGAATATTGTTCCCAATATGTCACTGCACACCCCGACGTGACTTTTGGCAACACTAAGATTAAGGAGAGTATGCCAGTTGCTTCAGCAACACCATACAATCCCAATTATTCACACAGATTTCAGGGACCTCAAAACAGATTTGATAAAAAAGGTAACCATAATAGTTATCAAAACCAAGGTAACCAATCATTTCAGGGTTCTTCTTCAAAGAACTGGAGACGACCTGATAGCTCTCGACACAGGGGTGGTCATAATTATAGGAATTTCCGTAGAGGAAGTAATTATAGAAACTATCAGGGTTATCCGTCTTGGAGTCAACAAGATCATAATTACAGAGATACTCATTATAATGAATATGATAATGGTAACCAAGGGAACTATGACTCAAACCCAAATAGGGGTTACAATAGAGGTAACAATAACTACAGAGGTGATAATAACCGAGGTAGATCTCAATACAAAAGACATAAACCACATTTTCAGGCAAACTCTGCACAACAAGAGTCCAATGAAGCCTATAAACAAAGTAAAGATAATAATGATGCTAGTAATATGGCATGTGCCGCTTTTGATTTTGGGAGAGCATCTCAGTGCCCCCAATGCAAAACGTTATTTGAGCCAACCACAGTGTCTACTTTAAGCTGTGGCCATCCTCTTCCTGCTCTTCCGGCATCAGTCGCGCATGATGGAAGAGGTTCTCTTGTCTTACATAAGGGTTTAGTGAATAACAATCCAGTCTCTGTGCTATTTGATTCTGGATGCACCACAATTGGTGTTAGGCAGTCACTCGTAGATCCTTCCCGTGCCACTGGACAAGTAGTCAAATGTGTAACATTTGGCGGCACATTAGAGAAATACTCTACTGCTATCATTAGGATTGCTACTCCTTTCTTTACAGGAGATGTACACGCATGTCTTCTTCCGAATCCGATCGCTGACCTCATCATCGGTCGCATTCACGGAGTCAAAGAATGCACTCCGCAACAAATTTCCACGTGGGAAAGGCAAAACATGCAGATTGCTAACGCTGTAGTCACTAGAGCTCAGGCTCTTAATATGCCTCAAACTTCATCTACTGAAGATAATGAAGTGCATAACCAAGATAATCCCTTGGTAATTTCTCGTGACTTGTTTATAAAACAGCAAGAAGATGATCCCACTCTGAAGAAATTCTTCATTCTTGCAACTAAAGGTGATCCGAATAAAGACACAAGTCGTAAATCGTGGATTACAAAGAAGAATGGCGTACTTGTACGTATGGTTCAAGACTCCATTACGTCAAGTCATTCTCAAATCCTGGTTCCCAAGAATTTGAGAGTTAAAATTTTGCAGCACGCTCACGACTCTCAGTGTGCTGGACACATGGGTTTTTCCCGTACTAAGTCAAGAGTCCTTGCGGCTTTCTTTTGGCCATTGGTAAACAAGGACATACGGATTTATTGTCGATCTTGTAAAGTATGTCAGGAAGTTAAATCCAAAGGTCCACGGCATGCTGCACCCATTCAGGCGGCGGACATTCCTATTCGGCCGTTCCAAAAAATGGCCATAGACATAATTGGTCCATTTAAGATCAAGTCTGCCAGAGGACATCAGTTTATCTTGACGTGTGTTGATATGTGCACACGTTGGCCAGAGGCTATTCCTCTGAAGAGCATTACTACTGCTGATATTGCAGATGCTCTTTGGCTTATATTTTCTCGTCTGGGGTTCCCCGGAGAGATATTGTCAGACCATGGCACCCAACTAATATCAGATACCATGTCTCAAGTAATGTCTACTCTGCAGATAGATAATCTTTAAGTAGTATCTACCATCCAATGTCTAATGGTATGGTCGAACGCCTTAATAGAACACTTAAAAACTTACTGGGGAAGATAACTGAGGATCATCCTCAAGACTGGGACAGAGTTTTACCTGCGGCCCTCTTCGCTTACAGAGAGGTACCCAATGAACATACGGGATTTTCTCCCTTTGAACTCGTCTTTGGCGCGCGTCCGCGTGGCCCTATGTCGTTGCTTCACGATCTCATTACATCTGACAATATTGACGATGACACAAAGTCATCCTACGAATATGTCATCGCGTTGAGACAAAAGATTATCGAAGCATGCAAATTGGCAACTTCTTCTTCTGAATTTGCGAAACAGAAGGCAAGGCAATTTGCCAATAAGAAGAGATGCTTACGACAACTTTGTCCTGGTGACAAAGCATTTGTATTACTACCTTGTAGGGAAAACAGATTACTTATTTCTTGGAAAGGTCCGTACGATATAATATCGAAAATTTCCGATGTCGACTATATTGTCGATATTGATGGGAAGCATAAAACCTTCCACATCAATATGCTTACTGAATTCCATGAACGTCCGGATTATTTGCAACCCATTTTCCAAGCAACGGACAATTCTCCAGTACCACATGGTCATTACTCATCACTGTCCGTGATACAGGATGAGGAAACAAGTTTTTCAGATGTAAATCTTCCTCTTCCAATGATCCCACTTCATTCTAGTGAATCATGGAAGAACGTTACTGTCTCTCCTGATTTGTCTCTAGGAGAACAGCGACAAGTTTCAACTATGTTGCAAACATTTCAGGATGTACTCACTGACATCCCTGGACAAACGCATGTCATTGAACATGACATTGTTCTAACTGACCATACTCCTATTAGGGTTAGACCTTATCCTATACCTATACATTTTCAAGCACAGGTCGAGAAAGAGTTGGATGAGATGATAGATTTGAAAATAATCGAACCATCCACCTCTGCATATTCTTCGCCGATGGTTATTGTGCGTAAAAAAGACAATAACATACGTCTTTGCGTTGACTATCGAAAATTGAATCAAGTAACGAAGTTCGATGCCGAACCTATGCCTTTACTGGAAGAGCTACTTACTCGACTCTCCAAATCTCATTTTTTCACTAAACTTGATTTGTCTAAAGGATATTGGCAAGTTCCTTTATCTGAACGCGCCAAACCTCTCACGGCTTTTTCAACACCTAGAGGTTTGTTCCAATGGAATTTTATGCCTTTCGGTCTTATGAACGCACCAGCTACATTCGTACGCATGATGCGCCGAATCCTATCTTATCGGTCAGATGTCATTGCATATCTAGACGACATCTGTCTTTTCAGCGATACTTGGGAAGATCACTATTCAGGGTTAGATGAATTGCTGTCTACTTTGCGTGAGCACAACCTGACAGCGAAACCCTCTAAAGCCTATATTGCTTTTAGCGAAATTTCTTTCCTAGGCCACCGAGTTGGTCACGGTTTCCTAAAGACAGAGGACCATAATACTAGTAAGATACTTAACATCTCAATCCCTAAGACTAAAAAAACAGGTGAGAAGTCTGTTAGGTCTTATTCAATTTTATGGCAGATTCATTCAGAATCTATCCTCTATCATGGCACCTCTCTCAACACTTCTAAAGAAAGGTTCGCCTAATGTGGTCCACTGGTCTCAGGAATGCCAATGCTCTCTGGATAAGATTAAAACACTGTTTTCAACACCACCTATTTTAGTGCTACCCACTAAAGATAAGACATTCGTTCTTCGTAGTGACGCTTCATCCACTGGGATTGGAGCGGCACTAATGCAAGAGTACTCTGGAACTCTGCATCCTGTAATGTATATTTCCAGAAAAACTTAATGCGGCAGAAAGGAATTATTCGGTTTTAGACCGTGAGCTATTAGCTATGGTTTGGTCGATCCTCAAACTACAGAGATTCCTTCTAGGCGCACATTTCATAGTAGAAACCGACCAAAAAGCTCTTACTGCTATACAGAGTAAGAATTTGAAGAGCTCGAGGTCTACTCGATATGCAATTGCTCTTCAACCTTTTCATTTCTCTGTGCGAGCTATTCGTGGATCAGATAATGTGATGGCAGACATTCTGTCAAGATGCCCCCATGATTCTACATAACTATTAGGGCTTAGACTTCTTGATATGTCTAGTTCTATAGTAGTTCCTTTTCTATATCATGATAGATACACATTCGTAATTTAATAATATAATGATTGTATCACTACATAGCGGTTCATTGATGTTTATTCACCGCTGTGCTTTGATGATTTTTTCTTCATAAATCATAAATTTAAGATATCTAATATGAAATGATGATATGAATTTTTTAGGCATTGTGTAATTGCCAGAATCGTATTATACTTTGATGACACCTTCCTGGAAAAATATACTTGTAGAGAAATAATTTCTCTCAGTTTATGAGACACATTCTCACCAGTCGCTCCATAAGTCGACTTAGCCTCATATTAGGCGTTATAGGTATTCCTGATATTTTCATCTGCGCATTATTCATGCGTTGTGAGCCTATTGTACGTTGCTCCTAGATGTATTTCAAAAAAAAAAAAAAATGTTCCATTTTTTTTTTCCCGGGAGGTGTGGTAAGACTGTTCCGTGCAGTCTTTGATATCTTACAATATTATACATTGGTATACTTGTTATGTTCGCAAATATTTTGTAAACAAAATAGTGCTTAAGGGAAAGTCATTATGGAGTTACTTCCCTTGAGAGTTGTGTCGGCTCTTTCGATCGAACTCCGCGGATGAGTCCAGTTTTCTGCGATTTATTCTTTGTTTGGGTAGTAATAGATTGTTCTTGCTTCAGAATATCTATGGCCTGAATTTATGTGTATTGTTTGTCTGAGTAGGACGAGTCTGTCTTATATCTGTATATCATTACATATCTAAGTCGAACTATATGTTCTGTTGTCTCTAGAGAGGTCAAAGGCTATTCGGCGGATGTGCCGCTAGAGAGTGGTGTGATTTGGCTTCGTCCCGATAGGGACTGTGTTTTCTATGTCGGCTTGTCGCCGGGGAAAAAGTGATCTCAGGATTTGTGGGGAAAGTGATAGTCGTCTAGACCTATCGTGTATGCTTTACCCCAGTGTTTATTCGTATTGCCAAGGAATGGCAGAATCATATTTCTGATACCAAGGTAATAATAGACACTCTTATGAACTCTCGTACGAAGCCACCATTTTCGATAGGTACGATTTGAATGTCTAAGAGAATATATTTGACTCGATGAAAACGACTTCGATTCCTAGCAGCACTATATCATGTAGAATGCAGTCAATTGTTCATGATCAAATCTACAGAGCAATGAAATGTTTTATGAATGACTAACTTTAGGACAGATTCATTATCTGTATCCAAACGTGAGTGACAGCTCACGAGTGAAGCCATCTTGGAACCAAACATGTAGTGACTTTCAAGAAGAGAAAAGGGATGCCCGTATTATCGCTTGTTTAGTCCAGAGATCACTGCTACACATGAGAACCCGTTATTAGCGGTTCAATATTATTATATGGAAAAATATGTGCTGAACATTATGTTGGCGAATCGTCGCTAAACGAGATTAGGTTTAGAAGCCATCTGAAATATTGTTTATAAGCTGACGTGCTCAGTCAGTGAAGTCAGATGATATATATGTATGGGCGATACTGAGGGCTTGGCTACTGACAGTCCTTTATACTATTATTCTACATGAGTGCCCATGTAACATTGCAAGACCATTTATCCACTGTACCATGATGTATTATGCCAACCTGTGATTTGTCACTATCTGTGCTGTCGAGTGTGTACGTCCAATTAAACTTTAGAAAAGGTACACAGTCGTTGGTGTCGATGACTTCCAGCCATACATGAGTGTGAGGAAAGAACATTTGTCAACACCACGAACCATTATTATCATTCGCACATTATACACTCAATCCATGTCTACACACCACTGCGTAGGTCAAGTTGACATTCCATACACTACAGTGGAGCAAACAACACCATAGAGATCTTATCAACTGATGATGATGATGATGTCTGCTTCCATCCACTTATATCTATCTTTTGGTGGATATCATTAACGGGAATAAAATAACAACTTTATCACAGAGGTGGACCAGGAAACACATGGAGAGGAGAACTGGAAACAGAGGTGAAGGTGGTGAGGAGGGCATGGAAAGAACTTGAGCGGATGGCACAGGACAGGAAGACTTGGCATGTGTTTGTTGAAGGCCTATGCTCCTTGGGGAGCTAAAGGGTATTGATTGATTGAAATGGTAAGTTTAAGGTGACATTACATTTAGGGAACTACAGTTGTGTAAATTATTCATATAAATCTGACTAGTGACCTGTGTTCGCTATAACGACTGAATTGTGGGAGGTAGTTAGTTATTTTATTTGTGGCATGAACTTCTCATGGCAGCGTGTGGAACCAGGGAAAGGCTATTGTGTAGTTTAGATCTAACTTACATGGCAGTCTAGAAAGTTAACCACTGGCCAGCGAAAGAATCCTATACCATGTAAAGTCACAATGTATCATAATAGCATAAACATTGCACTTGTATGTATTATATTTTGGGAGGTTATTACTTTCCCTTTTTGTGTATCGACCTCACAGTGCGTATACAGTTTAATGTATCTAGTGCTTAAATTTTATGTAAATTCACGCATTGATGTAAACGAAATAGTACATCCCCTCAACGAGGACTACATGGTTGGACAACCCATATGTTGAGTTGGAAGAGGACATTGAGTCGATTTTTTTTTTCTGTCAGAGCAAACGCTCACACACATATGTTAACCTATGCGGGATGCATGTTGAGGATTGATATTGTGTAACAGGAGGAAAACTCATGTGGGAACAAAAATACCGCTTATAGACTTACAATAATAATACAAATAACGTAGTGGTGCATAAAACTGTACTATAACATTAAATTACGATTGTTATTTGCTTGAGGCAACGGGTGTTTATTTGGTATTAGTTTCAGGTAACCCCCCAGTGTTAAAGCAAAGGATTACACGTACGCAACGGAGGGAATGCACCATTCTCCCTTCTGCCACACCGTTTTCCAGTAAGCAGATAACTCGACAAGTGTAAAGAAGTACCTGTCAACTATATTTCGCTTAACCTCCTCACTAAGCGAGGGGGGGGGGGGGGGAATACGTGAATACTCCCCACGGCAGTGTACAACCAACGACTCAGCCTGACGCCAAGTATTGTGCAGTAGTGGTTTCCTACTCGCCTATTTACTACAAGTCAGAGCTTAGTGGCATCCAGTGTGTCCATCAACACATCATTGCCAGTTTAATTGAAATTGTCTTATTGTGTTCTTAAACAGAGTACGCAGTTCCAACAAAAGGTCTCTAACCAGATCCAACTGGATTACGCATCGAGTACCATATACGAGGCACACCTGTTTTAGTTCGCAACGCCGGATAAGAGCTCTAATACAGAAGGTTGCCCTGAGTTGACCTCGATTTGTTATGTCTTCTGGTCAGTAGGGACCCGGCGTGTAGTAGTGATTGTCGTGATTAGATAGGTTTGAAAGTTATTTATGGTCCCGTCTGAGTAGAGTGGATGGTGATAAGTACGTGAGGAATAAACGTGAGAAAATAGATTTCACGAGTGAATAGTTTAAGGAGAATATCTGTCTCTGGAATGAGTAGTTTCTCTAGTCCAGCCTATCTATACAACTATCTTTTAGTACAGGACAATCTTGCATCTTCCTATATCTAGAAATATAAGTTTAACTAAACACACACACACAATTATGTGACAACAAGACACACAAACGTGAAAACTACGCTAAATTGGGTATAGGTCTGACCAACACGCAAATTTAAGTTCTTTTTTTTTTTGTTTTGTTTATTATCATTAATCTTTACAACACCAAATATCTAAAGAGAAATCAAATAAAATCAGAATTACATCCAGAGGAAAATAACAGAGTACATGGGTTCTCCCCCCTTTTCTTGAGAAAAAGAACCCAAGAAGTTAATAACCCCAAAGGTCAAAGGTTAGCACTATGTTACAGCATAGACAGTAAAGTAAACAAAGTTCCTACTAAATGCTACTCAGTAAGTAAACAATTTTAAAGCCAAATCAGGTTGGTGCAATATTTGTAACAAAGAAAAATATTCTCTCTCTCTGTAATACTCTCATCTGTCATACAGTGGCCACTCAATCACGCTTACCCTATTCTTGGTGATATATCCCTTTGGAATTACAATGGTTCATGAGTGTACAAAATGTCAGGGGTATTATCCAAATTGGCCCCAGTCCGTCCTCTAGTAAATAAGATTATATGAGGGGGACGCCAAATGTGGTGGGGTATTCCTGGATGAACAAATAAATGTCACTTCGAATATTTAGTGCAGAAAAACCCGAGATCTGTGTTCACAGCAAACAGCAGAAAATACGTCCAGTATTTAGA
Organism: Oreohelix idahoensis; assembly: GCA_024509875.1. Lineage (NCBI taxonomy): Eukaryota > Metazoa > Mollusca > Gastropoda > Stylommatophora > Oreohelicidae > Oreohelix > Oreohelix idahoensis. The sequence goes on from JAMPIV010013089.1 coordinate 329,049, forward strand.
AACATCTGGTTGCTAAAACTGTTACTTATGAAGATGACGATAGTAAATCATTTCGGCTGTCTCTGTGGTAAGTGCCGATTTAGAAACAGCGTAATTTGCTGGATAAATCCGCTGATACGACTGTCAAAAGTTAGATAGTAATATTATAGTTGTTACAACCCAGTGGGCTGATACAATTGAGCAAATGAATTATGGGTTATAAAAAGTCCAGTTAACTTTACCATTTAAAATGTCAATTAGTCTCTTTGGCCAATCCTGTTCACAAAGGAACTTGGGGACGTGTAGGCCAAGAAGAAGACAACATTAATCAATCAGTAAATGAAGAAAAAAGACCAAAATAGACCGCTGGTCGCGCTTGATCAGGTCTGTGAAGAATAAAGAACATTTATGAAAAAATGCTACTATTTTATATAATTACATATATGTACACAGAAGGGGACAAGACGATCTCTTATCCTCTCCGTCAGTCTTGATTAAATTTAAAGGCACGCGGTGTCTCTAGCCTATTCCTATCGCGTCGCTTAGCGAGTGCAGGTTTGGTTGAGGTATGCGTCCTTTCCCCTCCTGCCCCCGGTCAACGATCAGCGTACAATGTCAATTATTATTTAATTATCCCTACGCGCACTTAACAAATATCGCCTTTCATTAATAGCTATTAGATTGTCGGCGTCTGTTTGTTTAGTCGTATGATATTAAACACTAGTCACTTATATAATTACACAAAATGAAATATAACGTGCATTCTATTGTCCTCTATCAGTCGCGCCTAGCATATTAATTCTGAGCGACAACTTATAACTGGTTTGAGAAGCCACAGTGTATATACATTATTGTTATCTGCTCTCTAGAGGATGCTAATTTTCACACCATCGTGCACAGTAGAGAAAATCATGAACCGAGATCCCCAGATAAAAGGCTTTCTCGGTCGCTATGTCGGCCGTTGCTAATCTACAACAGAGACTTAAACCGTGTAACGGGTTTCTTAGATTTAGTCCGCTTCTTGAGATTACAGAGTTATCTCTCCCTGTATGTACGAACATCAAAGGGTCCTCAGGGAAAATATTGCCCGAGCGACTCACTTCTTCGGTGTTATTCTACGTGCGTCTGTCTGATATCCGATGATTGACAGATCAGCTCGTGTGAGAAACTCAGGTAAACAAACCAGATTCGCTTCCTGTTATAACTGGCAGGTCGCAAAGTTGGCAAACAACTTCGTTTGTTTACGCTTCAGGGAAAAGAGTAATGCAGGCAGAAAAATGCTCGACTTTTACTAGCAAATCACAGAACGCTAACGGGATTACGGGCTGTCAGATTACCGTAGGCTATATTTCATTTAACCTCTACACCTCACGGTAGAAGGGGAACGACTAAGTAAGTAAGTAAGTATATTTCATTTATACGTCACAGTGATCAGAATATAGACAGAGTAAAACTAACAGCTTAATTATCTTTGTGTTGCGAAGTGGATTTAAACATAAAAACACAGACTGTTTTTTTTCCACAAGCAGCTCAAGATTGTTAACTCTCTGTTTGTTTCATTTGTCGGTGTCCTACAGGATGGTTTTGTGGGTTTTCCTTGATGTATGAATTGATGTAATTGTTAACTTTGTATTTTTGATCAGTTAATGTTTTGCTGAGATTTTTTTTTTTTTCTATACAAGCTAAAGAGAACTTTAATAAATTTTAACCATTTTGTTAATGTGTTCAATACCTTCATCCATACCTATTTAAGTTCTTACTATTTCTCTATCTGTCTGTGAGAAAGAAGAGAGAGCGGGTGATACGTAAGACACATAAGTGAGTTATGGGCTTGGAAAGAAGGATAGCGTTAATATACCCCTTGCAGGTCTTCTTACGTTCTCCCTAATTTCACACCTTATCTGTGTTTTCTCTATAAATCTTGCAGTTCACTCAATTTGTCTTACTCGACAAATACATTAAAATTATACACACTCATGTCCTATAGCATGTCCTATATTTAGGTCACTGAGACAACATGGTTAGTGGCAATTATCTGCAACCCATGTTCTCATATCAAACGTTTGTCCCACACCTTCGCCGACAGAAAATTTTGTTTTTCAACCTATACTGCATTGCGCAAAGGTAAGATTATCTTTTGCCATTGTCTACCGCCAGCCTGGCTTGCGATAGGGCAAACTTAACCTGTCTCGCTACTTCAGACACCTTACTGCTGGGCCGGAAGATGTTACGTAATGTAAACAAACAACTGCTCTCTGCCCAAACAGAAGTCAATGTTGTTTACAAACCGGTCAAGCGATGAAGTAAAGGTAAGGGAGTGACAAAAGACGATAAGAACACCTTGAACCATGAAAGCGTAAAGAATAAATACTGGCTGAATAACACGTGAACGGATTGGTAGATAAATTGCCGGAACGAACGAAATCAATAACAAAGGTGACTTTGAATATGTGCGTAATAGAATATAAGTCTAGAGCGCGGACACAAAAACACGTTTGATTTTTGAGAGGTGAAACAATTTATGTGAGATCTTGTTTGCGATGAAATAGACATGTGACTTCCAGCTTAGAGACTGGTCGATGACCACACCCAACAGGCTGTGGTCCGTAACTTGCTTAATACAGGCTATGGTCCGTAACTTGCTTAGTACGTTCTCCGTCTAGAGAAAAAGATAACGTATTTGGTTGACAGTGCAGAATCTTTTGGCGGGTTGAGATAATCAAAGATTGAGTTTTGTTTTTATTAATGGACATACTATTAATAGTGCACCAAGCTTGTACAATGTCCAGGTGATGCTGTAAAAGAGACTGAACAGTGTTAATGTCTGTGCCAGCTACTGTTACTGTGGTATCATCAGCAAACATAAGACAATCGTCATGTGGCAATGACAAGGGCAGGTCATTGTTGAAGATGCTGAAGAGTAAGGGTCCTAGTATAGAGCCCTGCGGGACACCCATTGTAGTGGTGTATGATTTGAAGACCGAAAAAAGAGAACAAACGTATTTCGTGACAATCAGACAGTCTGAATCACATTACGACCTTGATGTATTTCTTTGGAACTTGATGTACACAAAAAAACAGAACATGAATTGAAGGGAAATACCAAAAAGAAAGAAACAGACGTGAAGAAGTGGAAACTTGGGTTAGTCGTAAGATGATGACTCCATAACGTCAGATTTATCTAGTCACGTTACAGACTGACTCCGTAACGTCAGATTTATCTAGTCACGTTAGAGGCTGACTCCGTAACGTCAGATTTATCTAGTCACGTTAGAGGCTGACTCCATAACGTCAGATTTATCTAGTCACGTTAGAGGCTGACTCCATCACGTCAGATTTATCTAGTTACGTTAGAGGCTGACTCCATAACGTCTGATTTATCTAGTCACGTTAGAGGCTGACTCCATAACATCGGATTTATCTAGTCACGTTAGACGCTGACTCCATAACGCTATATTTATCTAATCACGTTAGAGGCTGACTCCGTCACGTCAGATTGATTTAGTCATGTTAGAGGCTGACTCCATAACGTCAGATTTATCTAGTCACGTTAGAGGCTGACTCCGTCACGTCATATTTATCTAGTCACGTTAGAGGCTGACTCCGTAACTTCAGATTTATCTAGTCACGTTGTCGTGATTTGGTCTGTCTTACAATACGTCATACCGAAAACCATACTGTGGGAAACTGTCTGATACAATAGCCAATGAAAACTCTCGATTCCTGTGTGTATAATGGAACATTTTATGCTTAACATGAAGGCCCATTTTGCGCAAATGATAGTACGAAGCTATTTAATTTCTTAAGGACTAAAAAAGTTTAAATGGAAAGGAGTATTTAATTCAACAACGGGAATGTTACACTAGCGGTAGGTGTAAAAACGTTCTCAAATAGTATTTTAGTAAGGTAGAAATATCGAGGGAAAGGGCTTCGCTACATCATGGTTAGTCCCAATTTAGCTAGTTAAAGTTTGCACAGAACTAAATGCACTTTGCTACCTAAACAATTATTATATAGAACGGTAGAGATAAATTCACAGTATAATTCTAGCTTTAAATGATCAAAATCGCCCAGAATTAAGAAAGATAATGAATATTAAAAATTTTGATAATTGAACAGAAGACAAAAATACGCCTCAGTTTTAGATTTTTTAACACCGCTTTTACCCCATGCCATCCGAGAGGGAGGTTGCGGTAGTATATAAGTCCTTGAACTTGGCTGAATTGAGGCCACAACTTTTTCAAAAACCAAGCTGAACAGAAGAGAGCTGTAAAAGTATTATTGTCATATACTTTGCCACTGCATCTGCATAGCAGACCTAGATGCCCATTAACAGACTGTTACATCTTGTGTGTATTGCCTGAGGGTAAGAAAGAATATATATATATATGTATATTATTATGTCATTTTCATGTGAATAATCCACTTGTGCGTTAGAAAGGTGTGGTATGTGTCAAGAGAAATTACAGGACTAGTGTGTTGCTGGCAGAAACTTCCAGCATCTGTGTACAGTTAGAGGAAAGCCAGTCTTGTAAATGTGTAGAATAATTGAGAATGATGGCAAAAGAAAGCCTATAAGTTTGATAACGTATTTAAAAGAGTATTTCTTAAAGGAACGACCCACTTATCAGGACCATAAGAAAGGATGACAGGATTTGTTAAAAGGTATTGATCAAGGTGTTACTTAGTAGTTTATACTAGACCAAATCATTGTATGGAAGCGAATCATGGACAAATGGATCTAACTTAGGATTTATAAGGAAAATGTAGTCACATTGAACTGGCTGTGAGTGGTGTCGAGGTAAATTGTCCTGTGCATATGCTAGCACAATGTCTGACACTGTTCGTCATGTCCATTGTATGTAAGGACAGAATAGTGCTGGACCATACAGGGGTTGTGATTATTTGTATTCCAGGTTTTATCCTACAACTACCAAGATTGTACGAGACATCCACTTCAGTTGGACTCTGTGGTGCGAAAGTTCTTGAGGTTCATAGAACGAGTTACCCTGTTTTCCCGCCCTGGAGATCCAGAACATTGTGTGATCATGGCTAGAGTCGGATGCATCTCAACATAACAGATAAGTGGAAAAGCAATTCCACTGGTCAGCCTATCCAGAGACTTTATTTAATAAATAAAATACAAATAACACAAACCTAGTGAGTGATGACTCATGATGGACATTATTAAAATGATTACTAACTCCACAGTCCAGCGAAAGTGATAAACATATGTGAAATATATAATTGATATTTGAAAGATAAATTTATCATATTGAACTATTTTGAAAATTGACATTCCATGTTTATTTATTTTATTTTGTAAAAAACATTCGAATTCTTTATAAGTTACCTAACTGAAAAGATAAACGGTATAGGATCAATAAATTGTAAATATGTACAATGAGTCTTGCTGAATTATTTAAATTGAGTTAAAGTTCCGGTTGATATATAGGCACATCTTTAATTAATTAATTAATCCCCTAGCAGAGTCAATACAAATAGTAATAAACATTATCCAAGGGAGGATCTTGAGAGGTCGCACATAGACATTCAGGACCCAACACTATCATCATACCGGAAGGTTTATACAGCTTGACCCTACCCTTGATTGTCGATACACCCTTACTCTTTTCAGAGAAGGGGGTATTTTTTGTAAGACCAGTCTCTTACCTGGCCCTATCCTGGTATCACCTGATACATCTTTTTGTCCAGGATATCTTACATTTAATAACATCTGAACCTCTCGCGACACACGTTAGAGGCTGACTCCGTAACGTCAGATTTATCTAGTCACGTTAGAGGCTGACTCCATAACGTCAGATTTATCTAGTCACGTTAGAGACTGACTCCATAACGTCAAATTTATCTAGTCACGTCAGAGGATGACTCCATATCGTAGGATTTATCTAGTCACGTTGTTGAGGGCGCATCATGCGGCGAAGCGATTTGAAAAAGTATATTTGGAGAGATCGCTCTGCACTATGTTGTGCCTCACCAAAACACAAAATAACTATGATCATTGACTAACTACACACGGTTACGAAGCATGACGTGGTGTGCATAGTTACAGAGATAAAATTGTCGGCTTGTTTGTGGCGTGGCCCACTTATCTAGGCATAGAAAATTCTACTTACAAAGTGTGTCTAAGATATAGATTTCGAAGTAGAAATCAAGTGTGATTTTAATTCATTATGGGACAAACCCATCTTATCAGGATGTGTGAAATTCAGGGTAAGAATTAGGCTTGATTAGCCAAAAGAGATGTTTGAAGACATGTCAAGGTTATCATAACCGTCATGCAAAGATATGAATATTAAAGAAAATATATAATCGCCGACTAAAAAGGAAATGTGCAAGAAGGCACCAAATTTTAATTAATATGGACATTAAAGGAAGATATAATATGTCAAGAGGAATTCGCAAGAATAAAATAAACGGATGAAAATTATGAATATGCTATGGATGCACGAAGAGGTTAGTCTTGATAGCATGAAGAATTTTGCAGATGTGTAGACTCATTTATAAACAGTGTATTGAAGGAAAGAATCGATATTTTAAATGAAGATGTCAAACTTTATTAGAGCAATGTGTAGCTCATGCAAGTCTCTGGGTTAAATAAAATTGAAAGTCGTTTGAAAACAGAAGTCTTCCAGGAATGATTCAAAGTTTGGATTATGAGTTTGAATATATTAACAGTTAACAATTTATGACAGTTGGTTTAGTAATACGAATCTGAATATGAATAAGAACGATTATCCATAAAGGTTATGGCCAGAGTTTTTGGTAGCAATATCTATACTAATTATAAAAACCCTAGACAACATTCAGACAACAAAGAAATTGTTCTTAACACACGAGAATTCATAAATTAATTATTGTTATCACCACTCTTCAGCTCCTGTAGGATCAAATGACTTCCACAAACTCGTGCCAAGTTCTCCTATCACGTGACATTAGTTCCAGATGTTTCCATGCCTTCAAAATATTTGTGCCAAGTTCTCCTATCACGTGACATCAGTTCCAGATGTTTCCATGCCTTCAACATACTCGTGCCAAGTTCTCCTATCACGTGACATTAGTTCCAGATGTTTCCATGCCTTCAAAATATTTGTGCCAAGTTCTCCTATCACGTGACATCAGTTCCAGATGTTTACATGCCTTCAACAAACTCGCGCCAATTTATCCTATCACGTGACATCAGTTCCAGATGTTTCCATGCCTTCAACAAAATCGTGCCAAGTTCTCCTATCACGTGACATCAGTTCCAGATGTTTCCATGCCTTCAACAAACTCGCGCCACGTTATCCTATCACGTGACATCAGTTCCAGATGTTTTCATGCCTTCGACAAACTCGTGCCAAGTTCTCCTATCACGTGACATCAGTTCCAGATGTTTCCATGCCTTAAACAAACTCGCGCCAAGTTCTCCTATCACGTGACGTCAGTTCCAGATGTTTCCATGCCTTCAACAAACTCGCGCCAAGTTCTCATATCACGTGCCATCAGCTCCAGATGTTTCCATGCCTTCAACAAACTCGCGCCACGTTCTCCTATCACGTGACATCAGTTCCAGATGTTTCCATGCCTTCAACAAACTCGCGTCAAGTTCTCCCATCACGTGACATCAGTTCCAGATGTTTCCATACCTTCAACAAACTCGTGCCAAGTTCTCCTATCACGTGACATCAGTTCCAGATGTTTCCATGCCTTCAACAAACTCGCGCCAAGTTCTCCTATCACATGACATCAGTTCCAGATGTTTCCATGCCTTCAACAAACTTGCGCCAAGTTCTCCTATCACGTGACATCAGTTCCAGATATTTCCATGCCTTCAACAAACTCGCGCCAAGTTCTCCTATCACGTGACATCAGTTCCAGATGTTTCCATGCCTTCAACAAACTCGCGCCAAGTTCTCCTATCACGTGACATCAGTTCCAGATGTTTACATGCCTTCAACAAACTCGCGCCAAGTTCTCCTATTACGTGACATCAGTTCCAGATGTTTCCACGCCTTCAACAAACTCGTGCCAAGTTCTCCTATCACGTGACATCAGTTCCAGATGTTTCCAAGCCTTCAACAAACTCGTGCCAAGTTCTCCTATCACGTGACATTAGTTGTAGATGTTTCCATGCCTTCAACAAACTCGTGCCAAGTTCTCCTATCACGTGATATCAGTTCCAGATGTTTCCATGCCTTCAACCAACTCGCGCCAAGTTCTCCTATCACGTGACATTAGTTCCAGATGTTTCCATGCCTTCAACCAACTCGCGCCAAGTTCTCCTATCACGTGACCTCAGTTCCAGATGTTTCCATGCCTTCAACAAACTCGCGCCAAGTTCTCCTATCACGTGACATCAGTTCCAGATGTTTCCATGCCTTCAACAAACTCGCGCCAAGTTCTCCTATCACGTGACATCAGTTCCAGATGTTTCCATGCCTTCAACAAACTCGCGCCAAGTTCTCCTATCACGTGACATCAGTTCCATATGTTTCCATGCCTTCAACAAACTCGCGCCAAGTTCTCCTATCACGTGACATCAGTTCCAGATGTTTCCATGCCTTCAACAAACTCGCGCCAAGTTCTCCTATCACGTGACATCAGTTCCAGATGTTTCCATGCCTTCCACAGCCCTTTCATATCCGCCGCATGTTTCTTCTCCACGAGTTTTTGGTCTACTTCACCTACGCTTGACATTCCCGACCAATGACTTGACTGCTATAGACAGGTGTCCTCAGTGTGTGTGTGCTATAGACAGGTGTCCTCAGTGTGTGTGTGCTGTAGACAGATGTCCTCAGTGTGTGTGTGCTATCAATAACCAGCGTCTACTTCTCATCTTTTCTTCCAATGCTATTTGTCTGGAGTTTTTGTTTTTTTCATCAGTTCTACATTGCTGAGCTTGTTAAGCTTTTTTCAATCGTTCAGATCTACGCAAGCACACATTTATGACAGTCTGCCACTTCTTGGTTGTGTGTGTTTTTTTTTTTTTTGCTGTTGTCCATAGTTCAGAGCTAGAGGGTAGGGTCGCCTTGACATTTGAGTTGGAGATTCTGACTTTTGTGTTGAGTGTGATTACTTTTGAATCCCGTTGCTATGACAGCTCATCTTTAGTTTTGTACTTTCATTGAAATACACACCTCATCATGCTAACTGTCGTAATTAGATAGGTTTGGAAGATATTTATGGTCCCGTCTGAGTAGGGTGGATGGTGATAAATACGTGAGAAATAAAGGAGTGAGAAATAGATTTCGCTGGTGAATAGTTTAAGGAGAAGGTCTGTCTCTGGAATGAGTAGTTTCTCTAGTACAGGCTATCTATATGACTATAGTTTAGTATAAGACCATCTATCGCTCACTATACATGTAAATATAAGTTTAACTACACACACACACAACTATGTGACAACAAGACACACAGACGTGAAAAACTATGGTTAACTGGGTATGGGTTCGACCAACACACAAAGTTAAGTTTCTTTTGTTGTTTATTATCATTAAACTTGACAACACCAAATATCTAAAGGAAGATCAAATAAAATCAGATTTCCAGACATGAAAATAACGGAATAAATGTGCCCTCCCCCTCTGGAGAAAAAGAACCCAGAAAGTAAAAAACCCAAAGGTCAAAGGTTAGCACTATGTTACAGAATAGCCAAAGTTCCTACTAAATGCTACTCAGTAAAGTAAACAATTTTAGCAACAACATAACCAGATTGGTACAAGTTACCATAACAAAGAAAAATATTCACTCTCTTTGTCATACGTGGCCACTCCCTCACTCCTTACCTACTCTTGGTGATGTCCCTTGGAAATACAATTATCCTGAATACATATATATATATATATATATATATATATATATATATATATATATATATATATATATATATATCTATATATATATATATATATATATATATATATATATATATGTGTGTGTGTGTGTGTGTGTGTTTACTGTCGAGCCTGGTTCTGTTTCGGTAACAATAACTTGTTTTACGATAGTGAATTGTTAACTCACTGATCAACCCTCTGATCCAACCGACCGATTCGAGGGTTTCGAGGTCAGTTATAGGAAAATATCTACACCACTAGATACTATGGTGTATCTTTTATTCTATAATTTAACATAACATGGTATTATCCATCGAAATATACACATTCCTGATGTTTTTCTTTCGGCGTCTAAGGTGAGAAACGAATTTCACCTCCATCTTGGAAAAAGACTAATTCGACAAATAAGAGAAAGATCTAGGCAGAAATATGTCTCCGACTATATAAGGAAAAGACGATGGTCATATATCGGTCATGTCCTACGAATGCAAAACAACAGAATACCACTACAGGCGCTCACCTGGGTTCCTGAGGGTAAGCGGAAAAAAGGAAGACCAAAAGAAACACTCAGAAGAACAATAATAAGAGAAGGAAGAACGTTGGGCCTAAATAATGTGCAAGAGCTAAGAGGAGTGGCGTCACAACGAACAACCTGGAGAGCACTGGTTTCTGCCTTATGCGCCGTGTGTTTGAGTGCTTAAATCGAATTTATTATTATATTATTATGAATATATATATATATATATATATATAAATATATATATATAATATATATATATTAAATATATATATATATATATATATAAATATGGAGAACATATATATATTTATAATGTTTCTTCAGTGCCAAAATTGGCCCCAGTACCCATCCTCGACAAATAGAATTAATAAGGTGGGACGCAAACTTTGGTGGTTTATTCCTGGATGGACAAAATGTCACTTCGAAAGTTTATTGTAGAAAAACCGAGTAATGCAGAGGAAAAGATACTTCCAGTATTGGGAAACATCTGGTTGCTAAATTGTTACAATTGCAGAAAGAACAATAATAAATGATGGTAAATCCTATCACGGCTGGCTCTGCAAGAGTAAGCGTGAGTGCCGATTTGAAACAGCGTAACTGGTTTTCTGGATATATCCGCTGATACGACTGTCAAAAAGTAAGATAGTGTTATTATTTCTGCACAACTCCCGTCTAGGGCATGATAAATTGGTAAAAAGAAATATATATATATATATAATGGGTATTGAGTCACACTCATCCTTCCAGTTAAACTTTACACGTTAAATGTTGGTTTTATATCTGGTATAATCTGTTTTGCCAGTCCCTGTTGGCACAAATGAGCTGGGGACGCATAAGCCAGGAAAAAGACAACATCATAATCAATCAGTGAATGAAGAAAAAGACCGCTGGTCGAGGCAAGCCTTGATCAGTTCTGCTGAGGAATAAAGAAACATTATGAAAAAAATCTACTATTGGTATTCGCTGATACGATTTTCTTAGATAATATATGCACATTCGGACGTACTCCGGGGGACAAGACGATCTCTTATTCACTCCGTCAGTCCCGATTAAATTTAAAAGGCACACAGTGTCTTTAGCCTATTCCTATCCGGTCAGCTTTCCCCAGCGCAGCGTCTTTAGGTCGGGTGAAGGTATGGGCCCTCCCCGTCCTTGGCTCGCGTTAACGATCTATTATTATTTAATTATCCATATGCGCACTTACATAAATATGGCCTGTCATTAATAGCTATTAGATTGTCGGCGCCTGTTTGTTTAGTGGTATGATATTAAATAATAGTCACTTATAATTGTCACGTAGACAGAAATTTATTTTGCCATTTTAATGTTTTGTTTTCCTAATCATTTGTATTCTCATTTTCTTTCATTTTCTCCTTCTCAAACCCCACCCGAGGTGTTTACGTTCAGGCTTTCAGTGGAAATCCCCCACTGGTCAGAAACTGTCATCGCAGCGGTAATATTACATCAAACGCACCTGGCGCTCGCCTGATCAGAAGAATTTCTCTTACGCGTAAAGTGTTTGAACGAGCGAAAGGGTCCCTGTGTTTGGCTTCCAGAACGCTGCTTCGGATCATAATATTATGCATCCTGGAAACAGGGGGAGACAAACCCGCGGTCAGTCTTTGGGTTTTTGCCCCTAGACAAGATAGAGCATAATGTTATGCATTTCTCTACCTGGGGAACTTTCGCACGATTTCTGTTGTCTTTGATGTAGTCTCTAAGAGAAACCTCGGTCTTACCCGGTATTACGCATTACGTCGATACATCTGTAGAATCAGGCTAGGCAGGTGTCAAGGGTAGAATGGTTTGTAAGCTATAAGATTTGAAATTTTACTACGTCAAACACACTCGTAGAAGATTCCTGGCCCGAGATAGACCATCATGAGAATTAGGCAGACTTTAAACATGAACAAAAATGTGTTAGGCCTTTCTCTTGGCATTTTCTCGGGGGGTGAGTAAACAACTCTTATAACTAAATATTATATGATAATATTCATGTTAGCTTTATATATATCTGTTAGGAAAGTGAATTCCATTTTCTGAGGACTTCTCCTAGTAATTTTATTCAGTGGATAAGGGAGCGCTGTCCTACGCCCTATTAAGTGGTGCTTAAACTGTTACGGTTTATCATGGTTTTTTTAATTTAAATGTTAAACTTATAATAACAGATTATTAGGCGTAGAATCAGTCCACGAATGCTTACCATTTTGGGTTAAGAGTCAGCAAGATTACTGTCATTTCTGTAAGATAATGTCAGGTGCGGATTGTTTACTTAAAAACTGAATAGTGAGATGCAGGTAATAACTCTGGATTATAGGAGATAGTCACTTATTCCTTTTTGATAGATATTTTTAGTGGCAAGGGAGAATCATTCAATGACAGGTACATGGGTGTGCAAAAGATATTAAGTCTATGCGGGCGCGTGTTGATAATTGATATTTGTAAGGAACAGGAGACATGGTTAAAGACAGCCCTAAACTATCATAGCAATAACTACAAAAAATTTAATCCCATAGTGCAGCGAAACTTTCTGTATAAAGTTAGTGTGATTTATTATTTGCTTGATGTAAAAGGGTGTCTCTTTTCGGTCTCAGTTTCAGGGGATACCGAATTGCTAGTCTAGTTTCCAGTCAGACGAAGACACCGTCTCTTCGCTCTAGAGGGATTCTGAGGATATCTAGCCCCACGAGTGTCACAGCCATACCTGAAACAACAACCCTTTGTCAACGCCATTTCCCTCTCACGGGAGTTAAGCTCACGCAATGCCACGAGCCAACGCTAAATCTGAAATCATCTAATGCAGTAGTAGTTTCCTACTCGCCTATTGGATTACCAGTCAGGGCATTGCGGCTTCCAAAATCTCAAAACAGCCCAGCATGTCTAGAGCAGAATTCAATTCACCAGTCGTTGGGTGCCTAAACGGGGCACTCAGCCAAACCACAGTCAAGCCAGCCAAAAACCGGATTTCATGCCAATTCTAGCGCCGGATAAGAGCGCCTTGGGATCAGTTGTCCTGAAGTGACCTAGTCCTATGGTTGATCTCTGGGTTATGTAGAACTTCGCACGTATGAGCAGCCATCTATGGACAGAGTTCCAGCCCCACTCGCGCCAGTAGGGGGAGTCACCAACGATAGCGCCTATACAGTGATTTTATTCAGGTTAATTCCATCACCGATGGAGGATATATACGAAAAAACCACTTACTGGAGCTTTTCCCTTGGTCCCCGAAAGCGGACAGGCTGTCGCTAAGTTCATTCAGTTGGTCTGCAGGAGATAAACAGCGTCCCCCAGCCCACCTCGCGCCAGTAGGGGGGATGTCACCAATGAGAGTACCAACAAGGACAGTTTTGTAGGCATAGTCCCTCACGAAGGATCTACAAGTAACACACTGTCCGGACTATTTCATCTGGTCCCCGAAAACGGACGGACTGCCACGCAGTTTATTCATTTTGATAAACAGAAGGTAAATAGAGTCTTCCAGCCCACCTCGCGCCAGTATGGAGGAATCACCAATGATAGCGCCTATACAGTGATTTTATTCAGGTTAATTCCATCACCGATGGAGGATATATACGAAAAAACCACTTACTGGAGCTATTTCATATGGTCCCGAAAACGGACGGGCTGACACTCAGTTATTTCATCTCTCTGTGTTCTACAGGTTTTAGGAATGGTGATCTGTGTATGTGGTTGTGGGTGTATTTTGCATATTTTGATCATTGATGATTATTGATGTAATTTTATGTTGTTGTGATGATATGCATTAATTCCATGCTTTTTCTACTTTAATAAATTTTACACATTTATTAATGCGCTGTTCACGACCTTTCCATCCATATTTGTATTTTTAGCTCTTTACTAGAATCTCTATGTATGATAAGAGAAAAGAGAGAGAGAGCAGGAGGTGCTTAGACAGACAAAAGTGAGTTGAGGCCTGGAGAGAGAGAGATCATTTGAATAAATCTTCTTCCAGGTTGTCTCAAGTCCATCTCCTATTTACACCTTACCTAAAGTGTAATCTATAACTCTGTCAGTCCACTATCCCTTGTCGATTTCACTACAGTTGTCCAACTCGACAAATACTCTACACTCTAACTCAACCACGACAATAATAAATACACAAAATGGAATAAACGTGAATTCTTTTCTGTCACTTATCAGTCGCGCCCAGTGTATACTCAATCAACTAAATCATCTCTTCTTATGTGAGAAAGCGGGTGATAGAAATTACATTCTAACTGCACATCTGGTAAAAAAAATAGCTACGCGTTATTTTATTTCACTAGTTCTAACAGCTAGAAAATCACAGTGAATTATAATGGTAAAATTTAACACATTAAATCACGTAAATACTAATTTCTATTACCACAAATCAGAAATGAAACGATCCCCACGAAATGCTATTAACACATCTTCCACAGTGGTTCTAGAATACGTGCTTAGACTATCCAAAATTCTGAGTGACAACTGATAGCGGGTTTAAGAAACCACAGATTATATATTATTGTTTCTCTGATCTATAGATGACGTTATTTTTCACATTACCATGTGAATCGGGAGAATCGTGAACAGAGTTCCCCAGATAAAAGGTTTTACGGTCGCTCTGTCCCAGCGTTGCTAATCGATATCAGAAGAATTCTCACGTCTAACGGGGTTCTCGAAGATTTTTTTCCCGCGACTTGACATCAAAGCCACTCGGGAAATTCCCGGCTTTCCTGAGTACGAACTTCAAAGTTTCTTCACGTGCGGTCTGTCAGGCATCGCATGATTGACAGATAAGCTCGCGTGAGAAACTAGGTAAACAAACCTTATTCACTACCTGTTATGACTGGCAGGTAGCGAAGTTTGTAAACTTTGCGTTAACCCGTGTTAACAGAAAAAGAGACGTGGATTAAAAGGTGAGTAAGACAGGAAGAAAAATGCATGGTTTTGCTGGCAAATCATAGAACGCTAACGAGGTCCGAAAGACTGTCAGATACTGTAGGCTATATTTCAATTTTACGTCACACTAACCCCTTGTATAGTGACGTCTCTAACACTTCACTCCTCTACAGCATCATCTGCCATAGGACTACCTTTACCATTTTACCTATCTCAGATGTCACAAGACGTTCTTGCAAAAGCCACAGACTCTCCTGAAAACGCAACGAAAACAACAGTGGAAACATCTTTTCAGTAATGTCTTACTTGCACCATATCTTGAGGCAAAAGATGTTTCTGGGTAGTTGGAGTCAAGGTGTCATCTTGGTCCATGCTGTCCACAGATCTGTCAAAACTTTCGGTTTTCAGATACGTCAGAGATCCAGCACGTTTTAAGTTTCTGGGGAGTGACTCGCTTACGCTAACATGACCTTGATATTTTTCTGCGTCCGAATCTTCCTCGCTGGCAGATTCTCCCTCATGTTGACCACGCCGTCTAGGTTTCTTGATCCCTAGGAACGCGAGAAGCTGGGAGAGATACCTGAAAGAGAATGCCGAAAGAAATGAGTTTCTGTGTGCATGCCTCTGTGTACACAAACGTTCATACATATGTGTACACAACCGTTCATACATATGTGTACACAAACGTTCATACATATATGTAAACAAACGTTCATACATATGTGTACAAACGTTCAAACATATGTGTATACAAACGTTCAAACATACAAGGGGATTGACATAAGTCTTGGGCCTGACCATGAAGGACATGTCACAGAGAGCTGAAATTTTGTATAGGGTTTATTCCTTTTCAATATAGCCACCGTCTGAATTGACACACTTCTGCCATCTCTGCTTGACCTTGAAAAGACCTTGGGAGTAGAACACCCTATTTTTCAAACTAAACCAGTCATCACATGCCAGTATAACCTCTTCATCGATGTCAAAATGATTTCCTTTTAGTTGTTTTTTAAGATTTGGGAATAGAAAAAAGTCTGATGGAGCCAAATCTGGAGAATATGGTGGGTGTGGAAGAATTTCAATATTCAAATCGTTGGCTGCTAGCTGCACAAGCCATGCTTTGTGAGAGGGCGCGTTGTCTTGAAGCAAAGGAAGATTTTGAGTGCGCGTTATCCCTCGTTTCCTGGTCACAACCTTTCTTAGATTGGTGAGAAGATCTGCATAGTACTGTCCATTAACTGTGTTGCCACGAGGCAGATAATCTTTCAAAAGGACACCTTTGCCGTCCCAAAAAACAGTCAGCATCACTTTTCCTGCAGATTTCTGCGCTCTCGGCTTGACAGGTGTTGGGGAGCCCGGGGTTTTCCATTGCATGCTGGCAATTTTGGATTCGGGGTCATAATGGTGTACCCAAGTCTCATCTACTGTCACCATGGTCTCCACAAATTTTTTTGACCGACACTTTTTGAGCAACTGTTGACAGCAATTTACCCTCGTTTGTTTATGTTCACGTATCAACAGTCGCGGAACCCAGCGTGCACACACTTTTCTCATGTTCAGTCTGTTGTGTAAAATTCTATAAACTGTTCTTTCATTTAGTTTTACTCTACTAGCTATCTCCACAGTTGTCAATTTTCGATCCTGGTCAATGATTTTCTTCACTCTTGTTGCATTTTCATCGTTGCACTCTGAGGCTGGTCTACCAGATCTTGGCAGATCAGCAACATTTGAGCGGCCGCACTTAAACTGTTGACACCAGTTTTTTTTTACCGAAGTATATGAAGGACAAGAATCACGAAACACTGGTTCCATCTCCCTGTGTATTTCTGTAGGTGTTTTTCCCTGAAACATCAGAAATTTTATCACAGCTCTGGCCTCCTTCTTTTCCATTGCTTTGTCAAATTTTTGGAGCAGCAGATCCGGTCAATAGGGTACATTGCGCCGTGCACCGTAGCGGAAAAACCCATTGAAGAAACAAACGCGTACTTTACACATTCAGTGAAAATATGATGAACTTTAAATGTGCCAAGTTTCATCTTCCTCCTGTGACTCCTTCATGGTCAGGCCCAAGACTTATGTCAATCCCCTTGTATGTGTACACAAACGTTCATACGTTTGTGTACACAAACGTTCATACATATATGTACACAAACGTTCATACATATATGTACACAAACGTTCATACATATGTGTACACAAACATTCATACATATGTGTACACAAATGTGTACACAAACGTTCATACATATGTATACACGTATTTACTTTTTTTTAAAGGAATGGAAGCAGAACGGCTTGGCATCAGATGATATTCATTTGCCTCCACTCATCCAGTTTTTGGTCTACCCTGTTCAACCTTATTGTCGTTTATTTTTAGAGTATTTATGGTAATTTTATCTTCAGTTGTATACTTTATTCAAATATCTATTGCTTGCTGTTGGTGTTGACAATTTACATTATAATTTGTTTTCTTATTTGTTGACATTTAAAGTACAAGGTATACATCATTTTTTTGTCGATAGTTTTCACGCATTTACACACTTAAATGCATGCAAAATGCATGCATTCAACTACATTTGGATTTACATAAATACATTAAGTTGCATTTCCTTACGTACGTACTTAAAACATGCACCACATATATACACGCATGCATCCACACGTACATTCATAGTTTTAAGCATAAATACGTTCATTTACGCATGCAAACATACATACGTAATACGAGAATCTTTATTCTCCAGAACATACATTGACATGTAATGATATGGTATAATTAAAAATAATATACCAGACATGGTCAAAATAGAAACATTTATACACGAGTGCAAACATACAAACATACAAACATTGGTTTGGTTGGGTTTTAAAGACCATCTCCTTTGCACACGGACAACTTCCATCAGTGTTCAGATCTCTTCCCTTAGATCACATAAGGAGGATCTCAGCACAGTGCACGTACTCCGTAACACCGACGAGGATCCCAGTGTGGGTTTACAGGCATCACACATTCTATAAATACTTTTGTGGTGCGTAGGTTTCCTAATTTTTTTTTAATTTTGTAAAAGCAGCAACCGTATGACCTACTCTTATGATTTTGCCCTTATCTGAGAAGGCTAGCCATCCTACCTCACCACCCAGGAGATAAGGGGGTGGGGGGGGATAAGGGAATGAGGATATGACATTATTAGGAACTGCTGGTTGTGAAGAACAAAAAATGTCATTCTCTGTACTGGGATCGAACCCGGCCCCTTTAGAATTGGAGGCGGCGCCATAACTCTTAGCCACTCCGACCTCCTTCCACATACACACACACACGCATACAAATGCGTATACATACACTGGTCGAGCTTCTGTGGGTTGAACGAATCCATGTCCAGCGGGAACTATGTACTTTAGTGGCTTTTTGCTCTGACCGAACTGTTCCAAGTCGTCGATGATTTTCTGAAAAGTTGATCACAATTTTCATGATTTGTTTTCTAAGCCAGATGTCGGCACATTAACCATCATTTCAATGGCTTGTCTTGTGAGCTAAGTGTTATGAAATGACCATCATTTCGTTGACTTGTTTTCTAAACTAGGTGTTGATAAATTGACCATCATTTTGTATTCTTGTCTTCTAAACTAGGTGCTGATAAACTAACCATCCATTTGATGACTTCTCTTGTAAGCTAGGTCTTGAAAAATTGTTTACCATTTTGATGACTTGTCATCTAAACTAGTTGTTGATAAATCGACCACCATTTTGATGACTTGTCTTCTAAACTAGTTGTTGATAAATTGACCATCATTTTGATGACTTGTCTTCTAAAATAGGTGTTGATAAAGTGACCATAATTTTGATGATTTCTTTTCGAAGCTTGGTTTTGATAAATTGATTTTCATTTTTATGAAATACCCAATCTATTGGCTATGTACATGTTCCGCCATGTCTTGTCCATTAATTACTCTGTGAGTACGGGAGGCATAACAGAAGAGTTGGCTACCGGAAGCTGGGTCTCCTCAGCAAAAGAGAAACTGACAAGAAGATGAAGGTAGTTGTATAGCGCTCCACCTATATTCCAGTCCTAACTTATGGACGCGAGTCATGGACAATGACTGCGACGCACAAAAGCAGCTCTAAACCTCAGAAATGAGGCAACTGAGGAAGGTGGTTGAAGTAACGAGTAGAGACGGGATCCGCAACCAGACAAAACGTCATGTTCTCAAAACGCAGCCACTGTAGACCCCAGTGGAATCGGTCCCAATTATGGTAGTGTGGCAGGCATTCAACAAAATATCCTTTATTAGTGTGGCAGGTATTCAACAAAATATCCGTTATCACTGTGGCAGGTATTCAACAAAATATCCGTTATCAGTGTGGCAGGTATTCAACAAAATATCCTTTATCAGTGTGGCAGCGTACAATATTTTATAAGCTTGTCAATATTTTCTCTCGATGAAAAACAACCCTGGTTCTTTTCGTAATGAAGGTTCTCTTGACGTTGGAAAAATGGCCGTCTCTTTTACCACTTCAATGTTATCACTTTTAATTAAAGTCCACTCAATAATATAGGCTTAAAATCTCAGAACTGGAACAATGTCAATTTAAAATCTCAATCAAGATCAATACTTAAGTATTCAATTAACTGTGTTTATTTCAATAACACCATCTCTTCTTGGAAATAACTCAATCAATCTCCATTGCGTTCAGACAAATTCTCCTCTTCCATAGGAGAAGTGAGCATAAAATAATATTCACATAGTTCTGAATTGGTTAACATATAATACTCTGAAGGAATTTCCTCTAAACAAAAGTCTGGCACTGAATCAAGTTCATGTTCATTATTTTCTTCAAATCTCATTTTCTTACTAGGATTGTCTTCATTCAAGTCATCTTCATCTTCACTCAAAACTTCCTGTTTCATATTCAACAAAGTTTCTTCAAAAGATAGTTCATCATTTTCTACAGTCTCAAGTTCGGTAATTTCTACTTCAAAGGGGGATAATATTAAACTCAATTCAAATAGCTCAAATTGTTCATCCGTAAAGTCATTACTTTCTATCTCATCGGTTAACACTGTAAGATTTTTAATTAACGGAATGAATTCCTTAGGTGTCATCTTTGAACAGACTGTCTGTTATACAATATAATTTTTAGTTTATTATGTTCAAATAAAATTATTTCAATATTCCAACCTGGAATATATCCAGCGATGGAATTTAGTATTTTTTATCCTTCACTAGATTATTCCTAAGACATGAGACTCACGTATCGCCTAGATAAATTATATTCTCCCATGTGGTTATATACGTTATACATATTAATATGTGTAATTATTACAGCTCTAACCTGTGGTTATATACGTCATGCACGTCCTACAAGGCGAGTTATATGAAATTGTGTATGTTGCTGGCCACCTCATCATGTCAAACTAATTTATACAGACACCACCGCTGTACGAGGATATCAATGATGTGTGCTAAGCTTTGGTCAGCTAATGATGATGATTGATGATTGATGATGATTGATGATGATTGATAATGATGATTATGGTTAATGATGATTATGGTTGATGATGATTATGGTTGATGATGATGATGATGATGATGATGATGATTGATGATTGATGATTAATGATTAATGATGATGATGATTGATGATGATGATTGATGATGATGATGATTGATGATGATGATGATTGATGATGATGATGGTTGATGATGATTATGGTTGATGATGATGATGATGATGATGATGATGATGATGATGATGATGATGATGATGATGATGATGATGATGATGATGATGATGATGATGATGATGATGATGATGATGATGATGATGATGATGATGATGATGATGATGATGATGATGATGATGATGATGATGATGATGATGATGATGATGATGATTGATGATGATGATGATGATGATGATGATGATGATGATGATGATGATGATTGATTGATGATGATGATTGATGATGATAGATGATTGATGATGATGATTGATGATGATGATTATGGTTGATGATGATGATGATGATGATAATGATTATTATGATTGATGATGATGATGATGATGATGATGATGATGATGATGATGATGATGATGATGATGATGATGATGATGATGATGAGGAGGATGATTGATGATGATGATGATGATGATGATGATGATGATGATGATGATGATGATGATGATGATGATGATGATGATGATGATGATGATGATGATGATGATGATGATGATGATGATGATGATGATGATGATGATGATGAATTATTAACAGCTCTAGCTACTTACATACAACAGCCTGACTCTACTTACCATCCCTACAGGTTCGATCACTTTGTCATAGATCAGCTGGAAGAAACTCTCCTGAGGAATCGGCATTGTTTCTTTTGGTCCTGGAATAGGTTCCACGTCTGCTGACTTGCCTTCAGATAACTCTTGGCTAGTTGTTGCAACATGGGATGGCACTTCTAGAATTTGCAGTTCCGTAATTTTTTTTGTATCTTGTGTGTCTTCTAGTAACTTGTCTTTAAGATATGGAGATGCAAACTTGTCAGATACGTCCTTTTTACCTGATGTTTTCAGCAAATGTGTACCGGTTTTCACATATTTTGCCGCTTCAGTAGAAGCTTCGGGTGCCTTCACTTTCTTACTACCTGCTAGGTATTCATATATGAACCTACGTGGGCCCGAAAATGTAGTAAGTTCTGGAGCACGCGTAGTTGTACCCGATATTGTTGCTTCTGGAAGGCTGCTTGGCATCTCTTTTTCAGTATCTTCAGCTTCTATATCTAATGAAGGTGCGGCGTCGGTTACAGCTTCCTCAGAAGCTTCTTTTTCTGTTTTAACGGCTGTACGCATCTCTACTTCAGTATCTTCAGCTTCCATATCTAATGACGGTGCGGCGTCGGTTATAGCTTCCTCAGAAGCTTCTTTTTCTGTTTTAACGGCTGTACGCATCTCTACTTCAGTATCTTCAGCTTCTATATCTAATGACGGTGCGGCGTCGGTTATAGCTTCCTCAGAAGCTTCTTTTTCTGTTTTAACGGCTGTACGCATCTCTACTTCAGTATCTTCAGCTTCTATATCTAATGACGGTGCGGCGTCGGTTATAGCTTCCTCAGAAGCTTCTTTTTCTGTTTTAACGGCTGTACGCATCTCTACTTCAGTATCTTCAGCTTCTATATCTAATGACGGTGCGGCGTCGGTTACAGCTTCCTCAGAAGGTTCTTTTTCTGTCTTAACGGCTGTATCTTGTTTGCCTATTAAACATTTCTTCTTGGAATGCCTTTGCCTTCGCTTGATAAGTCTAAGAAATGCGTCGGTCCATGACAGCTGGGACCGAACAGATTTTTTGTCTCCCTCTGCGTTCGCTTCATCTGATTTTATTATCCATTTATCTCGTGCTAACCTTTTCAATATTCTCCATTCCCTTTCTGCTTCTATTCTGGCGTATTTTTTATGAAACACCCTACTGCCCGTCTGAGATACTTCGGCTTCTTTGGCGTCATCATCTTCAATTTGTGGTAGTTCCTCTGTCCTTATTTCCACAATGTCTACTGGCACCTCTGTCTTTATCTCCACACTTTCTGTAGGCTCCTCTGTCCTTGCTTCTTGACTGTGTTCTGGATCCTGTATTGGTATTAAACTGTCCTCATTAAATTCCTTGCCCTGTCTGTCTAGATATTCGGTTAATAGAATATCAGATTCCTTCAATGACTTTTCGCTTTCCTCTCCCTGGTATGTCTTTGTTGCACCCACAACAGTGCACGCTATGCTTGAGTCGTGTTCAGAGTAGATAACCTTCTCTTTACCTCCGACACGTACACACCTGTAGTGATAATTCTTGATCTTCCCATGTTTATCTTCCCGTTTAAAGTTCATCTTTTTATTTGTGTTACCTTTGATCTCATTATCCCTGTCCTTCTTCCTTGCTTCCACCGTTATCTTTTTTTCTCTTCTTACTTCTCTACTCAGCTCATTTTCTTCCAAACCTTTACTAAATATTTTTCTTCCATCTTTACCTCTCTTTTCACCTTCTTTGTTCTCTTTATTAACATGTTTCTGGTCTTTATCTGTTGCTATTTTTACATCAAATATATTCGTATTCTTTCTCTTTCTATTGTCTATGTACCTTTTTTCACGGTTCTGGAAAATATCCTGATCGTAGTATTCCTGAATGTTTGTAGGAATGTCTTCAATGTTCTTGTCCTGTTCCATCTGCTGTCTATTTGAGATGGACTCCATATTTGGTAACGGATGACTCATGACCTCTTGGACAGCGTTATCGTGTTTTTTAGGTTCGTAAATGTATTCATAATGTGAGCTCCCTCCGACACTGCTAGCTTCACGTTTTTCACTCCTCTCTAGGTCTTGCGAGCTTGCCTCCCATTCTGCCTCTTCACTGACGTCGTAATTCGGTTGATCGAGAGAGGAGGGCCCTTCGTGATCATGACTTTTGAAACCCCTGTCAAACAAATAGTTACCTTCGTCATTATCGGTATTGGTGTTGTCCTCCGTGATCTCGCGCTCGCGCGTGGAGTAATTAGGATTCACCCTGGATCTGAATCGGCTGACCAGCTCGTATAATTTCGCTTTGACATTTTCAGAAAAACTTTCTACCTCTTCATTCGAGCTGGAGTCGTCTGCCGCTTCGTTATCAACTTCCGCAATATGTTTTGTGTATGGACCTGATATGTTAACATTTTCGGCAAGAGATAATCTGGACGATAGCGCCGAGCAATAGGTCAAATTTGGGTCACTCTGGGCGCTGCTCTTGCGGTGTAGTGACTTCTGGGTTGTGGATTGTCTTTTAGATATATGACCAGATTTTCGACTTTTCTGCCTAGGTCGAAAAAGTCCTGGACTAATTAAAATTAACTCACTGTGATTTGTATACGGTTGTTTGCACACGCTACACAGTTCGCTGTCCTTCAGGTCCGGCTGTGTGTTCACGAGAAGTGACTCTTTGTGGTTCATGCAAAAATCTTTGCATATGTCGCATAACTCTTCATGATTGATGTTATGCTCGTGATATGCTTGAGATGAATGTTCTTGCGTAACGTGCATGGCGGAGCAGTTTACGACAGCGGCAGTAGAAACCTGTGAGATGTCCAAATAGCTTTCTTGCGACGGTTCCTGACTGTTGTCGCGACCACCTGTGGAAGAACTTCCAATGCCTACCGTCGGTTGTGGACATATCCCGTTTTGTGTTGTCGACGAATAGCTTAGTAAACTTATTCTTCCTATCTTGCAATTTAGCTTGATCTTGGCCTGAGAAACGTGTCTCAGATCTGTTTCTGAAGAAGAGCTACTTGTGTTTATGGACAAAGACGAAGCCATTAATATTTCTGAATCTGACAGTTGGTTTGTGGAATTTCTTGTCCAAGAAGACAAACTTGTCAAGTTTTCAGAAGATGAAGATTTGTTAATACAGGTACGATTAGAAGCGGATGTTCCCTCCGTATTGCTAGCCAATATAACGCTTCTACTCTTGCTGTGGACTGATCTTAACTCTGAAGCAACTTTTCCACACGTAGGACTTAATGATATCTCATAGAGCTCTGATCTGGTGTTAGCTTTTGCTCTGGATGTTTCTCCATCGATCTTTGCCGATATCATCTCATTGCTCTGATGTTCGCAGGCAATACTGGCCCCTTTGCCTGGATAAAATGCCCCAAACAAATATTCTAAATAAGACCAAGCGGCCATGGTTTTCTTCCATTGCCAGTTGTGTCTGAAACTCAGATATCTTTGACTACTTCCAAAACTTTGATTGGTCACATACTGGGTACATGCAAATGGTTCCTCTTTGTCGATGGAGGACATCATATTAATCCGGCAATAATCGTCAAGGAATGCTATTACTTAATCTAAGTAACCTTACCAGTTAAAAATCTCCAGAGTTTTGCTGGTGAAATTTGAGATATTAAAAAAAATGTTTACATTAGTTTTTGTGTCAAGGTCTTCATTGACAATATCCCAAAACAACAGCAGGAGAAATTTGATCTTTCATCCATAATTTTTGTTCCTTCTGTTTGGCCTACATATATTGTGTGTGAGTAAACATGTCTACATCTGCATTTGGTGCGGTTTGGTGCGTTATGCCCAGTAGGTACGGATTTCCCTAATGGATGTGAAATTTAAACTTAACATGTCTCTAAGTCTGACTTGTGTGAATTCATACGCTTACATATCTCTATCATCTACACCTGTATCATTCTCAGCTGTATTCAAATTGTGGCAATAGATTGTAAAAGCTCTGCATATTTTTTTCTCTGACATTCCTTGTGTCAAAAATCGTCTTTCTTCTTCTGGGAAAACAATCAGTGATCGTCACACCTGTTGGCGTCTTGTCGGGCAGCAACAAACTGTCTCCGCTTTGCTAAGTCGGCAGCCATCCTTCGTGTCGTACCCCAGCTCTGGTTCATGCCTTGTATCTGTGTCTCCACAGTTCTCCGTCAGGTTGCTTTTGGCCGGCATCACTTTCGCTTTCCTTCTAGAATCTATAGCATGGCAGTTCTGGTGATGGCGTTAGCGACTGCTCTGAGGCGCTGTGACGGTATTGCTTCCCATGCTTTGCAGTAGTGGTCCAACAGTGGCCAAAACTCAAGAATATTTAATATGGGCTTCAAATGTATCTACCTTCGCACAAGATTACTCTTGGCAGAGATGTAGACAGAAGGGTGATGGCACTTCTATTACAAAGGGGGTCTTCACAAGATATTCAGAATAAGCGAGAACAATACTGCTTTGGCTGAGTATGATAACTCTGTAATTCTGCCGACGCTATTGTGAAGGATTTAAGCACTTATTACTTTCAGCTCGTTTAAGCCCCCACCCCTGATTTACTCAGTCTCTCATAACCCTCCACTCCCAAAGGAGCATAGGCCTTCAACAAACACATGCCAAGTCCTCCTGTCCCGTGCCATCATCTCAAGTTCTTTCCATGTTCTCCTCATCATTTTCACCTCTGTTTCCAACTCTCTTCTCCATGTACTTCTTGGTCTTCCTCTGCCTCTCTTGCCCTGGGGGTTCCAGAACAAGGACTGCCTTGTAATGCTATCAACAGGTTTCCTCAGTGTGTGTCCTATCCATCGCCATCGTCTTCTTCTCATCTCTTGTTCCACTGGCACTTGTCTAGTTCTTGTCATCAGTTCCACGTTGGTAACCTTGTCATACCATTTTAATCCCTCTATTCTACGCAAGCACCCATTTATGAAAGTCTGTAGCTTTTTGGTTGTTGTCTTTGTTGTTCTCCATGTCTCCGAGCCATACAATAGGACTGACTTCACATTTGAGTTGAAGATTCTTATTTTCATGTTGGATCCTATTTCTCTTGATCTCCATATATTTCCCAATGCAATGAAAGCTCCTCTTGCCTTTTGTATTCTTATTTTGATATCGCTGTCTGTCCCTCCAACTTTGTCTATATTACTGCCAAGATATGTGTATGATTCTACATCTTGAATTGGTGTTTCTTCAAGTTCAACCCTGTTATCATTACCTGCATTTATTCTCATTATTTTTGTCTTTTCCCTGTGTATTTTCAGACCCAATTGCTGTGACCTCTCATCGAGTGTTTTCAATTTGTCCTGCATCTGATTACGGTTATGGGACAGAAGAGCCAAGTCATCAGCAAAATCCAGATCATCCAACTGCTTAGTCAGAGTCCACTGGATTCCATTTCTGTTGTGTGTTGTCGATGATCTCATAACCCAATCTATTGCCAGCAAGAAAAGAAATGGAGACAAGAGGCATCCCTGTCGCACTCCTGTTCTTATCCCAAACGGTTCTGTAAGCTGTCCTTCGTGAAGAACTCTGCATGTCATGTCTTCATATGTTTTCTTTATTAAATTAATGATCTTCAGGGGAACTCCATAATGCCTCATCAATTTCCAAAGTGATTCTCTGTCTACACTGTCAAATGCCTTTTCGTAGTCCACAAATCCGATGTATAGTGGTGAATTCCATTCCAGACTTTGTTCAACTATTATTCTCAAAGTGGCTATCTGGTCTGTACATGATCTGTTTTGTCGAAAACCTGCTTGTTCATCTCTCAGTTTCTTGTCTATGGACTCTTTTAATCTCTCAAGGATAATCCTGTTTAATACTTTTCCTGGCACTGATAGTAACATTATTCCTCTATAATTTGTGCACTCTTGTAAATTTCCCTTCTTAGGCAACTTAACCAGATATCCTTCCTTCCATTCTGCTGGTATCTCTTCCTTTTCCCAGACTTTACCAAGTAATTTATATAACATCTCTGTAGCCGTGTCGATATCTGCTTTGATGGCCTCTGCTGGAATGCCATCAGGTCCAGACGCTTTTCCCTCTCTTAGAAGCTTTATGGCTTTCTTTATTTCTTCCTTCGTTGGTCTTTCACCGTTAATTTGTAGCTCTTCTTCTGCTGGCTGGATGTCCGGCGGGTTATGTGGAGCGATTTACTCAGTGGAATTCTATTATTTTAGTATAGCTCTGTTTAGAGTGTCTGTAGTAATTTGACTGAGACAAACATGCAGTAACTTTAAAATGATTAAATCGAAGTAAAATTTGTAACATTACAAACAACAAAATTTAATAATCGCTTTAGGTTTTAACAGTTGGAAATAATTTGAATAGTTATGGATCAAGAAAAGTTATCCTCACAGTCTTTATGGAATGTGAGATATTACAAGAAGTTCAAGTGGCAGCATAGATTTGAACTTAGCTGCCAATGATGGTTCTGCTCCTTCTTATGGTTTGGTTCTTTTCACTCTGCTCACACTCGTCTCTGATCAAGGTTGTCGGGGGTAACTCGTTTCCCAGAAACGTCAAGGAGAGTCTACCACGAGGGTCCTGCGTCTTAAAGCTTAGGCCACGGTTCCCTTCTTGTTCCAGAGATAGTACTTTCTGCTGGTACCACCAATAACTATGGTAAAAGAATAAAAACGAAACGCTCTTCTGAGTATGGCGTTTTCCACCCCATAGTTATGGGTTCCTATCTTCCCATACCACCATCCCAATTACTCAGACTTTACCCTCGATGAGAATTAAATTAAATCCCTCGTGATAAAACTTTCTTTACATTTAAATAGAATAGCTTTCATAATTACAAATGAAAAGGTTAATAATACAGTTAGAGTCTGTTTTCATATACCTCTCCACTGATTGCAAAGTGTTATTATATTAATTGAATATGTTTTCATTTATGTTTACACTGATTGAAAAGTTTGAAACTTCCATTACTTTAAAATGAATATTTTCACATAGACATTTACACTGGTTTAAGCTTGAAAACTTACATTAATTTTAAAGTGAATATGTTTATAGGGACATTTACACTGCTTTGAAAATGTGCAAGTATTACTTAGAATGTACATCATTTCTTTCATCTTTTCCTCCCTGCTCCATAGGGAACCTGGAATTACTTTATGCTTTTAGTTCTCTTTACAAAACTATCAATAATGCAATCACCAGCCCGTGCAGTGGTGGATCATGAATCATCATTCTATACGCTGAGGTTGTCAGTCTCATATGACTTAGACATCGAATGGCGAGATTAAAACATTAAACTTCATGTGGTATTATGTATAGATATATGTGAGGTCACATGTTTGTAAAAAAAATATGAAATGTAAATCACAACTTACGCCTATCCTGACTCACAGACTTTTTGCTCAGTTGAATAGAAGAGACTTGAATCGGCCTCTTACACGCCTGTGGGGTGTCGTTAATTTTAACTTCAATTCTCTCTGACTCAGTGTCTTTCTTCACGTTCCTAGTCCCGGTGTTCTTTATTAAAGGTTAGAGATTTCCTGTACTTTGTAAGTCTTATTTGGTTCTCCAGTAAAAGGTCCGGTTAAAAAAAGGGATTATGAAACTAATCTTCACACTGGCGAGGTATGATGTTGTCTTGGCGAACGTGAAATTCACAATGAAATAAAACTCCGAAAATGTCAGACTATATTCCTATCTTCCCACGCAATGTTGTTATGAATCTAATCAGAAAGGTCCAATCATTTCAAATCATGCAGATAGGGTGTAATATTTTCAAAATAGTTCCACGTGAAATAAGGTGTGTGCCTGCAAAGGTCACATATTACCATATATGGACATCTGATGCCTTGCATACACTCTCACAGGCAGATCAGTAGACACACATGACAACATGGGTAAGCTGTAATACTTATTACTTTATTAAAAGGTAATGTTGTCATAACAAGTCGACCCAGAAGCGATTATGTCACACTTGTCTGCCCACATATGTCACACAGACAGTAATCTCGTTATCTGTTGTATGAGTACGCAAAAACTCCGTGTCTGCCTATCTGGGTTACCAAACGAGTCGTCTTATCAGCCATTCAATCTAAACACGCCGGCGTCTATCTTATCTCAGTTGTTCATTCGCAAGCCTTGATGACAGGGTAACCAACAGGTTACATCACAGAGAGGAGTGTCAACAAATGTTGGCCCCTACAAAAATATTTGCCACACAAGCAGAAAAAGAAAGAAAGAAAGAAACAAAAGAAAATGCGGTAATTGACAGCACATAATAAAAATCAGTACCACAAATGTACCGATTCTGCCGGAGTGAAACAAAGATCGTGAAGAAGTCGTACATCTCGTCACAGGCGCCAAGATTAGTAATGTGTTAATTCTGTAAAGCCACTTATTATATATAGCGGTTTATCTACGTCTTTCTTTCTTTATTTCCTTTCCATTCAATGTGTTCTTTTTTTAAATCAATGAATAAAAACATCGCCCCGATGTGTTAAAATTAAAGATATATAAGGCGGCCGAGAAGTCTTAACTGGATTATGAAGTTCAGTAACCTTGAGCAGAAACGAGTGTTACGGATAAATGAAACTGTATTTCCAGCCTGAATCCAAGGAATTTCAGTGGCCACATTCATTGAAATTTGCACTCAACGTGAAAAGCTCCCAATTCAGTTTTTTTTTGTTTAATGTCTCCAGGTAGGTACCCTCTTTAGCAGGTACAATCAATGTGCAATCAACAAGCACATGGTCTTCTCCTGATTGGTCGCCATCTTAACGGCATAATGCATGATCGGGGCAGAGTTACCAACCTGCGGGGAAAACAATCTGAGTTGGCAACTGCTTTACTGAAAATAGTTTGGTATGCGCCGGATGGTTCCGTTTTTAATTGTATATTTAATCCGGGGAATATTTTTCGGACATCACGCACATGTACATTTTCTACATTTTAGAAGACTTATTGAACTGCTTCTACTGTAGGTGTTCATGTCAATATAGGTAGTGAGCTCGGATGCATAGCCTTCTCGGATAAGGGCGAAAAAAATAGGAGGTCCCATGTGCAAGTTGCACACGTTAAAAATCCCTCGACAGTTGGAAATCGTGAAGAGTAGGCCATAAGGTTGCTGCCGTGGTAAAATTTAAAAATAATTGAAACCTACCCACCACAAAATACTTATAGAATGTTTGATCCTATATATACACATTCGGACTCTCGTCGGTGCTACAGAGTTCGTGCACTGTGCTGAGATCCTCCTTGTGTGATCTAAGGGAAAAGCACTGATGGAGTTGTCCGTGTGCAATGAAGGTACTCAAGAGCAATCAAACCCAAACTGATGAGGGATTTTTAACATGCGCAACTTGCACACGGCACTTCCTATATTTTTTCCCTTATCAGAGAAGGCTATTGTCACAGGATTGCCTCCCCTGCTGTGCAGTGATGGTCTAACAATGGCCTAACATTAGAGTATACAATGAGGGTCTTGAAAGGTATCGACTTTCTCTCAGGATTACTATTGGCAGAGTTGTAAATACTTGTAGAATGATGGTGCTTCTATTTCAGGGAGTCTTCATGGGATATTTCAGAAATCAAGCATAACGCTGAAATGATCAAAGCAGTCGTGAACTTTGTATCTGCCCGCCCCTTCTATGAAGATAAAGATATATTAGCTCGTTTCTGAGCCCCCAGCAGAATAATTCAGAAAGATATTACTTTAGTAGCTCTGCTGTATTTATTTTTAAGGTTACTGATTCATTCGTGTGCACTTCTCTCTGTAATAATTAAAGCAACTACCAATTTGTAAATACTTATAACAAATTTAACAATCAAGTTTTGTTTAACACGAGTAAATAAATAAGCGAAATTGGTGAATTAAAAAAAAAAGTGTGGTTTTTTTCACTAAAAAAATGGTTTAGGTGGTGGTTTTATTATGGCTGGAGGATTATTTTTTTGTTACGGTCAGATTAAAATGACTTAACTGGCCAGATGTTGAAAGGGTTTGTAGACTGCTCCGTCAGTTATATCGACTTCAGTAATGAACACACGTCCCAGGCATAGATGCAGGGGTAACCGCTTCAACGTCAAGGCAAATGGTCTTTACAACTCGTAGAAGGCAGGCGTCTAGCATAGACCACAAGCACGTGATCCACAGACTCGTATCAAGCTGGTATCTCCACTTGTACCACGAACTAGTATCTCCAGCTTGTACCACAAACTGGTTTCTCACGTTTTCACTCCATCTTGTACCAACAAACTTTAGAAGAAACAAATATCTCTGCTAAATATTGGTTTTCCTGGCACTAGTCAGGTGCCTTCCCACTGTCACTTCCAGGCTTCCACCACCTCTTTTTTCTCAGATGTCATCCTCATCCACTCCCTGCTCCACTTGGAGTCTGGGGGTTACTTCTTTGTTTGGTTCCCTGTGAGAGAACCGACATGAAGCAGTCACTGGCGCTTGCTGGGGTGGTTCATGACTATCATTTTCATATGCTGAGGTTTCCAGCCTTGTATGAGCTTGTACAACCACCAGCGAATTAAAGGTGTCAAATGTAAAATATAAAATGATAAAATTGTATATGTTACAACTAACCAACTTACCCGTATCGGATTCTATTTTTTACAGACGTCTGCCACAGGTAGACCTCCGAATAATGTCGGGCCCACGGTATTGAGGCCGTCTTACAAGTAATCGAGCATTACTTTAATTATAATCCCAATATTATCCTATTTATAGATTCCGTTGACTTTGTGGTTTCCAGTATTATAAATGTCGAGTTGTCTTGCTGGTTAATTTCAGCAAACCCCTTAATACTTGGTCTAATCCTCTTTATTTAAATTCTAATTTCTCTTCGATCCTAGCTTGTCTGAAGGTGTCGTCTTGACTCAATGGAACACAGTGCCGGTGTCTAAAAATAGTGCTACAGTATATGAGACCTTTGGCCAACGCTCTCCCAGCTTTCTACGCGATGAAAGTCAGCAATCAAACGTCGTCTAGTTTAATATATCTTGGCTAGACCAAGAAGATTTAAACGTTTGACTATAGCATATATTTTCTCTCCGCTTCTGTCAGAAAATTCCGCATGAACACAGGTAATTAAAACTCTACGCATAAAAGGCAATGACATTACTGCTTTTTAGATGACATGTCTGTAATTCATAACAAACTCTTCAGTTTAATTTGTTATTATAAAATGCTAACAAGCATGAGTCCACCCGCCATCATGTTGCATCACATTTCTGTCGCGCTGGAAGTACATTCGCATTTTATATTTTGATTAACCATTTGAGAAGTTTAGATCCCAAGCTTGTGGGAGCGAATATGTTCACGCCTGAGTTTTTTTCGCAGGTAAGGCAGATATATCTGTCTGCCCCGAGCTCGGTTGTTAACGTTATCTTTACCCAGGATAGATCGTGCGAAAATAACAACACGAAACCTGAGTTCCAATATGAGAGAAAAAGACAAGTAGAGCACGATATAAAATGAAGACCACGGTCATTTCGTGAAATCTGGTCATCCGATCTCACCACCCAGGAGATCAGGGGAAATTATGACATTCATAAGAATTTCTGGTTTTGAAAACAATTCCCGTCAATTATATTACCTGTACTGGGAGCGAACCCGGTACCTTTAGAATTGGAGGTGGACTTTTCATTGATGAAAACAAAATATCCTGTTCAAACGTTGATGGGTTATAATTATGATGTATCATCATCGCCATTGTCCTTCAGCTCACCACGGAGCATTTGTTTTCTGTAATTGCAAGCAAAATCCTACAATCACGTGCCACGTTCTTCTGTCACGTGCCAAGTCCTCCTGTCCTGACCTGTCATTACCAGGTCCTTTGATAATGTTCTGACCTCTTTTTATTTCTCTCTCCGTGTGTTTTTCGGTCTCCACCTTAACTCTCTTAAGTTAGGACAAATTGTGTTCATAATGACATGGTCCGCAACAAGACGATACGTCATGTCCACATAACCCAGTCCCTGCAGACCCAAGTGGAACAGTCCCAGTTACGATGCTTTGTACTACAAAGTCAATCACAAACTCGTCATAATTATGGCTCATAATCCAGACAGCGTTCTCACCCCTTAAACCCAAACGAAACCCAGGAAATACAGACAAAAAACTAGCTCGTCTTACAACCCACATCCAACTGCCTCGTTCAACGCACACACTCTTTTCTCTTCCTATATGACCCCTTTGTAATTTAAGCTTATCTACTGACCAGTCACAACAGTGGGTACACTCACAACAAAAATTGACTCATGTCAGCTCATACACGGCTTTTTTACCACAATGAAAACATGTCATAGTTACTCTGAGTTCTCAGTCAACACCCAGACACACAATATGACAAACCTGCCAGTGGTGCATATACAATCAACAGCAATCTATATATTCTAACATCAAAACACGCGTTCACATTTCTATGACGTGTGCAGGGTGCACATTTCTATGACGTGTGGTGCACATTTCTATGACGTGTGGTGCACATCCCCGTTGGTCTCTGATGAAACAAAGAAAGAATGCGCCTACTGTCTTATCAGGCATGTCGTAACAGGCGACTAATAGTAAGTTGTGCCTTGCGCTGACAATGTCATTATGTAAAGAAATTCTTACACAAACCACCCCTGTAGAAGCACATATTTGTGACCCTGGAGGATTAGCAGCTGCAGACGTGGAAGTAAGGACAAGATGAAGAAGATGATGTTGACGAAAACTCTCTAAAAAACTGCTTCATGTGTGCGTGCGTGCGTGCGTGCGTGCGTGCGTGCGTGCGTGCGTGCGTGCGTGCGTGCGTGCGTGCGTGTGTGTGTGTGTGTGTGTGTGTGTGTGTGTGTGTGTGTGTGTGTGTGTTTGTGTGTGTGTGTGTGTGTGTGTGTGTGTGTGTGTGTGTGTGTGTGTGTGAAGGAAATACAATCTGTATGGTTTTTAGTTACATAAATGGAGACAAATTTAAAGAAAATAGATTTTCTACATCTTCTAATCCACCAAATATTAAGATAATGATGAGATGATCACAGAGAAAATGTTACTCGTATAAAGATAGTCCAATTACAGATACTGCCGTTGGGGAGTGAAGTGTTAAAGACTACACTACACAAAGTCCAGCTTCGAGGGATGCCGTTATCAATTCCCTTCCTTGCAGCCTTGTCCTTCCCTTAACTCAGGAGCAGAGTCAGGTACCCGTTTACAGCTGTCTAGACTTGAGCTTGACTCACAGTGTTTCGAACCCGGTACTTTGAAGCGAGAAGCCAGCGCTCTAACTGCTCAGCAAATCCGACGCTCAAAGTCTTACAACTACACAAGAAAACTGTAGCCGAAGTTATGGTTATGAACTCCTGCAAAACGCAGCTGTCTGTGTCTTGTAGTCTTCATTG
The DNA here is from genome assembly GCA_024509875.1 of Oreohelix idahoensis. Lineage (NCBI taxonomy): Eukaryota > Metazoa > Mollusca > Gastropoda > Stylommatophora > Oreohelicidae > Oreohelix > Oreohelix idahoensis. The sequence goes on from JAMPIV010013089.1 coordinate 363,898, forward strand.
TCGTTATCTGACTCGTCTTCTGGGTTGACTTCTATGTTTGTTTCTGACTGCATTAACATGAGATAACTAATTCAACTCAGGAATAAATAACAGAGGAACCTGCGAAATGTCCAATAACTGGACACAAAAACAAACAGACAAACAAATCATCAGCAAGAGTTGTCAAAGGACAGTAACAAACAATATGGATAAGTCTCCAGTGTCATTATAAATCCAGTAGCAATAACTGATGCGAATCGTGGACAATGGGTAATCGTGGAAAAACAAGATGGAAATGGCGTACCTTTTTTTTATCTCATCATGATCATCATCGGGCCACCCCGAGTGACTCTTTTTAAACCAAACATCTCCACAATTATCTGTCTTTCAGGTATTCAAGCATTTCTCATACTACATGTATTTTTAGCTACCCTAATTTCTCCCCTGCTTTTTCCCCCTTCAGTCATAGTGTTGTTACATAGTGTTGTCACATAGTGTTGTTACATAGTGTTGTTACATAGTGTTGTTACATAGTGTCTTTGATGTCGTCTTCTTGTGTGGCTGCTGATGATTGACGAAGGATTACACCTGAGCGTCCAATGTTTCCACTGTTTTGTTCGTGTGAATAACTCACTTCAAGGCTATGCTTTTTAAATGTTTACATTTTTTTTTAAATTTTATCATAGTGTTTCTCAACAGGTGCGGTACCGCCTCCTGGGGGGCGTTTTCAAGATGTCTGGCGGCAATCTGATGGGTCGCAACGATTTGGGGTCGCTACTGCCATTCAGGGGGGCGTTGTGTACATTTTTACAAGAATCACTATGAAACAATTACAAAAGATATCCCCCTTCGCATAGCTTGTAAGACGATAGTTTTTATTTTCCCTGCGTCCCATGGAATGTTTCAAGGATTCCAAACGCAAAATTTTAGTACTGCGATGTTTACCATTGTCAGGAGACAGTAGGCGGAGATTTATGTCCCTTCAACACTTGAAACATCTGTTAGCCTCTCGACACACCCAAGCTAACCTTCTCTCTCCACTGTCGACACACCCACGCTAACCTTTTCCACTCTCGACACACCCAAGCTAACCTTCTCTCTCCACTCTCGACACACCCAAGCTAACCTTCTCTATCCACACCCAAGCAAACCTTCTCTCTCCACTCTCTCTCCACACCCAAGCTAACCTTCTCTCTCCACTCTCGACACACCCAAGCTAACCTTCTTCTCTCTCCACTCTCGATACACCCAAGCGAAACCTTCTCTCTCTCCTTTCTCGACACACCCCTTTTAACCTTCTCTCTCCCTTCTCCACCCACCCAAGCTAGCCTTCTCTCTCCACTCTCGACACACACAAACTAACCTTCTCTCTCCACTCTCGACACACCCAAGCTAACCTCTCTCGACACACCCAAGCTAACCTTCTCTCTCCACTCTCGACACACCCAAGCTAACCTTCTCTCTCCACTCTCGACACACCCTTGCTAACCTTCTCACTCCACTCTCGACACACCCAAGCTAACCTTCTCTCTCCACTCTCTAGTCGTTCCCCTTCTACCGGGAGGTGTAGAGGTTTGGAAGAGAGAGCGCCAGACTATCCTATCGGCTGTCTTCCTCCTGGCCTGGTTCCATTCTAGTCCTCGGTCCTTCAAAGATTATCTAATGTTGTCCTCCCAGCGGACTCTGGGTCGTCCTGGAGGTCTGGATCCCTGGCTCTTTGTTTCCCATGCTTGTCATGGTAGCCGATCTTCTCCCATTCTGCAGACATGGCCAAACCATCTTAGTTGGGACTGTTCTACTTGGGTCTGCAGGGGGTGGGATTTTAGGCCTTGACGTATCGTCTGGTTGCGGACCATGTCTCTTCTTGTTACTTTAACCACCTTCCTCAGATACCTCATTTCTGAGGTTTGGATCTGGCTTTTATGGGTTGTAGTCATTGCCCATGACTCGCATCCATATGTCAAGACTGGGACATAGATGGAGCGGTATACAGCCATCTTAGTTTTCTTACCAACCTCTCTCTTGCTGAGGAATCCTCGATTTATGGCTTGAAAAAGTCTCCCAGCTGCTGCTTTTCGAGTGGCTAACTCTTCTTTGATGCCTCCCTTTCGGTCTATAATAGCTCCGAGGTATTTAAAGTGGTCGACCTGCTCCAGGACCTGTTCTCCCAGCTTAATCTGATGTTTCTTTCTTCTCGTGATATCACCATGGATTTTGTTTTAGAGCTGCTTATGACCATCCCTCTCTTCTCCAGCTCTTCCTTCCAGACTTGCAGGTTGGATTGGAGATGTGCCTCTGATTTAGCAATCAGGGCAACATCATCAGCAAATGCCAGCTCTGAAATCAGACCTGTCTCATCTTCCAGTACCCCACTGAATACTTTCTTGTTCTCTCCTTACATGCCTTGATGACATCGTCCATAAGGAGTATGAAGAGGTAAGGTGATAGGATATCCCCTTGTCTTACACCAGTGGTGGTCCTGAACTCTTCTGACTTATGGTTTGCTGTCCTCACATAATTTCTGCAAGACTTGTAGAAGCTCTGTATAGCATGAATCAGAGGTGCTGGAATATTCTTCCTTGCCAAACAGTCCCAAAGTTGGCTCCGGGGGACCCTGTCAAACGCCTTTTCCAGATCTATGAAACAAAGATGAATCTCACTCTTATACTCAAGGGCCTTTTCACTCAGCTGTCTGAGTGTGAAGATTAGGTCTTGAGTACTTCGGTTTGCTCGGAACCCGCACTGGACCTCATCCAATTGTGGCTCAGCTAGGCGTCGGAGTCTCTGCTTTAGGATTCTAGAGTAGATTTTACCAGGGACACTGAGAAGGGATATGCCTCTATGGTTTCCACATTGTCAATTGTCACCCTTTTTGAAAATTGGTGTTATGATGGCAATCTCCCAATCCTTTGGTATGGTCTTGTTGCACCATGCTGCCTGTAGGACCCTTAAGAGTAATAGGTCGCCTGATGCTCCCATGTACTTAACCATTTCTGGTGTTATACCATAATGCCCTGCTGCTTTGCCCATCTTGATTTTCTCCAGTGCTGCCTTTAGTTCTTCCATCTTTATGTCATCTTCACCATCATTGGTTTTCTCTTCTGTGCTAGTGGTTATCATTTCTGATGCTTGACCTTGCTCACCATCCAGGAGTTCTGAGAAATATTCTTTCCATCTTTCCATTACTTCCTTCGGGGCAGTAAGCAATTTGCCTTGCTTGTCCTTTATAAATTTGAGAGGGCATTGTTTTTCCTTCCTCGTGTTCTTTAGGGTCTTATAAAACAATTTCTGGTTTTCTTGCACATCTTTTTCTAGCTTTTCTCCAAATTCTTCCCAGGACTTCTGTTTTGCTGCTAGCACCTTGTTCTTTGCTTCTGTTCTGAGTGTCACATATTCTCTATATTTCTCTATTTGTCCTGCTGTGTTTTTAGCTCCTAAGTATTGTTTCCATGCCATTTTCTTCTCTCTTATTTTCTCTTTGACTTCCTCTGTCCACCAAGGTGTCCTCTTTCTCTTGATGCCAAGTCGGACTTCACTACATACTTCTGCAGCAGCTGTCTTTATGATGTCCTTGAATTTAATCCAGAGGGTTTCCAAATCATCAGTTTGTTCTTCTATGTTTCTCACCTCTGTAGCAATAAGCCCCTGATATCTGGTCTTAATTTCTGGCTCTCTCAGCTTGTAGGTTTTAATGCTCATTTCTCCCGTTCGTTTACTTGGTTTCTTGCGTGATGTTGGGCAGTTCCTAGGCTGAGCAACTCTTTCAGTTGTTCTTTTGATTGTAAGCAGGTAGTGATCACTTCCAATCTCTGGCCCCCTCCAGACTCTAGCATCCCGGACATATTTGAATGAGACCTACTAACAATGGCATAGTCGATCACTGACTTCTCATTCTTGGTTGGTTCACATCTAGTGTATGCATGTATGCGCTTATGGGGGAACTTTGTGTTTGTAATGATCAGATTCTGCTCACTGCACAATCTAAGGAGTCGCTTTCCATTGTCATTGAGAGTATCTTCTCCATATCTTCCGATAACTCCACCCCATCTAGCATGGTCATTTCCAACTCTGGCATTAAAATCTCCGAGCATGATAATTTCATCTAGGCAGTCGTCCACTGTCCTTTGAAGCAGCTCGAAGAATTCCTCCTTGACCTCTGCTCTCTCATCCTCATTTGGCCCATACACTATGACCAGGTTGACTATGGTTTCTCCTTCTTTTAGTTTTACAACCATAATGCGCTCCGAGACAAAGTTCCATCCCTTGATACTATCTTTTTGATTTTGGGCCACAATGCAACCCACGCCCCCTGTAGCTCTTTCAGATATGGGTACACCACTGTAGAGCAACGTGTTGCCATCGAGATCCATGACTCCTTGTCCTTTTTTCTTCGTTTCCGTTATAGCCAGGTGTAACCGAAATGAAAGTTACCACTGTAAAGAAGAAATTTTGGGCCAGTGCGTGGAGATAGTGGTGAAGATTCCTTTTAAGTTATTGATGAACTTATTATTACTGATCTGACTGACTTGGAGATTGATTAAATGGTGATGGGTGTTCCTTTAATGGTTACACTGTTCATACGCCCACACAGAGCAGAACAGTTTCTTATATCACGCGAATGTCAAAATATCAAATTCTGAAAGACTAAACATACCACTGCTACATATGATGAGATCCTGCTATTGAATTCAATCTGTTTGTTGACCTCGATTTCCGCCACCCAGGCTATTTACGCGAATACGTAGGTATAAGCTCCTTCTAAACTGAAAACCACCACTGTTACTAAATAACCTCATGATGGTGTGTGTGTGTGTGTGGGTGGCGTACCGTGTTAGGAAAGGGTGATTGAGTGCGTGCGTGCTGGAACAATCACTCACAACACAGGTACGCACGTAGAAGTCATAGATGGTTATAAACGGCTGGTGTAAGTTAATGATCGTTTTATTTACGCCACAACACGTTCATGAAATACACAGAATACACAGTCACAATTAAGTACAAGTCATAGCAATACAATAATTACAGTACTCCAGTCACATCTCCCCTTCTCATAATCATTAGCGCCATATAATCTTACTACTGGATCCTCTCAGCAACGGTCGGCATCCCCGTGCTAATATAATGAGTTCCTCAAATATGCCTAGCAACGGTCGGCATCCCCCGTGCTAATATAATGAATTCCTCAAATATGCGCCTCATCAAAGACGCTCTCAAACATTGGCGCTCTAATGTAAATAATAAATGTCCTCGCCAACGATGCTTCCAACATCAGCATCACAATAAACAGACAATGGATCCCTTTTCCCAGCAACGGTTTATCCTCGCCGTGCTGACACTAATAAATTCCTCAAATATGACTCATCAAAGACGCTCCTCAAACCTTGGCGCTTTAATGTATGTGTGGATCCTCTCAATGATAACGATGGCCTCTCAAATATGCTTCATCAAAAGACGCTCTCAACCTTGGCGCTTTAATGTTTGTGGATCCTTTTCAATAATAACAATTGCCTCCTCAATTAGCATATAGATCCGGTTAGTTAACGTACATCATCCTCGTCGTGCTAACTACATCAATAGTGAATACTTTCGGCAATTTCTCGCAAGACTGCACTACCTGGCAATCTGCAGTAAACTCTCGCCTTCACTCATCTTGACATTTTATATATTCAAACAAATGTCCTTGGATCCTTACCTCATCAAAAATACTCACAAACACAATTCTCCAATAAATTCAGAAATCATAGGCCTACACAAAATAATGGCCCTCAAACTTTTGCACTGCGCAGGCATTCTCAAAACACACACTGTAGAACCGACCTCTCCCGTCAGTACCCAAAAACAGAATGCCCCTAGTTCACACACTAGACCCGCCAAAAAAGACACGAGACTCGGTTGTTTAAAAAAAAACACAACTCAGTCTCGATAATTGCATGGGCTAGTCACACGAGCTTACTCACAGCTCAAGACAGTTCACAGAAACAACATCTCCGCAATTTGAACTGACCAGTGTTCGCCACTTGGAAACTTCTCGATCACACGAGGGAATTCCCCTAATACATTTTTAACTTAACATCAGCTTAACCAAGCACCATAACCCGTAATCGAATCTATTTGCTTAACATTTACAAGATCACTCCCCTTGATAATATTTACTCTGTAACAGTTGCCACACCGCCCGGAAAAAAAAAATGATTTTATCATTTTTTTTGTTGAAAATTTAAGTCCCCAACAATTTAGAAAATAAATGAAATTATATTATATGGCTACCAAAAAATATGTATCTATCCAAAAAATGTACCTATTAAATAGTACATCTATACACAACTTCAGCAATACATGTAATATACCAACTAAAACATCAAACATAATAAATCAAATACCTCAATGAAATGTACCGATGTAAATTACAACAAAAGCATCAATCATCCTACAAGCATACCAACAGTAATCTCAATAAAACACTAAGCCAAGTACATTTAGTACAAGTAACAACCAATCGAATGTGCCAGAACAAGATCAAACAACAGAAAAGAATGATCTGTAGTAAAGGAAAGTAAGAAATCGGAAAATGAGAAACAATTAACAACAGTACAGGATAACCAATAGAACAACGATTTCATGTACAATAAATACAAATTTTATAAAAAATACTAGTTACATATATATATTAAGTTATATATATTAACTCAAGAATACAACGAATGAAAGTATAAGTATCTGAAAGAAGAATGATGTAGTATACAAATACAACGAAGAGAAATGAAGATGTGATACAGAAATATAAACAAGATATGAACACATATCGGAAAGACAACAAAAAGATAGAATGAAATGAAGGATAGTCAACAAAGACGAATGGAAAGCAAAGGTATGAACGCAATAGAAAGTCAATGACAATACATACTAATAAATGTTTAGATCAGACAATATCTTTTTCACAAATTAAATACAAACATAATTACAAGGCACCAAACAAAATGTCAAAGTATATCCATACTAACAGCACAAAACGAATAATTTTCATATACTAAACAAAGTCTAATAAGTAATTTAAACTAAGTTACAAAAGTTTATACTTAACTGAAAAATAAATTATAAACCTTACACAAACAAATAATAGCATTTGCGATAACTAAGTTTTGACCCTAACGCACAATCAACCGCTAAATAATAAAAAATACATCATAATATATCAAATAAGACAAGTTCCCAAAAGAAGTAATATTCCCCTTTCATCATAGGGCACACAAAAATAAATTTCAATTGCCAAAAAACAATTTTTTTTTTAAATTTACCATACAAAAAATATTTTCAGAACGATAAGTTATCAAAAAATAAAAATTATTTATTTAAGTAATTCTAAGTCATAACTAATAAACTAACAATGAAATTAACTTCTAACCAAATTAGAGAAGCATAAAAATATCTTATCTCTAGACAAACACTTAAATCAAAACATGTAAGTTTTTTTTTCAAAAAAAATACATCCACCTAAAAAAACCTAAGAAAAATTACAATGTCATGTGTATATCAACTTTCCAACATATACAAATATAACATAATGTTTACAACAATCTGTCCATCTTTTAACAAAGAAATATCAGATGTGTCTATCAATTTTACTAAAAAAAAAAGTTGAATTTAATTTATAAGTTAATTCCTGATTAACAATAGCGTTAAGCTTCAGTGTTATTTAACTGTAAATTTTATATCTTACCCCAGCCTATATATATAATATAAATAAATGCAAAATCCTATTGGTATATAAATAAGATATGAAAAAGATCCTATAAAAATATCTTCAAAGTTTTTATAAAAAAATATTTATCATCAAATTAATTTGTTGCAAAAATGTTAAAAAATCTTATTATATAAATTCTAAGTACTATGTTCTGACAAGATCAATGGTTCTAACAATTTAAATACACAATTATTTCTGATACTGCAAGATAATTCTACAAAATCATATTACACAACATAACAATAAAATCCACATAATTATTCTAAACAATTACAACTACAACCCGAAAAAATATACAGAAAAATGAGCACAGGTTTGACCCCACCGCTCACTGCATTTATCAAAAATTACACACACATTATTACCCAAACACATATGTTACACACAATCAAAACAGAATAATATACAATTGCATAAAAAATTGGACTGGTATATTATCGAAACAATCATCTATGTTCTACAAATATATATATATTTATAGCAATCAAATGATTTCATCAAAATGAACATCATAATGTTTCAAAGAAATTACACATATTTTAATAGAACATCATATGATATATTATACACAGAATACAATAACATGTAATAATTTCTAACAAATAAAAATCAGCTGTAAAAAAAAAATATCCCGACAATCTCGTCAATAATTCTTGATCCTTCAAAAAAGGTGACTCGTCAGATGTATAGCGAGACGCTCATAGTTTCTGCTTGATAAATAATCCACATTCTTCACGAATAATGTCAACAGTGCGCCAGCTCATCACAACGTCGCACGCTACGAGACAATACAAATGACAATTTCTATTTATCAACTGTTAGATCTAATAAGAAAAAACGGAAAATCAACTTCCACATTTTACCTATTTCCTTGGGGTGGAGTAGAGTCTTGGCCCCTTCTCACACACCTCAACAAGTCCTCCTTACACGATGTAAACATCACAGAAGGCTTAACGATCACTTGACCGTAACGAAAGTTCATCCTTGTTGTAGCCTGAAAAAAAAAATTACTACGTTCACAAGAACGAGATGACCTTTCGACACCACTAGTGTGACAATCAATAGTGTTATTACTTTGCTTGTAAAACAACCTTGCTCTCATGTGGAGTACAAGCTAACCTTGTTACAATTTCTATAATTGCTGTTAAGAACATTGTTATTTGTTCTATTGACACAGTTGTACTGTTTCACATCCAGTTTAGCATAATTACGATTAGCATTTCCTCTTGGTGGATAAAAATATCTATCTACCAGATAGAAATGGCTTTTTTATCAACAAATTTATTACCATATTGACACTCTTTTCACATAATTATTTCCACTATAATTTCTAATACTCTTAGAATCACGATGTTGTGTGATCTGTCAAATTGTTTCTTGTTTTTAAGCAAAGAAACATTACTATATGAAGAAATCCCTTGGTACATTTTACCCTCAGGGAGATATCTCCTATCACAAGTATTTTTTTCCTGTTTTTTGGCGGGGTGTCCAAGAACTGGGACACACTGACTTGACTGGGTGTGACCCGAAAGATTTAACCATATCTTTTTATTGTTTTTCACAAAAAATATGTTTCCTTCCTGGAATAAGGAGTTCTATCTTTTTTCCATGATATCAAAGCCATCAGGGTTCTCACTTAATACCTTGTTTGTTTTTTAACAAACTTGCATTGAAATTTATTATTGTTTCTTTTTGTTATCCACAGGACTGTCTAACACTGTAGATTTTCCTTTGCTAGCTTGCCGCCAGGAACCAATATCGCAAGAATCATCGGCATTGCGTTGAAAGTTATATTTCCCCTTGGAAAGATTTCTGTCCATTATTCTTGCCTTTAGAATCTGCTTTATGTCTTTCACTGTCAACACTGACAGAAGACCACCTTTTTTTCTTTAAGAGAATGTCAAGTAAACCATCCAATCTCACTCTGGCTTCTGAAATTTGAATTTCTCTAAGTGAAATATCTGCACTTTAATTTATTGTTTAACCTCTCAACTCTTAAAACCTTGCAGCTTTCCTCTGCTAGCAAATTTTTAATCTTAGCGACCTTCTCTCTCTCAGCCGTTAATTCTAATAATGTCTCTGTCTCATACTGCTCTTTATTTTTTGACCTCAACTGAGTCAACTCCAGCTGTGGAGACTGAATCTTAATATCATCATTGTTATTATACATAATCATCATCATTTCTTCTTAAGGGGTACAATATTCATGTCCTTAATTTGATCACTGTGAATCATCTTATCATTCATCAACACCTCATGAAGCATTTCTATATAAGTTTGCTCATGTTCATTGTTCTCTCCATTTTCAATTTCTCATACATCTCTCTCCTTTCTTGAAGTTCCTGAGTTAGGTTTCTAACTTCACTATTGTTATCCTTAATCTGAGTTTCTAACTCTTTTGATTTTAGACAATGCTACACTCAATGCTGTTTGAGTATAAGCAAGTTCTGACTTTCATTTTACTAACTCATCTGTAAGTTTAGAGACTTTTTCATGTAACTCACTTACTTCAGCAGTACATTCTATGACACTTTCCCCTTTGCTCTAGGGTACTCTGTTTTATATGTCCAATTGCTCTTCTCTTCTTAGCATCCTTTTCTTATTACCTCTCATCACTTTCATGAATTAGCTTTTCACATATCAATCTATTTATGTCAGACTCAGTCAGCTCACGGCCTCCAAATCCTAATAGTTCACGGCATTTTTTTCATCAGCATCTGTATAATAGTCCATAGTGACTTACTTCCTTAGACAACTATATATGTATTAATTAAACTTTCACCCTCCACCAAGCCAATAATATCTTTTTAAGAAATATTACAATTATTTTCTTACTTACTGTACACCAACTTCTGTTATAGTACCTATAGTTATAAAACATACACATTATCTATGGATCAACATATTTCTTCATCAATCGATATAATTATCGAAAAACACAATGACAATTATCAACAGAATAAGTGATGGATAGTATAGGCAGACTTGCTGAAAATGCAGAAAAGTGGCACAATCTACACAGAAACAAAATCACTTATCTTAATATTCTTCTGTCCCTTCCCCGACACACCAGATATCACAAAGTTCTGCAGATAAAACCGTTCAAGCGCAGAAAGGTACACAAACTAGATTTTTCTTTCTCTTCAGGTTCTTGCCAAAGTGTAGAATACGCTCAATAACAGCATCAGCATACAGGAAACACCGCACAGCAGCACCCTCTGTAACTGTTGACTTGATAACAAACAATCTGCAAACGACTCTTCAAAAACACTTCACATTTAGTTAAACTTGACTGTCTACCAAAACTGTCAACTTCCCATTGTTATGTTCTACCGTGTTGGGCACAGTTAACAAACTAGATCTAGGACCATGACACAATGTGAGGATACATAAGCCAAGCCTCCACAAGGCTTTCCTATCACGCGCAAACTCCGTGGGTTTTATTCCGCCAAACAAACCGGCCCACCACTGTAAACGAAATGAAAGTTACCACTGTAAAGAAGAAATTTTGGGCCAGTGCGTGGAGATAGTGGTGAAGATTCCTTTTAAGTTATTGATGAACTTATTATTACTGATCTGACTGACTTGGAGATTGATTAAATGGTGATGGGTGTTCCTTTAATGGTTACACTGTTCATACGCCCACACAGAGCAGAACAGTTTCTTATATCACGCGAATGTCAAAAATATCAAATTCTGAAAGCGTTCATGAAATACACAGAATACACAGTCACAATTAAGTACAAGTCATAGCAATACAATAATACAGTACTCCAGTCACATCTCCACTTCTCATAATCATTAGCGCTATATAGTATTAGTACTGGAGCCTCTCAGCAAGGGTCGGCATCCCCGTGCTAATATAATGAATTCCTCAAATATGCCTAGCAACGGTCGGCATCCCCGTGCTAATATAATGAATTCCTCAAATATGCCTCATCAGAGACGCTCTCAAACATTGGCGCTCTAATGTAAATAATAAATGGCCTCTCCAACGATGCTTCCAACATCAGCATCACAATAAACAGACAATGGATCCCTTTTCCCAGCAACGGTTTATCCTCGCCGTGCTGTCAATAATACATTCCTCAAATATGCCTCATCAAAGACGCTCTCAACCTTGGCGCTTTAATGTATGTGTGGATCCTCTCAATGATAACGATGGCCTCTCAAATATGCTTCATCAAAGACGCTCTCAACCTTGGCGCTTTAATGTTTGTGGATCCTTTCAATAATAACAATTGCCTCCTCAAATATCATATAGATCCGGTTAGCCAACGGACATCATCCTCGCCGTGCTAACTACATCAATGGTGAATACTTTCGGCAATTTCTCGCAAGACTGCACTCCCTGGCAATCTGCAGTAATCTCGCCTTCACTCATCTTGACATTTATATATTCAAACAAATGTCCTGGATCCTTACCTCATCAAAAATACTCACAAACACAATTCTCCAATAAATTCAGAAATCATAGGCCTACACAAATAATGGCCTCAAACTTTTGCACTGCGCAGGCATTCTCAAAACACACACTGTAGAACCGACCTCTCCCGTCGGTACCCAAAAAACAGAATGCCCCTAGTTCACACACTAGACCCGCCAAAAAAGACACGAGACTCGGTTGTTTAAAAAACACAACTCAGTCTCGATAATTGCATGGGCTAGTCACACGAGCTTACACACAGCTCAAGACAGTTCACAGAAAAAAAAACATCTCCGCGATTTGAACTGACCAGTGTTCGCCACTTGGAAACTTCTCGATCACACGAGGGAATTCCCCTAATACATTTTTAACTTAACATCAGCTTAACCAAGCACCATAACCCGTAATCGAATCTATTTGCTTAACATTTACAAGATCACTTCCCCTTGATAATATTTACTCTGTAACACCAGGATTTATAGTTTTGCTTTCCTCATCTCTTCCACCAGCTCCTCTTCTTTCCCATTTATACTTCTTGTGTTTCAAGTTCCATAAGTCGTAGTCCGTTCCAGTTCGTCGCCTTTAGAATCAGTCGGGTTTTCTCTCTTGTAGTTCGCGTAATCGTGATTTAAAGCAAACAGGTGATTGGCCTGTTGGGCCTTTGCATGGTGGAGGGGCTGCTTCCTTACGGCCTCCATGCAGGCCGCTCTCCTCCTTTTTCAGACCGGCTTGGGACCGGCATAGTCGAAGTTCAACAGCACGCCTCCCTCGAAAAACACTACCCGCACAATCACGTGTCACACGTGTACCTACAAAAAAAAACCCCTCTTTGGTTAGCGAAGTTGACGTTACAGTCATAGTACTACACAAAACTAAAGTGCTAATTACAGCATTCCCAACGTCGTATTTGGTGGAGAGGGGGTTCAGTGCAGTAGTGTTTCTACTACAAAAGCAACAAAACCGACTGCAGATTTGTAACAGAGGACAGTTGAGACTTCTTTTTAACAAACTTAGAACCAAATATTACAAAACTGGCTGAGTCACACCAAGCCCAAGGATCTCATTAAGCTTCATTAGTAAGTGAATTTTTATATAATTATATCATTATTATCAACTAATAATTGTTCCATTTTTTTCATGTTTAAAGTTGTTACATAAGGTGACGCTTAAATATTCAGATTTGAAGATATATATGCTTCATTTAGGCGCTATTAAAATGATATGATTATGGTAGTTATAGAGTTGTAAAAACTAATTTTATATCTTTTGCTCCGCCAATTTGCAATTCAAGGATAATGAACTTGTGGTGTATATAATTCCATACTTAAACACATATTTAATATAACTATGCTTTTAAAATGTGCTGTCTCTTTTTCTTTATGTTATAAGAAAAGATAACTCATTAACTGGATTGCTTTTTTAAAAGTATGGTGGAATATATGGTTATGTGTGTGTGTGTGTGTGTGTGTGTGTGTGTGTGTGTGTTTGTGCATACACGATAAAGAGCAAAAAAAGGGGGGGGGTGTTAAAAGGGTGGGGGCTTTTTAAAATATTAGTTGTCAAAAGGGGGCCTCATGGCACATCCACCATTGATCACAAGTTATTTGACTACAAAGATCTCATGAAAATGAATGGAAAGTAATGAGCACAGCAGAATTAATGCCGTAATCAGGGCATTTCAGCAGAAAGAGCGCAACACAATTACCTCTCCCCTACGTCAAGCGTTGGCGGGTGTACTTGCTGTTATGAAAAAAAACTATCGACCGCTAAATTAAAGATGTCTGGATATAAAATTATTAGCAAGTGGAAAGAAAATGAAAAATAGTTTTTCAAACCCTTTATAACTAGACAGAACAATAGACTAGAAATACGACGGACATCATATAGGTTTGTTCCAATGATGAGCAATTGTCACAAACAGGGAAAGGGCCGAACCAACAAAACGAATCTTATTTTCAAAGGCTGGAGAATTGGGCACGTCTAACATTGTGCCCTTTCCATATCTCATCTTTTTATACTTACTTTAAATCATTAAAATACTCAACAAAAAGAACGGCCCATCATTAACTTAGCATGTTTTGAGAAAAAACGTGAGAATAAACTGAGAGATAGCTGAACACTGTTGATGAGAAAAATGGAAATAATGACAAGTTAAAGATAGAGGTTAGTTGTCCCATCTTGAAAATGGTGTCGCCGAAGAGCGATAACGAACAAAGAAGTGATATGTAGTACCATACCACATATGTAGTACCATCACATATGTAGTACCATCACATATGTTAACGTACCATCACATATGTAGTACCATCACATATGTAGTACCATTTACATACGGATCTTGTAATGATCAAGATTTTGCCGATAACATTGCCCTTCTGTGCTATATCACCGTAATCAGATGAGAGGTCACAGTAAGTGGGTTTGAAAATATAGATTAAATGCTGGACACGATAACAATACTACACTTAAAGCAGTATATACACAGAGTTGACGGTATAGGCAACGAAATCAAAATAAGAATTCAAAAGGCTAATAGAGTCTTACTTGCACTGGTAAATATATAGGAATTAAAATAAATCAAGCCCAACACAGATTAAGAATGTTTTTAGCTCGAATGTCAAGTCAATCCTATTGTATGGATGTCAAACATGGAGAAAACAAAAACAATAACCAAGAGGCTCATCAAGACTTTCATAAATGGGTGCTTGTGAAGAACCCCAGAAGGTTTGTAGTGGTATGACAAGATTTACTAATGTAGAGAACTGATGACAAGATCACTAATGTGGAACTGATGACAAGATCACTAATGTGGAACTGATGACAAGATCACTAATGTGGAACTGATGATAAGATCACTAATGTGGAACTGATGACAAGATCACTAATGTGGAACTGATGACAAGATTACTAATGTGGAACTGTTGACACGATAACTAATGTGGAACTGATGACAAGGTCACTAATGTGGAACTGAAGACACGATAACTAATGGGGAACTGATGATAAGATTACTAATGTGGAACTGATGACAAGATCACTAATGTGGAACTGATGACAAGATCACTAATGTGGAACTGATGACAAGATCACTAATGTGGAACTGATGACAAGATCACTAATGGGGAACTGATATCAAGATCACTAATGTAGAACTGATGACAAGATCCCCAATGTGGAACTGATGACAAGATCACTAATGTGGAACTGATGACAAGATTACTAATGTGGAACTGATGACAAGATCACTAATGTGGAACTGATGACAAGATCACTAATGTGGAACTGATGATAAGATCACTAATGTGGAACTGATGACAAGATTACTAATGTGGAACTGATGATAAGTGGCTCACTAATGTAGAACTGATGACAAGATTACTAATGTGGAACTGATGACAAGATTACTAATGTGGAACTGATGATAAGATTACTCACGTGGAACTGATGACAAGATTACTAATGTAGAACTGATGACAAGATTACTAATGTGGAACTGATGACAAGATTACTCATGTGGAACTGATGACAAGATTACTAATGTGGAACTGATGATAAAGATTACTAATGTGGAACTGATGACAAGATCATTAATGTGGAACTGTTGATAAGATCACTAATGTCGAACTGATGACAAGATTACTAATTTGGAACTGTTGATAAGATCAATAATGTCGAACTGATGACAAGATTACTAATGTGAAGCTGATGACAAGATCACTAATATGTAACTGATGACAAGATCATTAATGTGGAACTGATGACAAGATTACTAATGTGGAACTGATGACAAGATCACTAATGTGGAACTGATGACAAGATTACTAATGTAAAACTGATGACAAGATTACTAATGTGGAACTGATGACAAGATTACTAATGTGAAACTGATGACAAGATTACTAATGTGAAACTGATGACAAGATTACTAATGTGGAACTGATGACAAGATTACTAATGTGGAACTGATGACAAGATTACTAATGTGGAACTGATGACAAGATTACTAATGTGGAACTGATGACAAGATTACTAATGTGGAACTGATGACAAGATTACTAATGTGGAACTGATGACAAGATTACTAATGTGGAACTGATGACAAGATTACTAATGTGAAACTGATGACAAGATTACTAATGTGGAACTGATGACAAGATTACTAATGTGGAACTGATGACAAGATTACTAATGTGGAACTGATGACAAGATTACTAATGTGGAACTGATGACAAGATTACTAATGTGGAACTGATGACATAATCACTAATGTGAAACTGATGACAAGATCACTAATGTGGAACTGATGACAAGATTACTAATGTGGAACTGATGACAAGATTACTAATGCGGAACTGATGACAAGATCACTAATGTGGAACTGATGACAAGATTACTAATGTGGAACTGATGACAAGATTACTAATGTGGAACTGATGACAAGATTACTAATGTGGAACTGATGACAAGATTACTAATGTGGAACTGATGACAAGATTACTAATGTGGGACTGATGACAAGATTACTAATGTGGAACTGATGACAAGATTACTAACGTGGAACTGATGACAAGATTACTAATGTTGAACTGATGACAAGATCACTAATGTGAAACTGATGACAAGATTACTAATGTGGAACTGATGACAAGATTACTAATGTGGAACTGATGACAAGATTACTAATGTGGAACTGATGACAAGATTACTAATGTGGAACTGATGACAAGATTACTAATGTGGGACTGATGACAAGATTACTAATGTGGAACTGATGACATGAACCAGACAAGTGCCAGTGGGACTATAGAAGAGGACGCTGGCTGTGATGCCTGCTGATAGCGTTACATGGCAGTCCTTCGTCTAGAATACCAAACGTAAGAGACATACAGGTAGCACGGAAACAGCACAGAGACGAGAACTGAAGACAGAAAGGAAAATGATGAGGTAATACATGGAATGACCTTGACCTGATGGCACGTGACAGGAAGACTTGGCCAGTTTGTTGAAGACTTATGCTCTGTGGTGAGCTAAAGGGTATTGATTGACCAGAGACGTACAGTTTTGAAAAGGAGATCAATTATTAGAATACCACTGACATGGCACATAATAATGATTACCATGACTTTCTTAGGATATCGTTTCTATCAAAAGTCAGTGTTTTAAGTCCACTGGAAATTCCCGGTCTGTACTTGTAGAGTGTCTGTGTGTAGCGCACCAGTCGGCACCAATCGTTAACATGAACACACTTGTAACCATCGTGGAAGCAAATATTACTGGAACGTAGATGAACATCTAACTTTTTTGTTACTGGTAAAGAAATCAAAACTCCCATGCAGTGAGAACAAGGTAGTGTTAGACATTTTACAGCGGGGAGGAATTTTATCTCCTAGACCAGTCATTGCTACGTCAGCAGGCCTAAGCATATTGCACAGTAAGGAACCTGGATGGAAAAATTCAAACTATAAACCTTGGGAGGTAGGAGAAAAAGTTAAGGGGTGTAAATCAGATAAATTCTTTATTCGTGAAACGCAGTCATAGCATGTGCTAACCAATCGTTTTCAAGACTGGTCCTGTGAGGCAAAAGCTCAACATCTCGAGCTGCTTCTAAAGATAGAGGTGACAACGAAGGCAGACTACTCGAGCAACATAAATGTTGTCCTAGATTAAATGCCAAGAACAGTCAAAAGGATGTACAGGTGAACAGATCTTCGTCTTCAAACGTAGAGTCTTGCCGTAAGAGAGCTTGCCGCAGGTCAAAAAGCTCTAGCGACCTTTATTCAAAAGTGACCGCATCAGAAAGCGAAATCGATCCAAAGAAACGTGAAAAGCTAAAGATGCCTTATGCTGAAAACCACAAATCCAGACTTTTGCCAAGTTCAACAAATGCATTAGGCGATAGTCAGCACTTGTCTCCACCTGTGACGAGTACTCACTCTACTGAATTAACCGTTCATCTAGCCCCATTTATAGGAACAATTAACGCAGGAAAAGGCACTGTTAATGTCACCTTTAATGTCTATAATTCAGAAACAAAGAATCGTCGACAGAAAGGTGATGAGCCCATTTTACTAGAGATAAATTCAGCAACTTGCAAACAAGGAATTACATCAGAAAATGTGGTTAGAGAGGATGAGTCGGACGATGACAGTCTAGCTGGATGTGAGGGCTTTGATTCGTGTATGCTGACGCCAATTCAAGAGGAATCTGTATCGCACGGAAGCATCAGCTCGGATAAATCCAAATCCGGCTTCGAAGAATTCGTTAATAAACGTAGAATGAAGTTAATGGAGATAACAGCCGACACGTCGTACTGGCACAATGAAAGTCGCTGCCCGTCAAAACACAGCACTACCATCAGTGGCTCCAACTCGACTTTTCACCGTACTTCATCAAGCTCATGTAATCGCGCATCTCGAAAAGAATCGGATTCAAGCGATAACCAAAGGAGTAGTCGTGCACAAAAACGCCAGGAAAGTTGCCGCGCGCATCACGATCTTGACTGTGATTACATCATAGAAGAATCGAAACAACTTTCTTCACAAAACCGTGAGAATTTGTTTTCACACATGCAGTCTGTTGGCCCACATAAATCTGCTTTTCTTCGTAATGAAATGTACGGGTCAACGGACGAGTCAGTTCGTCCGAGTAACGCTCCATCTTATAAAAACGAAGATGAGCTTCTGAGATTGTACGCTAGTGGGGGCGGGAAAAGGAGCTACCTTTGCAGTTCGAGCGCTTATCTAACTCCAACAAGGTCAGTAAGAGGGAATACCATTAACCAGAGCTGGAGGAAAACAGACCACGATCGAACATTGCCACCTTCAGACATGCCAGCCTATACTAGATCTGTCCCAGGAGTCACGGGTCACCAAGCTATACATCCAGTGAAATCAACAAGCCAGACAAAAATGTTCTCTAAAGATAGAGGTGACAACGAAGGCAGACTACTCGAGCAACATAAATGTTGTCCTAGATTAAATGCCAAGAACAGTCAAAAGGATGTACAGGTGAACAGATCTTCGTCTTCAAACGTAGAGTCTTGCCGTAAGAGAGCTTGCCGCAGGTCAAAAAGCTCTAGCGACCTTTATTCAAAAGTGACCGCATCAGAAAGCGAAATCGATCCAAAGAAACGTGAAAAGCTAAAGATGCCTTATGCTGAAAACCACAAATCCAGACTTTTGCCAAGTTCAACAAATGCATTAGGCGATAGTCAGCACTTGTCTCCACCTGTGACGAGTACTCACTCTACTGAATTAACCGTTCATCTAGCCCCATTTATAGGAACAATTAACGCAGGAAAAGGCACTGTTAATGTCACCTTTAATGTCTATAATTCAGAAACAAAGAATCGTCGACAGAAAGGTGATGAGCCCATTTTACTAGAGATAAATTCAGCAACTTGCAAACAAGGAATTACATCAGAAAATGTGGTTAGAGAGGATGAGTCGGACGATGACAGTCTAGCTGGATGTGAGGGCTTTGATTCGTGTATGCTGACGCCAATTCAAGAGGAATCTGTATCGCACGGAAGCATCAGCTCGGATAAATCCAAATCCGGCTTCGAAGAATTCGTTAATAAACGTAGAATGAAGTTAATGGAGATAACAGCCGACACGTCGTACTGGCACAATGAAAGTCGCTGCCCGTCAAAACACAGCACTACCATCAGTGGCTCCAACTCGACTTTTCACCGTACTTCATCAAGCTCATGTAATCGCGCATCTCGAAAAGAATCGGATTCAAGCGATAACCAAAGGAGTAGTCGTGCACAAAAACGCCAGGAAAGTTGCCGCGCGCATCACGATCTTGACTGTGATTACATCATAGAAGAATCGAAACAACTTTCTTCACAAAACCGTGAGAATTTGTTTTCACACATGCAGTCTGTTGGCCCACATAAATCTGCTTTTCTTCGTAATGAAATGTACGGGTCAACGGACGAGTCAGTTCGTCCGAGTAACGCTCCATCTTATAAAAACGAAGATGAGCTTCTGAGATTGTACGCTAGTGGGGGCGGGAAAAGGAGCTACCTTTGCAGTTCGAGCGCTTATCTAACTCCAACAAGGTCAGTAAGAGGGAATACCATTAACCAGAGCTGGAGGAAAACAGACCACGATCGAACATTGCCACCTTCAGACATGCCAGCCTATACTAGATCTGTCCCAGGAGTCACGGGTCACCAAGCTATACATCCAGTGAAATCAACAAGCCAGACAAAAATGTTCTCTAGCGTATATCCACAAATTCGCTCTAATTATGGGTCTGCGTACATGAAGAACATGTCACCACAAGTCAAAGAGTACGCTGACATGCCCAGTCTAGTTAAAACGCAAATGAATTTTCCCACAGACGACTGCAAGAGTTCAAAAAGTGCAGCAAACCGGTGGTTTCCTGCTGAATCCATCGATCTAGGGACCGGTCATCACGACCTCATTAGGAGAATTTGGAACGAAAGTGCAAACAATGGAAGCGATGGGTCTTCGTCATGTGACACAAGCGGAAATGACGAAATTGAGATGCAAAACACTGACCAGAGAACTGAATATCGCAGGGTGAGTCAACTCAAAGCCAAGCTTCAGGCTGGCGAAATACCAGCGGCGCCCAACGATCGGTCAGAGAGCGATAAGCCACCCAGAGAGGCAAGACTGGGTCACGCCACACAGGAGCAGTACTTCAAACAGGCTCAGCACGTGCCGCTAGACGAACTCCACTATTTGTGTCGAAAGCACGCGTGCATGACGTACGATTTTGTCCACCAAAACTATCCGGTAGCAAGAGTGTCCAATTTTGCCGCCAGAAACATAAACGGAAGCGGGTATATGTTCGGCCGCGGAATACATTCTAGTGACGAGCGTTTATCGGTTATGCAGGAACACGACGGCGACAGCGATGAAGAATTTACCTCCGCAACAGAAGATCTGCCGCATTACTCATCTGGTTGTAAAAAGAGGCCAAAATATGCAAGAAAGAGTGGCCAAGAAATTGATGACACGTGCAATCACCCAGACTCGATGAGTTACTACATGGGAGACGGTCCTTCTGGACAATTTGATAACTTCGAGGGCATACCTAAGGAAGACCTCCTGATTAGCTTATCCCCAGTGGACGATGATGATCAAATAATGTATTGTTCTCATCGTCAGAAGGGCACTATCTGCCAAAAATCATCCTCCGAGACAGCTGATCAAGCCACAGCAAGCATTAACAAACACGGCAGGAACGACTGTGAGATTCATGGTCCTATCGGCGTCGCTCATCAGCTGGAGAAGAATCACGTACTTGCTGGCCGCTCGTGTTTCGACCAGGGGGACATTCTTAACAAACGAGTCTTTACCCAGTGGTACGTGGACGAAGGCGAGAAGAGTCAGCAAGGACAGAGGCGGTCTATGGTCAACGTAGCTCCGAATGACAAGTGTTCACACAGAGAGCTTTGGATTACACCTTCAGAGACTTGCAACAGCTCTGCAGAAGAGTGCGAAGATGAGCAAGATGACGATGATAATGACTGTGAAGACGAAGATGAAGAAGACAATGAAGAGGAAGAAGAAGACGAGGAGGAGGAGGAGGAGGACGGTGAAGAGGTTGAAGATGATGATGAAGATGAAGAAGATGATGAAGATAATGAAGAAGATGAAGACGAAGATGATAATGACAACGTTCCCGCTCATGAGTCAGAGGAAGGTCAACATATTCACCAACAAAAAACTGGTTGCATGGACCACAGGAAAGAGAAGAACGCACAAAATAATTACCAACATGAAAAGCCACAGGACAAGAACGAGTCCAAGATGATAGCAAAAAGGACAACACACTTGGACCTCCCCGGTAAGAGACCGACTCGGGTCAGAACCATTACACAGACCAAGCGCTACGCAACGTTAAATAAACAGGGGCACCAACAGAGCTTAGGAGACCACCTAAACAAGCAAAAGCAACATGGTACTCACGACAAAAACATACACGTGAAGCCCACAGGAGGACATCAACACAAATTCTCCCTGGAGCAAATCAAAGTGCCAGCAATCGAAAAGGAGCGTGTTCGTTTTGCCTGTGACGAAAATGGCGATTGGGCGGAAATAGGGCGCGGAAGCTACGGCTGTGTTTACCTCGGCCCTCCTAGACGGAGTCATCGAGGTAGCAATCAAGGATTTTTATGAGTCCAGCTCTTGGGATCTAGTCATTCACGAAGCCCGAATGTTAATGTTTCTACAGGATACGTGTATTACACCGAAATTTTACGGTCTAAGAAAACGATTCGATATTAGCAAACAGCCGAGTGAGTACTGTATAATAATGGAATACTTTGGAGACGGCGGACCTTGTTTAACGTCATGTTCGACAAGATGGCGCTAGCAGGAGAAGAGTGGATGGACATTGTGGGACAGCTGGTGGCTGGGCTCCGGTTGATCCATCGCAAAAATGTACTTATTAACGACCTGAAGGCTGATAACATTCTCATCGATCTGACCGGAGGTGAGTGCTCTGTGAACAGATGTTAACTGGAGAGTGAGTGCTCTGTGAACAGATGTTAACTGGAGAGTGAGTGCTCCACGAACAGATGTTAACTGGAGAGTGAGAGCTCTGTGACAAGATGTTGATTGGAGAATGAGTGCTCTGTGAACAGTAGTTAACTGGAGAATGAGTGCTCCGTGAACAGATGTTAACTAGACAGTGAGGTCTCTGTGAACAGCTGTTAAATGGAGAGTGAGTGCTCTGTGAACAGATGTTAACTGGAGAGTGAGTGCTCTGGGAACAGATGTTGATTTTAGAGTGAGTGCTCTGTGAACAGATGTTAACTGGAGAGGGAATTATCTGTGATCAGGTGTTAATTGAAGAATGAGTGCTCTGTAAACAGATGTTAACTGGAGAGTGAGTGCTCTGTGAACAGATGTTGATTGGAGAGTGTGTGCTCTGTGAACAGTTGTTATGTGGAGAGTGAGTGCTCTGTGAACAGATGTTAACTGGAGAGTGAGTGCGCTGTGAACAGATGCTAACTGGAGAGTGAGTGCTCTGTGAACAGATGTTGATTGGAGAGTGAGTGCTCTGTGAACAAATGTTACCTGGAGAGTGAGTGATCTGTGAACAGATGTTAATTGAAGAATGATTGCTCTGTAAAGCGATGTTAACTGAAGATAAATTGCTCTGTAAACATATGTTAACTGGTGAGTGAGTGTTCTGTGAACAGATGTTAACTGGAGAGTGAGTGAAATAAAACAGAGAGTGAGACAGCCAACACTTTCACTCAGAGTAAGAATTGGATAAAAATATCTTTCTTTATTACTGTTTGGGCTGAAGAAAGACAGTCATACAGACATGAAGAACTATAGACACAAGAATGTTTCTCTATTATTGCCTGGGATAAAGAAAGACATTCATGCAGACATACAGATGTATAGACACAAGAATTTTTTTCTATTACTGTCTGGGCTGAAGAAAGACACTTTTAAAGACATTCAGAACTATAGACACAATAATTTTTCTCTATTACTGTCTGGGCAAAAGAAACACATTCATACAGACATACATAACTATAGACTCAATAATGTTTCTCTATTACTCTCTGGGGGACCTGGATTTCGCAGATGATTTAGCATTCTTAAGTTCAACACCCAGACAATCCCAAGAAGCAGTAAATAATTTGTGTCATCTTTCGGTTAAAATAGGTCTCCAAATAAATGCCTCTAAAACTAAAATTATGAACTTTTCTAACGGGGAAAAACTACAGAAAGTTGAAAGTTTCAATTATTTAGGCAGTAAAATGACTCAGGATGGTGACACAACAAGAGAAATTCATACTAGAATTGCTTTGGCAGCTAGCGCCTTCAATAGATTATCTAACATTCGGAAATTACGATCATTGAATATACATACCAAGCTTCGTCTGTTTAAATCAAATGTTATCTCAGTGTTAACATACGGCTGTGAGAGTTGGAAAATAACAAAATCATTGGAGAACAAGCTGAATACATTCGAGAACAAATGTCTTAGAAAACTCATGAACATCAGTTGGAAAGAATTCAAGACTAATCGACAAATAAGAGAAGACTCTAGGCAGAAATATGTCTCCAACTATATAAGGAAAAGACGATGGTCATATATCGGTCATGACACTCATACAGACACACAGAACTATAGACACGAGTAATTTCCCTATTACTGTCTGGGCTGAAGAAAGACACTCATACAGACACAGAACTATAGACACGAGTAATTTCCCTATTACTGTCTGGGCTGAAGAAAGACACTCATACAGACACACAGAACTATAGACACGAGTAATTTCCCTATTACTGTCTGGGCTGAAGAAAGACACTCATACAGACATACAGAACTATAGACACGAGAATTTTTCTCGATTACTGTCTGGGCTGAAGAAAGACAATTATACAGACATACAGAACTATAGAAACAGGAATTTTTCTCTATTACTGTCTGGGCTGAAGAAAGACAATTATACAGACATACAGAACTATAGAAACAGGAATTTTTCTCTATTACTGTCTGGGCTGAAGAAAGACAATTATACAGACATACAGAACTATAGAAACAGGAATTTTTCTCTATTACTGTCTGGGCTGAAGAAAGACAATTATACAGACATGCAGAACTATAGAAACAGGAATTTTTCTCTATTACTGTCTGGGCTGAAGAAAGACAATTATACAGACATACAGAACTATAGAAACAAGAATTTTTTTTTATTACTGTATGGGCAAAATAAAGACATTCATACAGACAGACAGAACTATAGACTTAAGAATTTTTCTCTATTACTGTATAGGCTGACGAAAAATAATTATACAGATATACAGAACTAAAGACAGAAGAATTTTTCTCTATTACTGTCTGCGCTGGAGAAAGACAATTATACAGACATACAGAATTATAAACACAATAATTTTTATCTGCTACTGTCTGGGCTGAAGAAAGACACTTATACAGACATACAGAACTATAGATACAAGAAGTTTTCTCTGTTACTGCCCGGATTGAATAAAGATACTCACACAGACATACAGAACTATAGACACAAGAAATTTTCTCTATAACTGCCTGCGCCAAAGAAGTACACTCGTATAGACATTCAGAACTATAGACACAATATTTTTTTCTCTATTACTGCCTGGGCTGAAGAAAGACACTCATATAGACATACAGAACTATAAACACAAGAATTTGTCTCCATTTCTGTCTGGGCTGAAAAAAGACACTCATACAGAACTATAGACACACGAAATTTTCTCTATTACTATCCTGGGCTGAAAAAAGACACTCATACAGAACTATAGATACAATAATTTTTCTCGATTACTGGCTGGGCTGAAGAAAGACAATTATACAGACATCCAGAACTATAGACATAAGAATTTGTCTCTATTACTTCCTGGGCTAAAGAAAGACACTCATACAGAACTATAGACACAATAATTTTTCTGTATTACTATCTGGGCTAAAGAACAGTCTGTCGGACACACAGAAGCATGGATGGACAGCTGGATAAACAGACGGTCGGATAGACAGACAGACGGATGGATGAACAGTCGGGTACACAGAAGCACAGATGGATAGTCGGATTAACAGATGGACAGACAGACTGATAGATAGATAGATAGATAGATAGATAGATAGATAGATAGATAGATAGATAGATAGATAGATAGATAGATAGATAGATAGATAGATAGATAGATAGATAGATAGATAGATAGATAGATAGATAGATAGATAGATAGATAGATAGATAGATAGATAGATAGATAGATAGATAGATAGATAGATAGATAGATAGATAGATAATAATAATAGCCCCTTCAGTCATAACTGACTATGGGAATGCGCCCCTGAGGTGACAGCCCTCAGCTGCTTATTTTCCTGGTGCTCCTTTCGACGTTTTCTCCTCACCACTGCTTCTTGTGTGAGCCTCTCTTCGCCCAACCTGAGGTGGCGCCGTAAATAGCATCGCCACTTAGTGCGATCGGCAGCTTCATCCTCCCATGTTGCTGGATCCATGTCCAGTGCCCTCATATCTCTCTTGCACACATCTTTGAACCTCAGCTGTGGTCGCCCAACTGTTCTCTTGCCATCTGCTAATTGTCCGTAGAAGATATCTTTTGGGATGCGACCATCTTCCATGCGGCGAACATGGCCAAGCCAGCAAAGTCTGCGTTGTCTAAGAAGCGTATACATACTTTGAAGGCCAGCACGTGACAACACCTCGACATTTGTCACTTTATCTTTCCACGAGATGCCGAGGATGCGGCGTAGACACCGCAAATGGAAGGTATTGAGCCTTCTTTCTTGCTTAGCATAGGTCGTCCAGGTCTCGCTGCCATATAGGAGTGTGCTGGTGACGCAGGCATTATATACCGCAGCTTTGGTCTTCATTGTGAGTTCAGAGTTTCCCCAAACACGCGATGTGAGGCGGGCAAAGGTAGCTGCAGCTTTGCCAATGCGGCTGTCGATTTCTGTATCCAGTGAGAGTTTGTCATTGATGGTAGACCCTAGGTATGTGAAATGGTGCACCACTGCCAATTCATAGTTATCGATAGTGATAACTGGTGCAGCACCCACATCCTGACTCAGCACATTCGTTTTCTTTAGACTTATTGTGAGGCCAAAGTCCTTGCATGCTTTAGTGAAGCGATTCATCAAGCTCTGAAGATCTTGTTGGCTTTGAGTGACGACTGCAGCATCATCAGCGAACAACAAGTCTCTTATAGTGACCCTTCTGATTTTTGTTTTTGCCTTCAGCCTTGAAAGATTAAACAGACGGCCATCTGACCTAGTGTGAAGGCATATTCCTTCAGTTGCATCTCTGAATGCATGTTTCAAGAGTAAGGCAAAGAAGATTCCGAAGAGGGTCGGAGCCAGAACACAGCCTTGTTTAACGCCACTTCGTATATCAAAGGGCTGTGACGTGCTTCCAGCATATTGGACTGTTCCCTTCATGCCGTCATGGAATGACTTTATCATTTCCAGCATTTTAGAAGGGCAGCCTATTTTCAGGAGGATTTTAAAGAGTCCATCCCTACTAACCAGGTCGAATGCTTTTGTGAGGTCTATAAAGGCGATATATAATGGTCTTTTCTGCTCTCTTGATTTTTCCTGAAGCTGGCGGAGAGAGAAGATCATGTCTGTTGTTGATCTGCCAGCTCGGAATCCACACGGTGACTCTGGATATATGCGCTCAGCTAACTTGTGTAGTCGCATTAAGATGACTTTGGCAAAAACCTTACCAACAATACTAAGAAGAGAGATGCCTCTGTAGTTATTGCAATCACTTCTGTCTCCTTTATTTTTATACAGTGTTACAATCTTGGCATCTCGCATGTCTTGAGGAATAGTTGTCTCTTCCCAGCACTGGCACAGCATCCTATGCAGGGGATGTAATAGCGTGCTCTTACAGCATTTGATTAAATCAGGAGGAACCCCATCACTGCCTGGTGCTTTGCCAGAGGCCAAGCTATCAATGGCCTTGCTGAGTTCCTCTAATGTTGGTTCGGCATCCAGCTCCTCCATAGTTGGCAGACTGTTGACACCATCAAGGGCTGCAGGCGTAACGGTATTGTCTCTAGCGTAAAGCTCAGAGTAGTGCTCGACCCACCTCTCCATCTGCTTACCCTTATCGGTTAGCTTCTCTCCGCTGATGGTTTTTAGCGGTGCCGTCTTACTTTTATGGGGGCCAAGTGCTTTCTTTATACCGTCATACATTTGTCTAATGTTGCCTGTTTGCGATGCGATCTGGATGCTCTCACTGAGCTGGAGCCAGTAGTCATTTGCACAGCGTCGAGCAGTTTGTTGAACTTTGCTTCTCGTAGCCCTCAGGATCTGTAGGGTTCTGGCACTCGGTGAACGTTTGTATTCATTCATAGCACTGCGCTTAGCTTCAATGACAGGTGCCATCACATCTGATGAAGCATCAAACCAGTCATTTGACTTGGCTGTTTTCTTACCAAAGGTGGCAAGTGCAGAACTTTGAATGGTGTTCCGTAGATGCTCCCAGTTCTCTGTACTAGTATCACCATGCTGAGGGCTACTGAGCACTTTCTCGAAGGTCGCAGTGAATTGAGCGATCATGAAAGGGTCTGACATCTTTCATCTTGCCAATACCAAACCTGCCCAGACATGAAGGCCATGAAACATTATCGGCACCCACTCTAGCGTTAAAGTCACCAAGGAGAACAAGCTGTTTTTGCCTAGGTATGCTTTTGATAATTGTGTTAGATACTCGTAGACCCTCCCTTCCCTTCTCATGCCTTCCCTCCGCCCATGTCCCAGGGAGTAGTAACCAGCAGTAGCGAGCATTACACTCTGACCCACTCGCTGGTTGGATAAGGGACCTTGTGGCTATTGTTTAGCAGGCGGCACGCGTTAACTGGGCGGTTCTGCATCCAATATGCTCGTGGGTCAACCATTTTAGTTAGACGACTCTCCCTCCTCCTCTGCCCAACCGCACCCAACTACCTCCGTGTTCTCTAGCTTTTATTAGAGCTTTCCCTTGCAAATAAAATGTTGTAGTCCTTTCTCGCTCTCACCGTTTTCCAGAGCCCGCCAGGGCGTGTCCCTCACCGCCCTGTAAGTGCAGGCTATATCCACCTGAAGTCGTTTAAGGGTTTCCATAATTTCAATTATGGCCTGTATTCCTTAATCATTTAATTGTTTGTTTTACGGATAGTACAGTCAACATTAGTACCGACGTC